>JAIFZK010000121.1:0-15000 GCA_027481765.1 Tenualosa thibaudeaui | reverse complement strand
CCAGAGATTTTTCTCCATAAGAAGAAAGATACTAATTCAAATGTTCTTTGCCTTTATCTTAGTAAAGCACATTCAACTGCCTCTGTGTATGAAATGCACTTCATGAATAAACTTGTCTTGCCTAGTCTTCATGCCCTTACTCTTCTTCCCCCTCCTCTCTTTTCCCATTCACTCTTTCTATCATTCTCTAAAAATAGTGTTCTAAAAGAATGACAGAACAACATGCTGTTTTCGTCAGTTCGGTAGCTGTAATAATGTGTAAATGGCAATGCATAGCAAATTGAGCAAAAACATGGATACTGAATCTAGAGACTTCACAATATATTTTTCTTGTTTTGTTACAGTCCGTTAATATGAGGCATCTTCTTTTACTGTAGGTGACATGTGAGTGAGTTGACATGACGTGCAGAAAGTCCGTGCAGTGTTAAAAAGTCCTTTATCAACTCCTTGCCCAACTCATTTACCGTATGTAGACCACAGCTCCACCTGCTGACCGGCTAGAACATTACAACTGCACTCTAGCATTCACAACATTAAGCAGACTTAACCCAGTAGCCTGTACTAAACACACAACAGTCTGAACGCAGAATGCATCAACAAAATATTTGACATTCAAACAGTGTACCTCATAAAAATTAACTCCTTAAATTCAAAATGAAAGATATACATGAATAATAGTCATATTATCAAAACCACATCATGATACAGCAGTCGATGCTGAGTAGTGAGTAACCACACTTTCCTACATGCTAGTAGAGGATTGTTAATCGTGACTAGCAAAACCTTCGACTGAGAATTTAATATGTCTCGTTAGTTGCAAATACAACAAAATCTCTTCTTTCTTTCGTCATTGCCATCTTGTGCCAACTTAGTCAAATGTTCAAATTCAAAATGTTGCATACCTGAGGAGTGTAGAAACAGTGTTATAAAAGAATCACAGGACACCGTGCTGCTTTCGTCAGGTCGGTAATAATGTGGAGAAACAGCCCTTCCCTGCTGCAGCGTAGTCTCCAAACAGATAGCGCCATCTAGTGGCCATCAAATAAAACATACTCAAAATTGAAGTTGAAGCCTTAGACATGCGCACTCATTTGTATTTTACTTTACTTTGATTTTTACTTTTGCTTCACTTCTGCTGGCACATGACCTAAATCACCACATAAGCACCTCACAGCTTTGTGAGTAGTCTCATTCCATTAGACAGGCTACTGCAGACTGGTAAAGTACTGTCAGTAGAGGGGACTGCACTGGTCACTGTTTGTGGGAAAATGTAGAGAAACAGGAGTGCTACATGTGCAATAACTACAACTCAAGCTAATATTAGAGTGATACTCTGGCTTTGTTTTTCTAGCCTGAACTGCTTTAACATGAATATATTCCTGATTTATATATAGAGAGACACTTGAAAACATTTTGAGTATATATTGACATTTTGAGTATATATATATATATATATATGTATATACACTTGAAAACATTTTGAGTATATATTGACATTTTTAGTACTCAAAATGTGAAAATGTCAATATATACTCAAAATGTTTTCATGTTTTGAGTACTCAAAATGTCAATATATACTCAAAATGTTTTCAAGTGTCTATCCACAAGGCAACTTATGAAATAAATCTGAAAAGCTGATAGCCTATTGTAGAATAAGAGAGCCTAACCAAAAAACACCATTTGCTAAATCTTTCACCAAACAGCTTTTATAACCCATACTGCAGCAGAGGATGAAATATGTCTGTCTTTATAGAACTGAGTCCACGGGGTCATTTAAAGAGTTGATGTTCAAATTTCAAACTTGTAAATATCTTTTACCATCATTCTAGTCTGTATGCCTCTGAATAGTATCAACCTTACACCTTTTCTTCTTTTATAGTTAACTAGGTAGTTTAACTAGCTGTTGATCTGACTTAAAAATTTACTTTAGAAAGTAATATTATTTGATAACTTAAAGTGTAACTGCAAACCCCAAATTTGTTTTTGAGCTGCTGACTGAATGAAATTACTTATATGGGACGAAACACACTAATACCAGGGTTAATATTGACAAAAAAAAATAATGTTTCCAGACATAAACTGCATTTCATGGCCTTTTACATGTGAAAAATAGTTCCCCACACCATCTACAGTTTCAACTGTGCCACTACATTTGATGATGAAAATGACGACTGTGCCCTAAAAATACTCCATTAAGTCTTCTACTACATTGCTGGAGTTTAGGTATTGGGGAGAGTTTAGATTCTCTGCCTAAGCCCAATCATATAGTCCCATTGTCTTTTTATATCATTAAAAAGCTGATATGTTAAGATAAGTTAGGATAATCAGTAGCAAAGTAGCATCAACAACAAATCAGTTGTTGATCATCCTATACAAATCATACTATGGCCCACACATAGCCTAAGTAATTTGAACATGTTTGTGAACTGGGAACACTGTGCACATGAGCAGGCAGTGTGCATCAGATAGGCCTAACAAATAAGCTAAAATAAACTTAGGAAAAAAAGATTAGGAAGTTAACATTGTCACAGTCAGAGTTAGGCCTATATGGAGCCAGCAACTTATGGACGAACTATGAACTATGTGTTCGTTTCATGGCTACAACTTTGGTATTTCGGTCAAAAATCACCAGAGCATTTTTAACTTGAGATGATACATAAATTGTCAATGAGTATCATTAATGTGATTTGGGTCAAAAATTACTGAAACACAATATGAGGGTTAATCCTCTGCATAACAAGGAAGAAAGAAATGGAGATGTACAAAATTATATGTCAGTATCTTGTCAGTATTTTGCAACTTTAGACTATAATATCTTCAAAATAATTTGAGATTCAAACACAGGTTTTTGTAGGTTTTGTTTGTTTTTTGTTTTTTTCAAACATCAGGAAAGAGTTAAGTTAGCTTTATCAGTTCTAAGATGACTACAGACTGGTGGACAATTGCACACAATTGAAAAAATGGGTTTTTGGCCAATGCTGTTTTCCCAGGGGACTCAAAATTATTGAGACCTTCACAAAACAAACCCAAGTTTGGGGCATCAGGATTTCACAGGTGTGACAGATGGCAAAGCTTCTGATAGATTGCAGACACAGTTTAGTACCTGGACTATTTGCATACAAAAGCCTGTGCTTGAATCTCAAATAGTTTTGGTCATATTATAGTCTGAAGTTGCCAAAAATACTCATGGGCACTTTTTAGAAGAGGGTGAAGGTGCATTCTAAGGCATAATTTTCAAATATATATTTGAGATACTGAGGTATAATTTTGCACTTCCTTTGAGATGTGTGGGGCCCCAAACAATCCTCAATCTGATCTGTTTTTATGTAAAACCATGAATGGATTTTGCTAGTGAGTGGCTGGTGGGATAAACTCAAAAGACGAAGCATGACAAGACAAATTTTCTCCTGTTTCTTGCACTCTACGTGTAGTTACTACTCCCCTCCAGTGGGGTCAGTCCCATATTTTGAGAACAAAGTTGGGCAACTTCTCTCTACTGTTCCTGTCCTTCAGTTTCAGTTGCATATATTTTCTAAAGAGTCATTCAACTGCTTCTTGAGATGGACCAAATCAGCCGAGCATTCAGAGTCAACTTTGTTCTTAACTTTCTTAGCCTACCATCATCCATGGGTAATTGGAATGGCAGGAATGAACACACCCACAACACAAGGAAATTCTAAGTTGCACACTCATCCAGGTTTCAGGTGAAATGAAACTAGAAGTGCAGCTTCTTGTAAACTTTCCGTTGAGTGTTTTTTTTCTCATCGGTAGCTCCTTGGCATCCAGGAGGCATCTAATGAGCTTACAGCATATATGGTATTTTCCAGATAGCGAAAGAGTAGTGGGCCGCCAGTGCCTTGCTATGTGGGATTATTGTTTTACTGAATGGCTGGAAAGGGACAGAGAGAAAGCCGTCTGCATGCTCACAAGCATTAGTAATCTTTAGCTTATAGAGTCTGTGCCTATTTACTGTATGTCACCTCAATGCAACAGAACTGAGTTTTTTCTCATGCTACGCCATGGCAACAGAACTGATTCAACAACCTGTTCACTGTTGATCTGACAGAGATAAACAAACTAGCTGCCCAGATAAGTAGAAGTTCTTTCAATGACCCCTTCAATGCAAAATGCTTACAGAAAATGCTTCAATTAAATGCTTCAAGTTCCCCAAAGTATCTGTTGTTTTTTTTCCTTCAAGAGAGATCAATCAGTATATTTAAACAGAACTAAGAAATGAAGTAACGAAGAAACCATGTTTATTTAGTGTCTTGTCACTGTAAGTGTTTCTCTGCTGGTTTCCCTAAAGAGCACAAAAGACACTTTCATATCATGTCATCACTATGGCTGTTTCTGAGGATGATTCTGGTGATATGAACAGCCTCCCAGGTTGGGATCTTGTCTTGGGTGGTAACTCACACCTTGATCTTCTTGGCTTGACTTGCATTGGAGGAGACTATGCAGCAATGCCTTGCAGATCTAATGTCTTGCTGGATTAGGTTACTAGTTTATTTGGATAGGCTTTGCTATGGTTTGTCATTTGTTGAGTAGCCAAACAGTTCAGTGAACTATTGCACCAAGTGGGTGTGATGGATGCAGAGTTGCACAATGTATTATGACTGTAATGCTGCCTATGACCCTCTGTACATTCAAAGTTATTTTTTCTCGCAAACAGTTTATCTCAGCAACAAGTCATAATTTCACCTGTTATGATGGTAGGCCTATCTGTGTGACTAAAGTCTGCGAGCAAATTTAACTGAGAGGAACAAATGTTCATTATTACATGGACTTAGGTGAAACAGGCTAGGGCAGATTTCTCGCGTGAGAAATAGAGGGTGTGAAATGGGCAGTGAAATGCGTGTATAGTAAACAGCCCTGCGTGAGTCACTGACAATGAACGGACACTTGATTTGTAGACTTGCTCACTTTCGCACCACATTCAAAGCTTCTCAAACAAATGAACAAACCAATGATTTTAATTAATACCTTCAGCACCAAAACTCTGCAGCTACTGGAGTCCTGCTGTTTATGATGCTGCAGAGTCTGCACCCGCCACGAGTCGTCAGACCTCTCCATCATCTTCAGGAAGTTTCTGTTTATGATGCTGCAGAGCCTGCACCCGCCACAAGTCGTCAGACCTCTCCATCACCTTCAGGAAGTTTCTGGTTATGATGCTGCAGAGTCTGCACCCGCCACGAGTCATCAGACCTCTCCATGTCCTCAACTGGAAATTCCATCTGTAGGATGTTTTACATAAAATTAAAACAATATAAATTTACTTTACATCCACCAACTTTAGAATACATTCATTACCTTACTAAGAGTCCTGAACCTCCCTTAAAACAATGTCGTTGAAATAACAGCACATGTGGTGCAAAGGTTTCTGTTCAAAGCAAATATAAACACACTTCACCTTACTTGCCTTGTGTTTCACAATGAGGCACTGTAGGCACGCATCAATTACCTAAAATTTGAGCAAAGGAATATTAATACATTGTGCTGTGTAAAACACTGCTACTAGCGACTAGTAATTAAAACAAAATAGCTTTTACCTCATCTGACAGCCACTCTGTTCCCTGCAGTGTTGTAAATGATGAGTCATACAACTTGTATGAACCAACCACTGCCTCCACAAGCCCGTCATCCTTTACAGCCCACAGCCTGTGTACTAAAAGAAAATTAGGATTAAGTTAGTTATGTCCACAGTGTTTTCTATAGAAATAGTTCAAGGCCAACGGGCCAAAACCGAATAGGTCATTAACCTTTAAGGGAGCAAGGTTTTCTACATTTTATAAAAAAATGTGTTCCATTACAATCTGAGATTCCACATATTTTATGGACCCCAACATCCTTTAGAACTTGCATCCTCCTAACATTCACCCTTAAAGGTTAAACACAGACCAACTATTACAGGCGTTAACCTGGTATGATGGCAACAGATGACCAAACGGTCAAGAACATGTTTTTAAAAGGCCACCTTCTTCTTCTGTGCTGTTTTTGAAAGGATCTCAGGTGGAAACATAACATAACGTTGACTCTCAGCTTTTACAGATTCTGACAACTATTCAATTCAATTATATTTATACAGCACCTTTTACAGGAAAGGTACAATCAGCAGTAACCATGATAGACTACAAGGTGTCCATGGTTTTAGCCAAGTATCATAATAGTTCCAAAATATTTTATTCAGCCACTAGGTGGCAGCATTGGACCACTTTTCCACACAGTTTTTCCAGTAGAAGGCCTCGGCGATGGGCGTTTTAGACACTGCAAGACAGTAGTTACCATAGTTACCAGTGTTCCTTTGCATAGAACAGAGAGAGGTTACCTGGAGGTTACCTATGACTGGGACAGGTGCAGAGGTCAGCAAGGTCACACGTGCACATTTCTTAGGACAGGGTGCTCCAGACACAGCAAAGCATTATGCTTAAAGGCAACAAAAAACAGTCCTGGGTTGCTCACCACATTGGGGCGGGGATCAACAGGCAACACCGTACTGTTAAGAGGATCCTATAATGGGCAGAGAACACTTATCTCCATAGTGCTGTACTCCCGGGTGGTGGCCACAGTTGTAACTCCTCTGTTGAGTCCCACGCAGCAGGAAGTTTTGCGTTTGGGGGTTTGTTTAGATTAGTCGCTGGTCACAGTGGCTGGCTACTCAGGCTGTAATAGGTGCAATTCAAACACTGCAATCAGTGACACTCGTGCACTTCAAACTCACTTGTGTATCAGATGGAATGTACACGTCACAACGCTATAGCAATCGTGGATAGATTGTGCTTAAGAACAACCCCAGGTAGCCTGTCACACCAGTCACCCAAGCAGAGACAACAAAGCACTGTGACCCCACAGAGAGGTATAAACACTTAGCTGCCGTGGATAAATTGGAGCCTCTGCCACAAGCCAGCTGCTGCACTGCGGTTTGGTTTGGTTTGGTTCGGTTCGGTTCGTGTGTAACTTTATTTTGGGATATTATTAGCTTATTATTCTTTATTTCATTTCAAACCACACACACATACATAACCACATACACCTAAGCTCATTGATAAGTCTGTACCAATTTGTGCTCTGCTGTGCTGTGTTAACCTTGAAGCACCAAGTATCGGACTGCATAATTATTGACTCCTTTGTGTTCTGACCGACCCCCAAGGGAGACACCTACCATAACTTTATCATTCACCATACAGTCCATCCCTTTATTACCCAAACCACAACCATTCAACAGTTAGGGGTGATGGGTGGCAGTGCAAATAAGAAAAACAAGAACTGGTGTGATCATAGGTTTGGCCATTGGAATAAAACAGACCACTGTTTCCTCCACTTTAGTTCAAGTAAAACAAAATGTAAAAATATATGGTTAACATGAGGTAACCAACACTTAAATGTAACATACTCATGTCATTGAATGGCCCTAGCACTAATAGTCCCAGAGTTTCTGGCCTTCAGGAATGCTGTGATCTAATTACAATTCTAGTTATCCATTCATTATTTGTTTGTTTGTTTGTGTTTCATTCACACAGACACACTTGGTGGAGAAGCAGAGGAGGTTCCATCAGAGAATCCAGGAGAGAGAGAAGGAGCTGCAGGAGCTGAGGAAGGCTGTGGAGACTCTCAAGGTGAGTAGTGACTGACCACCACTGGAGAGAACAACAGCTGACCACCATGTTGGAGCTCAAACAGAGTCAGGTCTCTCCTCCAGTCAGTCAGAGAGGAGTCTGAGATGCTGATATACTTCACTCTTCCTCCCAGACACACTGGAGGGGACAGACTGAGGAAGACATAAATGCCAAGTGCCAGGAAATGTCTTATTACATCATTCAAGAGCAATTCTCCAATTTTGAACACACTTCATCTTCATCATGTGTCTTCAACACTATTGGGCCTTGTTTTGGAAAGCAGTCAGTCTTACCTTCACATAGCAGATGCACCATCCTGACCTCCTGACTATAATGTAGTTTGTGCTGTTTTCTTTCACTTCAGGCCAAACGTGATTTGTTTTTGTCTTTATAACTATTTCCAAAATGCTTTCTTGCCTTAATGAATGAGAGGAGTCAGATCAAACTGTCTTAGTGTGGATGAGCCTTTGAATGAGCTGCTTTATAGTGTGTGTCCACACTGGGCTGATGGTCGAATGGTGCAAAACGTGAGCTGCATGAATAGTGTGGCTGATATCTGTAGACCTCTACAGGCTAGTTTTGGGATTTAGCTGTCAGTCATATCATGGCCAGCTCAGTGTGCAAGCACTATTACATACACTCCTCCACTTTGTGTGTCTCTCCTGCCAGAGCTCTGCACAGACAGCAGTGGAGGACAGTGAGAGGATCTTTACTGAGATGATCCGCTCCATTGAGAGAAGGCGCTCTGAGGTGAAAGAGCTGATCAGAGATCAGGAGAAGGCTGAGGTGAGTCAGGCTGAAGGACTCCTGAAGCGACTGGAGCAGGAGATTGCTGAGCTGAAGAGGAGAGATGCTGAGCTGGAGCAGATTTCACACACAGACGATCACATCCATTTCCTCAAGGTACAGCTGTTGACTGACTGTTTGTGCACAAAATGTTTTCAAATTAATTTGAAGTCATACATTTATACTGAGTATTTTAAATCTCTCTATATCTCTCTCTCTCACACACACACACTTCTTCATTTAGACCTTCCATTTAGTCATTGAACTACCTGAGTTTAAAGACTTACCTGCCACCTGTGAGAACCAAAGTCTCTCTTTTGAGGCTGTGAGGAAGTCTGTCTCCACACTGAAGGAGCAGCTGGAGAATCTCTGCAAGCAGGAAGTTATCAAGGCGTCTGGAGCTGGTTGGTCACATTCCTGACTGAATATGTTTGGATATTTGTCATTAAGTTTGTTATGCCTGGGTTGTGAATTTCTGGAACTTTTATTACCAGTGCTGGTATCTCAACATATCCCATAATGTACATGTAACTCTGAATGTCAGAGAGACTCTGAAGATGTTTCTCCATGTTTGCTTGTGTGTGGGAGGAGAACTGATTTGTCTTTATGATGCAACAAGCTGGAAACTCATAATGTCAAACAACAAGAGATTTTCATTTTACTGACATTAGAAAAACCTCTTCCATTCTGCACTGTTGACATCTACACATTTTTTCCAAATCAGTAATGACTCAAGTCCAGGATGTTTTGCCTTCAAAGCCACCAACAACCAGAGTGGAGTTTCTACATTGTGAGTTTGTCAAATAGAGATGCACACACTAACACACACACACACACAGTACATTCTTTTCCAGTTATATTAAATTTAGTTTAGCCTCTTGATCTCCCTCTTTTTTAACCCATCTTATTGCAACACTGCAAACTGCTGTTTATGTTTCAGCGGGAGTCTAATCCAACAGACTGTGATCAGAAACTCATAGTGATTACACTCCACTCCATTTAATACACACACACACACACACACACACACACACACACACACAGAGAGAGAGAAGGAGGGAGATGTGGGTATAAAGAGAGGATGAAGGGGACAGAAACACACAAACGGAACATAAACAGTTTTTTTTCTCCTATTCTTCTCTTTTCTCTTCTCTTTATTTTCTTTTTTTCTCTTCTTCTGTTCTTCACCTCTTATCTCTTGTGTGCTTGCGTGTGTGTGCATATGTGTGTGTGTGTGTGTGTGTGCCATTCTGAGGATGTGTGTGTGTGCGTGTGTGTTTCTCATTCTCTCTCTGCCGTCCTTTTGTGTCTGTGTGTGTGTGTGTGAGAGTGTGTTTCCTCCATCTCTTCCCCTCCTCTCATTCTGCTCCCTCCATCTCTCATTTCTTTTGGCTCCCTCCATCTCTCTTCCTTCTCTTCTTTTTGTTCCCTCCATCTCTTCCCCTCTTCCCTTTCTTTTCCTTCCATTTCTCTTCCTTCTCTTTCTTCCTCTACTCTTCTCCTCATCCTCTTTCTGCTCCCTCCATCTCTCCTCCTCTCTTTCTTTTCCCTCCATTTCTCTTTTCCTCCTCCCTCTTTCTTCTTCATCCCCTCTGTTTTTACTTTCTCTTCCCTTTTTTCCCACTCCTGGTCTGTTACATTTGTCCTTTTTTGTGTATGTGTGTGTGTGTGTGTTATATCTGGTCTGTTGTGTGTGTTTGTGTGTGTGTGCGTGTGTGTGTGGCCTTGTGTGTGTGTGTAAGGGGAGGTGTGTGTGTGTGTCTGTGTGTGGCCTGATATGTCTGTGTGAGTGTGTGTGTGTGTTTGTGTGTTATGTGTGGTTTGTGTGTGTGTATGTACGTGTGTTTGTGTGTATGTGTGTACTTTCTTATGTTCTCTATTTTGTCCTTCCCCCTCTTTTCCTCTATCTGTGTATGTGTGTGTGTTTGTGTCCGTGTTTTTCTCCGTGTCTGTTTATGTTTGTGTGTGTTATGTCTGGTCAGTTATTAATGGGTTAACATGGTCACAGTGATTGACATTCCTTTAAATGTATGTCATGGTCGGGGGTGGGGTGACGTATGCTTGGTGACCTGTTATGTTGCTGGGGTGTGAGTTCACCTGGGAGGAGGAAGCCGGCAGGTGAGCGGTGGCGTTTGGAAGATTCCCTCTTGGATTTATGCATATCCGTTCTTGTGGGACTTATTCATATTGGATTTTACAAGGTCCAAACTAAAGCACACAAACTAAATCAAGGAGTTTAACAATACCAAACACAATGGAGTTCAGGAACGCGGAGAGTTAAACACACAGGAGAGTTTCCGGAGACGAAGGAGCAAACGGCTGACTTGGCACAGAGACCAGGTGAAACCAATCAATACTCAGGTGAAGGTGAGCGTGCACCAGGAAGTGGCTGTGAACGGGGAAACGAGCAGTGAGTTTGGGAGGCAGAGTGAGGGGGCGTGGCCAGGTCTGATGCAGACCTGACACCGAGTCTTGTGGTGGTTATTCATTTTCTAGCTCTGATTTAAACCAGCGTAGTTATGTGTGTGTCTGTGTGTTTGTGTGTCTGTGTGTGTGTGTTTCTGTGTTTTTTTGTGTGTGTTTGTCTCTGTGTGTGTGTGTTTACGTTCCTGTGTGTTTGTGTGTCTGTGTGTGTGTGTGTGTTTCTGAGTGTGTGTGTGTGTGTATGTCCGTCTGTGTGTGTTTGTGTGTGTGTGTTTCTGAGTGTGTGTGTGTGTGCGTGTGTGTGTGTGTTTCTGAGTGTGTGTTTCTGAGTGTGTGTGTGTGTGTGCGTGTGTGTGTGTGCATGAACTCTCTTTTGTTCTCCACATTTTTTGTCTCTCTGTCTTCTTCTCCTCTATCTGTGTGTGTTTGTGTGTGTGTGTGTCTGTTTGTGTGTGTGTTTCTGTCTGTCTGTCTGTCTGCCTCTGTGTGTGTGTGTGTCCTTGTGTGTCTGTGTGTTTCTTTGTGTGTGTGTCTGTGTTTGAGTGTGTGTGTGTATGTGTGTCTGTTTGTCTGTGTGTGTGTGTGTGTGTGTGTTTCTGAGTGTGTGTGTGTATGTGTGTCTGTTTGTTTGTGTGTGTGTGTGTGTGTGTGTGTGTTTATGTGTGTGTGTGTGGGGGGGGTGTTTGTGTTTCTGTGGGTTTGTGTGTGTGTCTGTTTTTCTACCTGTGTGTACTCTTATGTTCTCCACTTTTTTGTCTCTCCCTCTCCCTCTCCTCTGTGTGTGTGTGTGTGTGTGTGTGTCTGTCTGTGTGTGTGTGTGCGTCCATGTTCTGATGAGGATGTTTCTCTCCTCTCCTCTTGTCTGCAGATGCCTGAAAACTCACACTGGACCCAAACACAGCACACAGAAATCTCTCTCTCTCTGAGGGGAACAGAAAGGTGACACGTGTGGATAAGAAGCAGTCGTATCCTGACCACCCAGAGAGATTTGACTACTTTCCTCAGGTGTTGTGTAGAGAGGGTCTGTCTGGACGCTGCTACTGGGAGGCTGAGTGGAGTGGGGATGTTGGGGCTCATATAGCTGTGGTCTATAAAAGCATCAAGAGGAAAGGGGAGAGTGGTGATGTCATAATATGCTGTAATGCCAAGTCCTGGAGTCTGATCTGCTCTCCTCACAGATACTCTGTCAGTCACAATAATAAATAAACTAACATACCTGCCCCCTCCTTTTGCTCCAGAAGAGTAGGAGTTTACCTGGACTGGTTGCCCGTCCTTCTACAGCGTCTCCTCTGACACACTCACACACCTGCACACGTTCCACTCCACATTCACTGAGCCCCTCTATCCAGGGTTTGGGTTCAACTGCATTTTTTCCTTTGGCTCCTCAGTGTCCCTGTGCCAGATCACATCCTAATCATGTAAACAGGTACGTCCTCCTGTCACCTGTTCATACACTTTTCATTTGTGTGTGTGTGTGTATGTCTGTCTGTCTCTCTATGTGTGTGTGTGTGTGTGTGTCGGGTCATATGAGCTCCTCCTCCTACAGGTACATCCTGTCACCTGTTCATACAGTTTTCATACTCATGTGTGTCTGTGTGTGTGAGTGTATGTGTGTGTGTTTGTCAGGTCATATGAACTCCTCCTCCTACAGGTACATCCTGTTCATCCAGTTTTCATACTCATGTGTGTCTTTGGGTGTCTCTTTCTCTGACTCCTCCTCTCTCTCTCTGCCCCTCTTCATTTTTCTGCTCCTCCTCTTTCTGTCTTTCTCTTCCTTTCTGTATGCCCCCTTTCCACCTCCCTTTCTCATTTATCTGTTTTCCTTATCCCTCTATATTTTACTCACTCTCTCTCCCTTCCTTTCCTCCTCCTCTCTTTCTCTTCCTCTGGGCCCTCTATTCCTCTCCTCCTCCTCCTCCTCTCTTTCTCTTCCTCTGGGCCCTCTATTCCTCTCCTCTTCCTTTCTCTTTCTTCACCCTCTTCTTCCTCTCCATTTCTTTCTTTTTTATGATTCCTTATTTTTCCTCCTTCTCTCTTTCTGTAGTTTTCTCATTTTCCTCCCTTTTGCTCTTCCCTGTATTTCCCATCCCTCCATTCTATTCTTTCTCATCCCTCCATTCTGTTCTTTCCTCTTTGACTCTTTCTTTCTCCCCCTCTTTCTGCCCCTTTTCTATTTTATTTCTCTCTGCCCTTTTCTTTTCCTCTTTTTCATCCCTCTATGCGTCTCCCTTTCTGATGTCCAGTCCCCTCTTCTCCTCTTTCTTCCCCCTCTGCCCTCCTTTCTCTCTCTCCATGTTCTCTCTCTTCCTCATCCCTCCATCAGTCCTCCCCCCTTCTGTCTTTCTGCTCTTTCTCTTACTCTGCCAATTCTCTTCCCTGTCTATCTCTTTCTCTCTCTCTCTCTCCCCTCTTCTCTTTTTATTAATCTTCTGTCTTCCCCTCTCTTTTCTATTTTTACTCCTCTCTCTCATCCATCCTTCTTTCTTCCTCTCCTCCATCTTTGACCCTCTTCCTCTTGTCTTTACTGCTCTCTCTCATCCTCTTTTTGTGTGTTTGTGTGTGTATGTGTGTGTGTCCCTCTCTATCCCTCCTTTTCTCTCTCTCCCCATCACTGCCTTTCACTGCCTTTCACACACTCTCTTTCTCTCTCTCACACAGATACACACACACAAACTCACATACACACTCATACACTCTCTCTCTCTCTGCCTTCTTCTCTTTCTATTCATCTTACTTCTGTCTTCCCCTCTCTTTTCTATTTTCACTCTCTCTCCCCCTACCTCTCTCTATTCCTCCCTCTCCCTCCCCACTGCTCTCTATCCCTCCTTCTCTTTCTCTCTAACACACACACACACAAACACAAACAATAATAAAGTCTCTGTTACCTGTTTAATCCCAGGCTCCAGAAGAGGAGTGAAGCTGAACTGTTCCACACTCCTTGTGGCCCCTCAGTGTCCCTGTGCCAGATCACACAAGCTGCAGGAACATCAGAGTCACACTCTCCTACACACACACACACACACACACACACACACACACACACACACACACACACACACACACACACACACACACACAAATGTCTGATAAGATGTTCTGAAATACTGATCATACATCTGTTCATACATTTGATCATTAATAGATTTTGACACAGTATTTTTTCTATGTTGTTCTTTTCCTAAATGTCTTTGTGTGTAAAATGTTTATTATCCAGCTCTTCAGAGTGATGCAGCAGGTTTTGGACTTCAGAATCACGACTTCATATCACTGGTAGAATTTCACTGAAAGTGGAAGCAGAGACAGTTGATCAGCTGCATTCTAAAGAATGTTTGTTTCAAATTCAATGTGTGTTTTGAAGTCAATTATTTCTGTTTTAGCAGAAACCACAAAACAATACCACACACACACAAAGACATTCAGTATGTTATACTATGTAGAGTTTCTTATGGATTGTCCACTAGTGACTAAAGGAAAATATGACAAATAGGACCCTGATGAGAAGTGGAGGTCAATATAATTCTGCTCCCTTAATTAATCAATAACAGCATGAATATACGTAAAGCATGTCTATTTTTTCCTGGTATATTTCTGAATAAAATGATGTAAATCTTTAATGTGATGGTTGTGTCTTTATTTCTTCCTCTCTCTGTGTGAGTGAGGGGGGTTAATAAGGGGGCATCTGTGGGGTATCTTTCCACTCCATCTCTGTCTGAGTGGGAGAAGTTCAGATTAGTGGAAGTACCAGTCAACTTGAACTCCCAACCCATTACATCAGTAGTTGTGAGTAGGTATCACACAAACCTTCAGGATTTTTTCCTTTGGTTTGTGATGTAGGAGATCAAAGCTGTCTGACTGTGCAGAGTTCATGTGTGTCTCTGTCTGCAGCTGCTGCTGTTGATCCACACAGGATGTGGGGAAGGGGGAGCATCTACTGGCAGTGGTCAGTCTTGATCCCTGCAGGGAGGGATGTGTGGTGGGTGTAGCATCTGCACCTCCCTGCCATGTCTGGATGCTTGTGGGGGTAGAGGATGGGGAACAGTGGGGTAGGGTGTGTGGGTGTGTGGGAGCATCTCCATCCCCTGCCATGTCTTATGAGGGGGCAGATAGTTTATCAGCAGCAGTGGGTCTCACACTGGGCAGCTGCTTCTAGTGTCCCTCAGCTCTCCCTGCTCATCAC
>JAIFZK010000206.1:1297500-1312500 GCA_027481765.1 Tenualosa thibaudeaui | reverse complement strand
AGGAGACTGGTCCTGATGTAAGGCACTTAACCCTAAGTTGCTCTAGAGGAGACTGGTCCTGATGTAAGGCACTTAACCCTAAGTTGCTCTAGGGGAGACTGGTCCTGATGTAAGGCACTTAACCCTAAGTTGCTGTAGGCGAGACTGGTCCTGATGTAAGGCACTTAACCCTAAGTTGCTGCAGGGGAGACTGGCCCTGATGTAAGGCACTTAACCCTAAGTCTAGGGGAGACTGGCCCTGATGTAAGGCACTTAACCCTAAGTTGCTGTAGGGGAGACTGGTCCTGATGTAAGGCACTTAACCCTAAGTTGCTCTAGGGGAGACTGGTCCTGATGTAAGGCACTTAACCCTAAGTTGCTCTAGGGGAGACTGGTCCTGATGTAAGGCACTTAACCCTAAGTTGCTCTAGGGGAGACTGGTCCTGATGTAAGGCACTTAACCCTAATTTGCTCTAGAGGAGACTGGTCCTGATGTAAGGCACTTAACCCTAAGTTGCTCTAGAGGAGACTGGTCCTGATGTAAGGCACTTAACCCTAAGTTGCTCTAGAGGAGAGTGGTCCTGATGTAAGGCACTTAACCCTAAGTTGCTCTAGGGGAGACTGGCCCTGATGTAAGGCACTTAACCCTAAGTTGCTGTAGGGGAGACTGGTCCTGATGTAAGGCACTTAACCCTAAGTTGCTGTAGGGGAGACTGGTCCTGATGTAAGGCACTTAACCCTAAGTCTAGGGGAGACTGGCCCTGATGTAAGCCACTTAATCCTAAGTTGCTGTAGGGGAGACTGGTCCTGATGTAAGGCACTTAACCCTAAGTTGCTGTAGGGGAGACTGGTCCTGATGTAAGGCACTTAACCCTAAGTTGCTGTAGGGGAAACTGGTCCTGATGTAAGGCACTTAACCCTAAGTTGCTCTAGGGGAGACTGGTCCTGATGTAAGGCACTTAACCCTAAGTTGTTCTAGGGGAGACTGGTCCTGATGTAAGGCACTTAACCCTAAGTTGCTGTAGGGGAGACTGGTCCTGATGTAAGGCACTTAACCCTAAGTTGCTCTAGGGGAGACTGGTCCTGATGTAAGGCACTTAACCCTAAGTTGCTGTAGGGGAGACTGGTCCTGATGTAAGGCACTTAACCCTAAGTTGCTCTAGAGGAGACTGGTCCTGATGTAAGGCACTTAACCCTAAGTTGCTCTAGAGGAGACTGGTCCTGATGTAAGGCGCTTAACCCTAAGTTGCTCTAGGGGAGACTGACCCTGATGTAAGGCACTTAACCCTAAGTTGCTCTAGGGGAGACTGGTCCTGATGTAAGGCACTTAACCCTAAGTTGCTGTAGGGGAGACTGGTCCTGATGTAAGGCACTTAACCCTAAGTTGCTGTAGGGGAGACTGGTCCTGATGTAAGGCACTTAACCCTAAGTTGCTGTAGGGGAGACTGGTCCTGATGTAAGGCACTGTAGGGGAGACTGGCCCTGATGTAAGGCACTTAACCCTAAGTCTAGGGGAGACTGGCCCTGATGTAAGGCACTTAACCCTAAGTTGCTGTAGGGGAGACTGGTCCTGATGTAAGGCACTTAACCCTAAGTTGCTGTAGGGGAGACTGGTCCTGATGTAAGGCACTTAACCCTAAGTTGCTCTAGGGGAGACTGGTCCTGATGTAAGGCACTTAACCCTAAGTTGCTGTAGGGGAGACTGGTCCTGATGTAAGGCACTGTAGGGGAGACTGGCCCTGATGTAAGGCACTTAACCCTAAGTCTAGGGGAGACTGGCCCTGATGTAAGGCACTTAACCCTAAGTTGCTGTAGGGGAGACTGGTCCTGATGTAAGGCACTTAACCCTAAGTTGCTGTAGGGAGACTGGTCCTGATGTAAGGCACTTAACCCTAAGTTGCTCTAGGGAGACTGGTCCTGATGTAAGGCACTTAACCCTAAGTTGCTGTAGGGAGACTGGTCCTGATGTAAGGCACTTAACCCTAAGTTTCTTTAGGGAGACTGGTCCTGATGTAAGGCAATTAACCCTAAGTTGCTGTAGGTGAGACTGGCCCTGATGTAAGGCACTTAACCCTAAGTCTAGGGGAGACTGGCCCTGATGTAAGGCACTTAACCCTAAGTTGCTGTAGGGGAGACTGGTCCTGATGTAAGGCACTTAAGCCTAAGTTGCTGTAGGGGAGACTGGTCCTGATGTAAGGCACTTAAGCCTAAGTTGCTGTAGGGGAGACTGGTCCTGATGTAAGGCACTTAAGCCTAAGTTGCTCTAGGGGAGACTGGTCCTGATGTAAGGCACTTAATCCTAAGTTGCTGTAGGGGAGACTGGTCCTGATGTAAGGCACTTAACCCTAAGTTGCTGTAGGGGAGACTGGCCCTGAACAATTGATAGTTTGGCTTTGGATAAAAGCATCTGCTAAGGGCATAAATGTAAATGTACAACTAAAGACACATTAATTGTGATCTAGTAGCCTATGTACCTTAATGGCTTAGAACAGACCAAAATTGTTGCAGAGTTTACAAAGCCTACAAGACCATTGCTAGATTTTACAGCACAACTTTGCATGAACTGGAGGCCGACAAAAACTGCGAAAAAATTATTTTAAGCCGACGTGCGCACATTTCTTTCCTACTGTGCTAGTGGCGGTGTTACGCACAGCGCATTAAATACATAGGGTAGGAATGTATAAAATACATAGGGTAGGAATGCATTAAATACATAGGGTAGGAATGTATAAAATACATAGGGTAGGAATGCATTAAATACATAGGGTAGGAATGTATTAAATACATAGGGTAGGAATGCATTAAATACATAGGGTAGGAATGCATTAAATACATAGGGTAGGAATGTATTAAAATACATAGGGTAGGAATGCATTAAATACATAGGGTAGGAATGTATTAAAAACATAGGGTAGGAATGTATTAAATACATAGGGTAGGAATGTATTAAATACATAGGGTAGGAATGTGTTCTCCTAGCACAAAAAAAGGCCTAAAGCGGGATCACAGCACATTTGAATAGATTTTATTTCGTGACGACTTCGTGAAAAGTGGTGAGACCGGGTAGGTTAGAGACAACAGAACCAAATCGTCTGCGAACAGAAGTTTAATTTCTGAGTCATGATGGCCAGGTGCTTTTCACTCCTCTAGTTTGTTAAATGGGTTAGACCTAGACCTAACCCTAACCCCTAACCCTAACTAAATCTTGAAGAGCGTCGGTGAGAGACGGCCTTACCTCACACCCCTCCCTGTTGTTTCTTTTTTCCCAATTTTGACAGCACATTTATTGTTTATCTGCAATTTATTATTTTTTCTCTCTTCCTCCTTCCTTCCTCTCTCTCTCCTCTTTTTCCCCATCCCCTCTTCATTGGTATCTCTGTGTATGCCTCTTTCTCTCTCCCTCCTTCTCTTTCCTCTCCAGCTCTCTCTCTCCTCTCTTTCCCTCTCCCTCTGTATCTGTCTTTATCACTCTTTCTTCTCCCTCACTCACATACCCCAACACACACACACAGACACACAGACATTCACACACCACACACACACACACTGGGGGGGTGGCTTGGTCCAGGCATGTTCTGGAGACGGTCCAACAGTGAGACATTTCACCCTCTCCTCTCCTATCGGAGAGATTAGGAAAAATCCCAGGGCAGCGACACCGACACTCCCAGTCTGTCACACTGCAGCTCAGACACACAGCAGGACACTTTAGGGGTTTAAAGGTTTTCATGGTTCTGAGTTTGCTGCTCTATCAAGTCTGTGGGTCTGCCTGCTCTGCAGCTGTCATCATACCTATTTCTGTCTGCTGTTTGTTTCCACACACATACACATAAACACACACACACATAAACACACACACACACACACAGCCAGCCTGCTTGCTGTAATACCTGAAAGCTCTCACCCTTGGCAGGCTGTGCTGTGGTCACTTGTGCCCACTGCTGCTGTGTGTGTGTGTGTGTGAGTGTGTGTGTGTGTGTGCTGCTCTCCCTCTGTTAGCCACGGGTGCTGAATGCAGCAGTGCGGGACATTACCATACCTGCCTCTCGAGATGACATCAAAACTGTTTGCAATGGATCACACACACTCCTGTTAGCACACACTCCTCGTTTCGTAAGTACTGGGGTCAACATTTACTGGAATCAACATTTCTTTAATGAGTCCCTTCCTGACAGAGCCTCATTCAGCCTGCTGATTTAAGTATGTGTGTGTTTGTGACTGTGTGTGTGTGTGTTTGTTTGTGTGTGTGTGTGTGTGTGTGTGTGTGTGTGTGTAAGGAACAAGGAGTCCCTTCATGACAGTATCACATTCAGCCTGCTGATTTAAGGATGTTCAATGTTTGCAACTTTTGAAATTTTCTCTGCAAAGTTGAACTTGTCTGCTTGCTGTTTAGGGGTGATGTGTGTTTAACAATGTGAGAAATATGACAGTCGCTGTGTTGTTGTTGATGGACAGACTGGCGACTGGAAAATGAGGTTATGTAATGATCAGATTGAAAAGTGACAGCTTAGACCACTAAATCTTGCCCTGCCATCAGCTCAGTGATGTGTATTGGGGTCTGGTGTTTAGCTTGAGAGCTGATTAGCTGCTGTGCACACTGCCTCTCTCACCTCTCCGTCCAAAGCGCAGGGCAGCAAAACTGTCCAAAAGTCACAGATTTGCTCATGTGATCTCAAAAATAAATCCATGACTAACTGAATACATTTTAACCCTGGCAGATTTCACCTAATTTCAAAGCTGCCTCATCCGTGTGAACGAGCTGTAATCTCATTGTAATCTTGAAATCCCTCCAAATCCGCTGCAATCTGCCGACCGCCAAGCTCTGACAGCGCTGCACTGTGCTCCCTTGTCATTCGTGCGTCAGAAAACACACACACACACACACACACACACACACACACACGCCTGTCTGGACACAGCTGACCAAGGGGTCCATCTAGACCTTTCTAGATCCGTCCTGGTTTTGTGGAAAGCCTGTTTTGAGAGATTCATCTACTGTACTGTTAACTTGTTTACTTTTAAGAAACAGAACTACTGCCCAGCAGCCTGAACCCATCTGGTCTGATCTGATCTGGTCTGGTCCCCAGCAGTCTGAACCCATCTGGTCTGATCTGATCTGGTCTGGTCCCCAGCAGCCTGAACCCATCTGGTCTGATCTGGTCTGGTCTGGTCTCCAGCAGCCTGCGGGGCAGCGGTAGTGTAGTGGTTAAGGACCCTGGCTAGCATGCTAGTAGCCTGGAAATTGTGGGTTTGAATCCCAGCTGCCACCATTGTGCCCTTGAGCAAGTTGCTCTAGGGGAGACTGGGCCTGAACAATTGACAAAAAAATGTTTTAAGTCGCTTTGGATTTATGCTAAATGCATAAATGTAATGTTTGTTCTGGTCTAGCACCCAACAGCCTGAACCTGTCTGGTCTGGTCATGGCTGATCTCTCACCGAGGTGGCTGTTGCTATGGAGAACACTCCTAGTCCTAGAGAGAGAGGGAGAGAGAGACGGTGGGAAGCAGGGGGCTGTTGTATTGGTAGAATACTATTTAAAGGGTAGGTTTTTTTACACGTACAATACAAGCTGATGGAAGTCACACTTTGCCACGAGTGTCAGAGTATCAGTGAACATATCTGACGCCTCAGTGAGTTTCACGTCTTTACAAACCAAAGTTTCATGTGTTTTAGGAAACACTGCAGCAGTGCACCAATGCTGATCTCTGAACAGAAGCAGAATTTGAATCTTAACCAATCAGAAAACAAGAACTTGTCCTTTAACCATGTGATTGACAGAGTTGTTGAGGTTTGGCCTGTTGGCAGGAGAGGGGGCAGACCCCACACACAGGACAGACAGACAAGTGTGATACAGTCATGTGATACAGTCATGTTATACAGTCATGTGATCATGCATGGTCAACAGGCTGCAGACTCAGATGCTTTTAGCCTGAGCGCCCCCTACTGGTTACAACTGAAGCAGAGGGAGAGAGGGGTGTTTACACACAAGATTCTTCTGGGTCAGAGAAGCTGTTTACTGGAATACAGTCCACACACTCACACACACACACACACACAGAGTGTTTGCTCTCCAGCTGCCCACACACCCCAGGACATGGCTCTCTGTCTTCGTCCTTCAGTGGTCAGTGAATCTGTCCTGACCCCGTGCCTGACCCTGTCCTGACCCCGTGCCTGACCCCTGACCCCGTGCCTGACCCCGTGCCTGTAGGAAAGGTCATTTGCCCATCTGATGAAGAAATGGCCCCAGAACAGAGCAGCGTCTCACACATGACTGTGTAGTGATTCAGACAGCTTTTCTAGAGTAAATATAGAATGCATTACATGCACTATTTCTTCAGCAATCAGTGGAAATGTATGTGTGTGTGTGTGTGTGTGCGTGTGTGTGTGTGCGTGCGTGCGTGAGTCTGTATGTGTGTGTGTGTGTGTGTGCGTGTGTGTGTGTCTGTGTGTGTACCATCTATACATGCTTGTCTGTTTTAGACAGAGATGTGTGTGTGTGTGTGTGTATATACCATCCATATATGCTGGACTGTTTGGACAGAGGTGTGTGTGTGTGTGTGCTATAATATCCATACATGCTGGACTGTTTAGACAGAGGTGTGTGTGTGTGTGTGTGTGTGTGTGTGTGTACCATCTATACATGCTTGTCTGTTTTAGACAGAGATGTGTGTGTGTGTATATACCATCCATATATGCTGGACTATTTAGACAGAGGTGTGTGTTTGTGTGTGTGTGTGTGTGTGTGTGCTATAATATCCATACATGCTGGACTGTTTAGACAGAGGTGTGTGTGTGTGTGTGTGTGTGTGTGTGTGTGCTATAATATCCATACATGCTGGACTGTTTAGACAGAGGTGTGTGTGTGTGTGTGTGTGTGTGTGTGTGCTATAATATCCATACATGCTGGACTGTTTAGACAGAGATGTGTGTGTGTGTGTGTGTGTGTGTGCTATAATATCCATACATGCTGGACTGTTTAGACAGAGGTGTGTGTGTGTGTGTGCTATAATATCCATACATGCTGGACTGTTTAGAGAGAGGTGTGTGTGTGTGTGTGTGTGTGTGTGCTATAATATCCATACATGCTGGACTGTTTAGACAGAGGTGTGTGTGTGTGTGTGTGTGTGTGTGTGTGTGTGTGCTATAATATCCATACATGCTGGACTGTTTAGACAGAGGTGTGTGTGTGTGTGTGTGTGTGTGTGTGTGCTATAATATCCATACATGCTGGACTGTTTAGACAGAGGTGTGTGTGTGTGTGTGTGTGTGTGTGTGTGTGCTATAATATCCATACATGCTGGACTGTTTAGACAGAGGTGTGTGTGTGTGTGTGTGTGTCGCAGTGGGAGGCGGGGCTATAGTGTACTCTCCCTGGATTTGTGGGAAATGGTGCATGTGCATTGAACAGCTCTAATCCACTCTAAGTAAAGGTTTTATCCTCCAAGCAGCGCATTCAGAGATTTCATCCAGAGCTGCAGAGCCATATAGGCTCCCTCAAGATCGCCGCTTTCTGTGGCCTGGTTTGGGTGGGCCATGCCTGCGCTCTGTGTCTGCGTCTCTGCAGGGCTCAGTCTCTGACACTGGGGGGGTGCATGCCTGCGCTCTGTGTCTGCGTCTCTGCAGGGCTCAGTCTCTGACACTGGAGGGGTGCATGCCTGCGCTCTGTGTCTGCGTCTCTGCAGGGCTCAGTCTCTGACACTGGGGGGGTGCATGCCTGCGCTCTGTGTCTGCGTCTCTGCAGGGCTCAGTCTCTGACACTGGAGGGTGCATGCCTGCGCTCTGTGTCTGCGTCTCTGCAGGGCTCAGTCTCTGACACTGGGGGGGTGCATGCCTGCGCTCTGTGTCTGCGTCTCTGCAGGGCTCAGTCTCTGAGATTGGGGGACATGTCTGTGTTCTCTGCAGGGCTCAGTCTCTGAGATTGGGGGTGGGGGGGCATGTCTGTGTTCTCTGCAGGGCTCAGTCTCTGAGATTGGGGGGGGTGCATGTCTGTGTTCTATGCAGGGCTCAGTCTCTGAGATTGGGTGGGGGTGGCAGGTCTGTGGTCTCTGCAGGGCTCAGTCTCTGAGAGAGGGGGGGGGGGGCATGTCTGTGTACTCTGCAGGGCTCAGTCTCTGAGATTGGGGGACATGTCTGTGTTCTCTGCAGGGCTCAGTCTCTGAGATTGGGGGCATGTCTGTGCTCTCTGCAGGGCTCAGTCTCTGAGATTGGGATGGGCACTCTCTGCAAGACTTGCTGACGAGGGCCTGAAACGGCACTGGAGCTTCAGTTTGTTGTCAGCAGGCCTCACGGTCAGTATGCTTGCGTGTTTAGTAGACACTTGACCGTACACTATCTGTGTATATGCTTTCATGTTTATATGCTAAGTTTAGTATGGTCCCATGTTTAGTATGCTATCTGTAGTATGAATGTTTAGTATGGTCCCAGGTTTAATATGCTGTGTTAAGTATGGATGATTAGTGTGTCTGTTTAGTGTGGTTTCTCACACTCGGATTCTGCACATGCTCAGTCTGTGCAAACTGTCATTCTGCATCACTGTTGCTATGGTTTCCCTTTCTCTTGTATAGGCCAGTCACCAGGCCTGTCATTTTACTGTGTTTGCCTCTTTCTCTCCTCCTGCTCTGTGCAGTCTCTCTTTTCCTCTCTCCCTCCATCTCCCCTCTCTCTTTTCCTCTCTCCCTCCATCTCCCCTCTCTCTTTCTCTCCTCCTTCTGTGCGTTTCTCTCTTTTCCTCTCTCCCTCCATCTCCCCTCTCTCTTTCTCTCCTCCTTCTGTGCGTTTCTCTCTTTTCCTCTCTCCCTCCATCTCCCCTCTCTCTTTCTCTCCTCCTTCTGTGCGTTTCTCTCTTTTCCTCTCTCACTCCATCTCCCTCTCTCTTTCTCTCCTCCTTCTGTGCGTTTCTCTCTTTCCTCTCTCCCTCCATCTCCCTCTCTCTTTCTCTCCTCCTTCTGTGCGTTTCTCTCTTTTCCTCTCTCCCTCCATCTCCCCTCTCTCTTTCTCTCCTCCTTCTGTGCGTTTCTCTCTTTTCCTCTCTCCCTCCATCTCCCCTCTCTCTTTCTCTCCTCCTTCTGTGCGTTTCTCTCTCTCTGAATCTCAGTCCTGTGCTCCATCCATTAACTAAAACAGCACTGAGTGCTAATAGCATCTCTGCAGCATTGCCTGCAGATTCCCCCTGTTACAAGCACACTAGTGCAGAACTCTTCCACTCTGCACACCGACTGAATCTACACTCAACATAACACAGGGGATAAAATGCATGTCTGCATATGAGCCCTTCCAAACACATCGAGGATCAGACTCATTTGATGCGACACGCACGTGGAATCCGATGTGCACCGACCTTCAGGCAAGACTGTATTAAGCAGATGTAGGGTAATCACGCTGCAGGAGGCTGGAGATTCAGAATGACTCTGATGTTTAAAACAGAGGGGGAAAGACTGTATGTTAAAGCCTGAAGGTTCTCTCACACCTGTAACGATAACTGCAAAGATAGCTGTAACTATAACAATATTTCCATCCACGCTGAACAACCACAAGTCTGTTCTCATGTGAATGAGCTAATGTCTAAAATCCCATGGTTTCTCACTGGCTGTCAACCTGTTATTGTTTATCGGTGTGTGTGTGTGTGTTTGAGTGAGTGTGAGCAAGATACAAGCAATACCCAGAAACACACACACTCTACAGAGAAACACACACACTCTACAAAGAAACACACACACTCTACAAAGAAACACACACGCTCTACAGAGAAACACACACACTCTACAAAGAAACACACACACTCTACACAGAAACACACACACTCTACAGAGAAACACACACACTCTACAGAGCACAGAGACACACACACTCTACAGAGAAACACACACACTCTACAGAGCACAGAGACACACACACTCTACAGAGAAACACACACACTCTACAGAGACACACACACTCTACAGAGAAACACACACACTCTACAGAGACACACACACTCTACAGAGAAACACACACACTATACAGAGCACAGAGACACACACACTCTACAGAGCAGCGTGCACTCTTCAGAGCAACACAGAAACACACACACACACACACTACAGAGCAGCACAGAAGCACACACACTATACAGAGCACAGAAACACAGATACTCTAAAGAGCAAAGAAAATGTATCCAGGGCAAAGCCCAGTGGACAGAAGTGTGTTGTGTTGTGAGGGAGTGGCTAGTGGCTAGCTGGGCCATTCTAGCGATAGTAACACTGATTCCACGTCCATCAGATCATGGCTTAGCCCACAGTGGCACAGAGTGGCACAGACCAGCTGGGCCAGTTTCACTGCACACCGTTGCTGAGCCTGTGTAATCCACCACAGATTAACAATCTGAGACAAACCCACTCAGCAGCAGGGCCAGATCAGAGCCACAGAGGCGGACAAACCAAGAGACTGACCAGCACTGCATTAGAGACTGACCAGTGCTGCATTAGAGACTGACCAGTGCTGCATTAGACTGACCAGTGCTGCATTAGAGACTGACCAGTGCTGCATTAGACTGACCAGTGCTGCATTAGAGACTGACCAGTGCTGCATTTGAGACTGACCAGTGCTGCATTAGACTGACCAGTGCTGCATTAGACTGACCAGTGCTGCATTTGAGACTGACCAGTGCTGCATTAGACTGACCAGTGCTGCATTTGAGACTGACCAGTGCTGCATTAGACTGACCAGTGCTGCATTAGACTGACCAGTGCTGCATTAGACTGACCAGTGCTGCATTTGAGACTGACCAGTGCTGCATTAGACTGACCAGTGCTGCATTAGACTGACCAGTGCTGCATTTGAGACTGACCAGTGCTACATCAGGGCCAGAGCAGTGGTACATCAGGGCTAGACCAGAGCCGGATCTGTGTCGGTTCAGGGCCAGATCCGTGCTACAGTGAGGAGATGCAGCAGTGACCTGAGTCAGTTCAGTCATGTTGTATATATGAGTGCAACTCCATACACTGAGAGTGTGTGAGTATATATGAGTATATATGAGTGCAACTCCATACACTGAGAGTGTGTGAGTATATATGAGTATATATGAGTGCAACTCCATACACTGAGAGTGTGTGAGTATATATGAGTATTTATGATTGCAACTCCATACACTGAGAGTGTGTGAGTATATATGAGTATTTATGAGTGCAACTCCATACACTGAGAGTGTGTGAGTATATATGAGTATTTATGAGTGCAACTCCATACACTGAGAGTGTGTGAGTATATATGAGTATATATGAGTGCAACTCCATACACTGAGAGTGTGTGAGTATATATGAGTATATATGAGTGCAACTCCATACACTGAGAGTGTGTGAGTATATATGAGTATATATGAGTGCAACTCCATACACTGAGAGTGTGTGAGTATATATGAGTATATATGAGTGCAACTCCATACACTGAGAGTGTGTGAGTATATATGAGTATTTATGAGTGCAACTCCATACACTGAGAGTGTGTGAGTATATATGAGTATTTATGAGTGCAACTCCATACACTGAGAGTGTGTGAGTATATATGAGTATTTATGAGTGCAACTCCATACACTGAGAGTGTGTGAGTATATATGAGTATATATGAGTATATATGAGTGCAACTCCATACACTGAGAGTGTGTGAGTATATGAGTATATATGAGTATATATGAGTGCAACTCCATACACTGAGAGTGTGTGAGTATATATGAGTATATATGAGTGCAACTCCATACACTGAGAGTGTGTGAGTATATGAGTATATATGAGTATATATGAGTGCAACTCCATACACTGAGAGTGTGTGAGTATATATGAGTATATATGAGTGCAACTCCATACACTGAGAGTGTGTGAGTATATATGAGTATTTATGAGTGCAACTCCATACACTGAGAGTGTGTGAGTATATATGAGTATTTATGAGTGCAACTCCATACACTGAGAGTGTGTGAGTATATATGAGTATATATGAGTGCAACTCCATACACTGAGAGTGTGTGAGTATATGAGTATATATGAGTATATATGAGTGCAACTCCATACACTGAGAGTGTGTGAGTATATATGAGTATATATGAGTGCAACTCCATACACTGAGAGTGTGTGAGTATATATGAGTATATATGAGTATATATGAGTGCAACTCCATACACTGAGAGTGTGTGAGTATATGAGTATATATGAGAATATATGAGTGCAACTCCATACACTGAGAGTGTGTGAGTATATATGAGTATATATGAGTGCAACTCCATACACTGAGAGTGTGTGAGTATATATGAGTATTTATGAGTGCAACTCCATACACTGAGAGTGTGTGAGTATATATGAGTATTTATGAGTGCAACTCCATACACTGAGAGTGTGTGAGTATATATGAGTATATATGAGTGCAACTCCATACACTGAGAGTGTGTGAGCTCTGCTGGCACACGCATGTTTTCATTTTTCATCTTCTGTTTAGCACATTGGGTTACTGTTCTGTGTTTGACATGGGCTACACAAATAATATATATAAATATTCTTTGCCTTGTGTGTGTGTGTGTGTGTGTGTGTGTGTGTGTGTGTGTGGAGGGGGAGCAGGCGATGTATGCCTCAGTAATCTGTCTTAAATATGCACACTTGAATAAGTTGTTTTCCTTACAGCTGTTTCTGCCACTTACGTAACTCTACAGATGAGAAGGTTAGATTCTTTAGGATGAAGTTGCTCTTGTTCGTTCTCACTTACACACGCACATGACAGAGAATGTAAATGTACACACACACACACACACATTAAGACAGGCCCTTCATGTGTGCTGAATGGCTTTGTGATGCCTGATTAAATTCATAAGGGTGCCTTGATTTCATAATTTGCTGTGGATAAACTCCACAAACAAAAGAGACAATAAAGAGAACATTTAGCATTTAGATTACAAGAAATAATTGCAGAAATGCAAAACCATTATTTGAATTACCACCTACATATGTACACATATGTAGCCATATCAGAACATTCATGTAAACATTTATAGCCATATAAGTTCTTTGGAACATGACTAACAGCAGGGTGAGTGTTTATACATAGCATTCTGTGGTGTGCAGATTATTATTATTATTATTATTGTTGTTGTTGTTGTTGTTTAATTGTACTTATTCCAACCTGTTCCACAAAACTGCGCTCTGGATTAGGAAGAAGAAACATTTTGTTCCACTAATTGTTACACAAACTTACTAATAAGTCAGTATGTGTTTCTGGAGGTGACAGAAACATAAAGCTGAAGTGCGGTTGCTTCACTCAGCTCTTGTTTGCGTTCCCGTTTTAGCTTGTTGTTTCTGTTTGCTCGAGAGCGGGAAAGCGTGTTGACGATGAGAAGCCTGTGCCTGCTGGTGTGCTCTAATGACTGCTGAGGCGATGCGTTTAACGAGATGAACTCAGATCTGGAGCTGAGCGTAGAAGAGTAATTGGGAGTGACGCGCATGCGCTGTGTGGAAAACATGACAAGATTGCCCGGTGGCTGCTTACGGTGAAAACAAAGGCGAGAACAGAAAGTGCGCACACCGAGATTGCTTCGTGGCTTTCTCCATGTGGATCAGTGAAATCAGTTACTCTTTTTAACACACACGCATCCGTCTTGGGGCGCTGATTTGTTTTTTGACTTGGCTTTTTAGGGTTTATTCTTTTTTTCTTTTCCAAACGCCGGAGTGGATTGAAAGGGCGCTTGAATCCACAGGTTTCCATGTCTGTGTGAAGAAACCCGTGGATTTACCATGGAAACACCATGCACTCCGAGTGCCTGAGGAACTGGAGGCGGATAGAATAGCAATCACCGAGCACTGGATCTTTGCCGATTCTGATTAATAGATACTCTTCCGGTATTTTTGTTTTCCGTCATATCATTGCAACTCCTCTGAAAATATTAATTTTGGTCTGAAACGAGGGAAGACTATTACTCTGAGTTAGTCCACATTTGAGTAATCAAGCAGTGAACTGGTTCTCTGAGTTAATTGTCTGAAAATGAAACATTCCTCGCTTTTTAAGGAGCGACGTTTTATTTCTGATTGATTTAGCGAGGCGCTGTCCGCGGTGCTGAAATACATTACGCGTCGTCTTTGTCTGTACCAAAAGTCTTTAATAATAAGCCGCTGCATTAAATTGTACTTGACCCAATGATTCTGATATTTAACCTGTTTCAGTGACGATGCTTTGATATGTATTTAATTTGATACACATTTCCTCTTTTTATGACAGGGAGGCCGTATCCAAGACTCCACCCTCTCACTTGAGCGCCAAGTATGAGAACTCTCACAAGGGCTCTGTTGCTTTCTCTCTTACCTTTGATACTCTCAGGTAAGTGTCCGAGTGTGTCCGAGCGTGTCCGAGTGTGTCCGAGTGGAGCTACTCGTTTTGCGCGAAAGTGGCACTTCAATCAAACGTCAATCAATTTGTCATTTGAAAACTTACCCACTGAGGAGTGAAAGATCTGTTATCTTCCAGATCTTGACAAAGCAAACTACACCTCCTGTGTCGTTCTTTGTATGGCAGTAATCACAGAGCCACACCAAGTCTGATTAAAGTTTACATGTGTAGCAGGTTTGAGTAACTCCTTACTGTATGTGGTTATGAATTACTCAAAATACCTCTCCTGTAGAGATACTCAGAATATTTATAACTCTGCTTTGACAGTAGAGATGATCATGTCTGGTTAACTTTTTGGTATGAGTGCTTTAGGGCTTCATACATCGCCATTTCTTTCCTATTTGACTATTTGTGTTAGCAAAAGCGATTTTATTAACTGTGAACCTATATAGTCAGAAGGTATTGCAATGCATCTTGGTATCTTCTCCCTCAAATAAATACATACAATGCTTACCATTGCCCAGTTAGAATACTGAAGCCCTCCCTTCCCAAAAGCAGTCCATATGGTTAGTTAGGTTGTGACCCCTCCCCAGCAAAAAAAAAAAAAAAAAAAAAACACTGGTTAGTCTGTGTTCCCATCCTGGCCTTCAGAGTGTGGCGATGTGATTGATGTTGACAGCTGGGCCC
>JAIFZK010000206.1:1260000-1287500 GCA_027481765.1 Tenualosa thibaudeaui | reverse complement strand
TTTGCTAATATTTTGTGTGTTGCTACTTTGCTAATATTTTGTGTGTGATGCTACTTTGCTAATATTTCATGTGTGTTGCTACTTTGCTAATATTTCGTGTGTGTTGCTATTTTGTTTATATTTCGTGTGTGTTGCTACTTTGCTAATATTTCGTGTGTGTTGCTACTTTGCTAATATTTCGTGTGTGTTGCTACTTTGCTAATATTTCGTGTGTGTTGCTACTTTGCTAATATTTTGTGTGTGTTGCTACTTTGCTAATATTTTGTGTGTGTTGATACTTTGCTAATATTTTGTGTGTGTTGCTACTTTGCTAATATTTCGTGTGTTGCTACTTTGCTAATATTTTGTGTGTGTTGCTACTTTGCTAATATTTTGTGTGTGTTGCTACTTTGCTAATATTTCGTGTGTGTTGCTACTTTGCTAATATTTTGTGTGTGTTGCTACTTTGCTAATATTTTGTGTGTGTTGCTACTTTGCTAATATTTCATGTGTGTTGCTACTTTGCTAATATTTTGTGTGTGTTGCTACTTTGCTAATATTTCATGTGTGTTGCTACTTTGCTAATATTTTGTGTGTGTTGCCACTTTGCTAATATTTTGTGTGTGTTGCTACTTTGCTAATATTTTGTGTGTGTTGCATCACATCCCTCGGCATGTGCTGGGTCCCCTCAAAGGATTAGAACACTTGGACTCCTAAGCAGAATCCAGGAGTTCCACAGGTGCTGCTATCTGCTGTAAAACTTTAGGCCTCTGGGCTTCCCACTCTGTTCATTCATGCCTGTCATTAAATGGTTTTAGATGATGCTGCAGTGTTGTCCGAACCAGAGCTTTTTCAGTGGGTATGAGATGAGTGTATGCTGTGCTAAAGGGAGCAGAAGAGCAGGTGAATAGTTGAAATAAAAGGTATTAAATGGCATAAGAGGATGTTTGGATGCTGTTGGAACCAGAGCTTGAAAATAATGCACATTAGACTAGACTTTACTAAAGGGTTGTGCTAACAGTTCCTGCTCCTTGTTGTAGACAAACACAGTGTCAGTGATGTCATGGCAATGCAGTCAGTGATGTCATGTGGCAATGCAGTCAGTGATGTCATGGCAATGCAGTCAGTGATGTCATGTGGCAATGCAGTCAGTGATGTCGTGGCAATGCAGTCAGTGATGTCATGGCAATGCAGTCAGTGATGTCATGTGGCAATGCAGTCAGTGATGTCATGTGGCAATGCAGTCAGTGATGTCATGTGGCAATGCAGTCAGTGATGTCATGCTGGAAAGGTTTCTTTTGTTTTGTGGTGGTTTCCTACCCTCCACCCAGAACTGCACAGTGGATGTCCTGCACAGTGGATGTCCTGCACAGTGGATATCCTGCACAGTGGATGTCCTGCTCATTGGATGTCCTGCACAGTGGATGTCCTGCTCATTGGATGTCCTGCACAGTGGATGTCCTGCACAGTGGATGTCCTGCACAGTGAATGTCCTGCTCATTGGATGTCCTGCACATTGGATGTCCTGCATGGCTGATGGGAAATGACATTTGTGTTCGTCCACCCTTCATTTGACTACTTGCCTAATTCATTAGGAGGTGGAACCAGAATGAATTCCCTAATTATAAGGATACCTCAGATAGCGGCCCAAAGTTGCATAGTGTTGTTTTAACTGCATGTTTGCTCTGCTCTAGCCTACAGTGCTGATAAAGCATCCTCGGCCTACAGCTGTGTGTTGTGTTTAACACAGCAGCCACACATGGGAGAGAGAGAGAGAGACGCCTGTTGGTTTGAATATTTATTTCTGTTTTGGCAATATATCAATATGGTTGCTTTTTCTTTACCTTTTTTTTCTTCTTTTTTGCCAAATATATATAATTTTTTTCATTATAGAACAATTAAACTACTGCAGCACATCACAGATCACCAATAACATTCACACACACACAAATAAACTCGCATAATCCATATTTCAAGAGTTCCTCTAGTCAGTGCTCTTAAATACATAAACACATAAATAACAAGTACAATCCACAAGCTACTTGGCTAAAATGACGACTAACTGGACGTGTATGGGGTATCGATTCAGAGAAAAGAACTGTGAAATAACTATGTGTGCCAGTGTTAGAGTCGCCACACTGATGTGATGGTCGGACATCTGATACATGGCACACTTCACATTCTTCAGTGTGGTAAAGCATCTTAGCCACTTCGTTCAGTTGTCAGTTTATCATATTTAGCTGTCATGTCATTTAGCTGTCAGCTTTTGTAGTTTTTGGGATCTTTGTCATGATAGAACTCACTCTCTATGTTTCTTATGTGTTTTTCTAATGACTGTGTCTCTTGCTTGTATTGTTTAATTTTGTTACTGGTGTAGCTTACAATTCCTTCTCTTATGGAGGCTTTGAAAGCTTCCCATGTAATACTAGTTGTAGTTTCATTATTATTTAATTCAAAATACATATCTATAGAGTTTTCTACAAATTCTGAAAACAAAAAAGATTGTAATCTTCATCTTTGAGGATCTCACCCTGTCTTACCCAACTAGACTTCCATAGATGCTGCTGCATGATCACTAATTACAATAGTTATACCAGCATGTTTTAACCTGCAGCTGTAACTATAGATATTAGGAAATAATCAATTTGTGAGTGACTAACTAGATAACATGAATATCCCCGGTTGCTAGGGTTTTTAATTCTCCAGATGGCCAGTAGATCTATCTAACCTGCACCAGTGATCTGTTTGGTAGCCACTTCCAAAGTCGAAAGTCTTTCTCTAGTGTCCTCTCTGTCTGGTCAATGCCTGATCTCCAGGTCGTCTGCTTTGGCCTCAAGGAAAGTGATTTGTTTGGTAGCCACTTCCAAAGTGTGTGTGTGTGTGTGTGTGTGTGTGTGTGTGTGTGTGTTTGATGGTTGGCCTGACTCCAGTAGGCGAAAGGAAGACGTGTTTGAGTGTTTGAGTGGCTGATGATATTGCAGTAAAGGGTGCTGATTTAAAACACTTTTATAACTATTGATGTTCTTGTTACTGTATCCATTGATGCTGTTAAATGGTAATGAGGTTAATTAGACACATATTTTGTCACACATGACAAATCTGGTTAGTAAAGTAATTAGTTGAATTGAGGACTGTGTTTTTTAATGTTATAACAACATGGAAACACTTCAGACAGCTGGTTTCACTACAGCCCTGGTCTCAATTTGCCTGCCCGATGTGTGTGTGTGTGTGTGTGTGTGTGTGTGTGTGTGTGTGTGTGTGTGTGTCTGTGACTGTGTGTGTGTGTGTGTGTGTGTCTGTGACTGTGTGTGTGTGTGTGTGTGACTGTGTGTGTGTGTGTGTGTGTCTGTGACTGTGTGTGTGTGTGTGTCTGTGACTGTGTGTAGGAGTCAGGTCTTAATCCCTCTCCTTGCAATGTGTGTGTGTGTGCGTGTGTGTGCATGTGTGTGTTTAATCACAGTGGAACAAGAGAGAAATGTCAGGCAAATGCCAGATGACGGAACAGCAGCGGCTCATAGGAGGACGGCAACACACACACACACACACACACACACACACACACACACACACACACACACACACACACACACACACACGTAACACATCATGTGGTGTGTGTGTAAAGTTCAGCAGAAGGTGTGGTGTAGTGTATTGCACTGGTGTAGTGTGTGTGAGTGTGTGAGACTACTGGTGTGTATCTCCTGCAGGTACTCCTGAGGACACTCTGCCTGCTCAGAGGGAGACCAGAAAACAAGGACAACCCAGCGCTGTCAACCCAGCCTACCCAACTGGCCTATTGTCACCTCTGCTGGCACGCATGTGTGTGCGTGTGGATGTGTTTTTATGTGTGTGTGTGTGTGTGTGTGTGTGTGTGTGTGTGTACGCTGCTGCACTTCTGTCTCACACTCCTCTCACTCAGTGCCTCTGTAACACCCCTCCTTTCCTCTCTCTCTCTCTCTCTCTCTTTCCTTCTTCCTCTTTCTCTCTCTCTTTCTTCCCCTCCCCCTCTTTCTCTCTCTCTCTTTCCCTCTTCTTTCTCTCCTCTGTCTCTCTTTCCCTCCTCCTCTCTCTGTCTACCTCTTTGTAACCTGATCATAATCTGGCTGTTTGCATTATAATCTGAGGTCTTTGTAACCTGATCATAATCTGGCTGTTTGCATTATAATCTGAGGTCTTTGTAACCTAAACCAAACATCCTGTGCCCTGATCAACAGTTTCATCTACTAGGCAAAGCCACTTTTTAAAATATAGAACAAAATAACCTGTATTTTGTTTTCTTAATGCTGTGTTTTGATAAGCCTTTTGCAATGTTATTACTGTAAACGCCTATTCATATGAAAACTGTGTGTTTGTGAGCCAAGTTGCTATATTATATTATATTATATTATATTATATTATATTATATTATATTATATTATATTATATTATATTATATTTAAACAGTACTTGGTGATTGTGGAAATAAACAAATGTATGACAATATATCTTTAAGGGTCTACAGAAACATGGATGGACACACACACACACACACACACACACACATTTACATGATGCTATGTGGAAAGATTCAGTGCCATGTGGTGTCATTGATTATGATCAGTAGCCTGAAGGTTAAATGGACTGAAATGTGTGAGTGTGTGTGCATGTGTGTGTGTGTGAGTGTGTGTGTGTGTGTGTGTATGTGTGTGTGAGTGTGTGTCTGTGTGTGTGTCTGTCTGAGTGTGTGTGTGTGTGTGTGTGTGTGTGTGTGTGTGTGTGTGTGAGTGAGTGTGTGTGAGTGAGTGTGTGTATGTGTGTATGGGTGTGTGTCTGTGTGAGTGTGTGTGTGTGTGTGTGTCAGTGTCTCCCTTGTGGTGTGTGCTGAAACATAGCTACACTTTTGATTAATCAGACTAGCATAAATATTTAGAACTTTTTTTGGTAGACATTTTATTTGAAACCTCTCTAAAGATGGCAGCAGTCCTCCTCTTTAGTCTAGATTAGTCCAGATTTGATTTGGGGTCCTCGTCTTTAGTCTAGATTAGACCAGATTTGATTTGTAGTCCTCGTCTTTAGTCTAGATTAGACCAGATTTGATTTGTAGTCCTTCATATAACTTATGTGGACTCATCTATGTAACAATTATATCATGTAGAAAACACTTTTGTTTTAAGTCAGAAAATACTTGTGTGTGAGTTATGGTAAAAAAGTCCAGTCTAATCATATCAATAAGCAGTTTATTGCATTAAAAAGGCCATCTAGTGATTATTTCATCTGGTCTGACACATGCAGTTTTGACAGGAGATCCACCCATGGTAAATTAGTCAGGAATCCGACCAAATCTGTTTTCTGTTTTCTGTAGACTCCTGCTCTTGGAGTGCAGTAAGGTGGGAAATGTGATCAGAAGCCTTCAGTTTGTATTTTTGCCCAGGACACAACCTGAGACTGAGCCTGGATCACTTTCTGACCCCGCCCCTTTGCTAATGTGACCTTTAACCTTTGACCCACCCCTTTACTAACATAACCTTTAACATCTGAGTTTGTTTACTTGTCCATTTGCTAACTTGGCCTTTAACCTCTTGACCGCCCTGCTAACATGCCCTTTAACATCTGACCTGCCCCTTGGCTAACTTGGCCTTTAACCTCTGACCTTTTTAGACTTGTCTTTTGTTGCTCCGCTTTCTCTCTGTGTCCCAGAATCAACTGAAAACATTAAAAACACACACAGTCTGATTTAAAACACACACACTCTGATTTAAAACACACACACACAAACACTCTGATTTAAAACACACACACACACACACTCTGATTTAAAACACACACACTCTGATTTAAAACACACACACACACTCTGATTTAAAACACACACACACACTCTGATTTAAAACACACACACACACTCTGATTTAAAACACACACACACACACACACACTCTGTTTTAAAACACACACACTCTGATTTAAAACACACACACACTCTGATGTAAAACACACACACACACACACACACTCTGATTTAAAACACACACACACACACTCTGATTTAAAACACACACTCTGATTTAAAACACACACACACACACACACACACTGATTTGTGCTTCTGTTTCTCACTCGTTCTGCATGTCAGATGTCTGGAATCAGTTCTGCTACACTGCACACTGTAAATGTATTGAACTGTTGTGGTGTGTGATCCCCCACAGACCCCCCCCCCACACACACACACTCCCACACACACATCTCACACACAAGTTCAGGAGGAAAGATTTTTCATGCTTTTTCTTCCTGGTGTTGTCAACAGACTCTTAAGATCAAGGTGAATCTGGAACAGCTTCAAAATAAAAGATTGAACAGAACTTGTGCACTTTGCAGCGTCGTCTCTCTCAGAGCTCAGAGCTGCTGTGTGGACATGAAGTACAACACATCAGAGGGACGCGTCAGAATCCTCTTATGTCTTCCTTAGAAATTAGATGCTGGTCATCCATCACTGTCACACCAGGACTCACATGCACACACAAACATGCACACACACACACATTTGCACACACACACACACATGCACACACACACACATTTGCACACACACACACACATGCACACTCAAACACATTTGCACACACACACACACATGCACACTCAAACACATTTGCACACACACACACACATGCACACACAAACACATTTGCACACACACACACACATGCACACTCAAACACATTTGCACACACACACACACATGCACACTCAAACACATTTGCACACACACACACATGCACACTCAAACACATTTGCACACACACACCCATGCACACTCAAACACATTTGCACACACACACCCATGCACACTCAAACACATTTGCACACACACACCCATGCACACTCAAACACATTTGCACACATGCACACTCAAACACATTTGCACACACACACACGCACACTCAAACACATTTGCACACACACATGCACACTCAAACACATTTGCACACACACACACGCACACTCAAACACATTTGCACACACACATGCACACTCAAACACATTTGCACACACACACGCACACTCAAACACATTTGCACACACACACATGCACACGCACACATGCACACTCAAACACATTTGCACACACACACATGCACACACACACATGCACACTCAAACACATTTGCACACACACAAAAATACACATACACTGGATCACTACAAGGATAGAAGTGTAGAAGCAGATAGAGTGTGAGAGTGTGTGTGTGTTTGTGTGTGTGTGAGTGTTTGTGTGTGTGTGTGTGTGTGTGTGTGAGAGTGTGAGTGTGAGAGAGTGTTTGTGTGTGTGTGAGTGTGAGTGTGAGAGAGTGTTTGTGTGTGTGTGTGTGTGTGTGAGTGTGAGTGTGAGAGAGTGTTTGTGTGTGTGTGAGTGTGAGAGAGTGTTTGTGTGTGTGTGTGTGTGTGTATGGTGGGGGGGGGGGGGCAGAATAAAGCTAATTAGATAAAGTGCATCATCTAAGGGCATCAGTGAGCTGCTGTGATAATAAATTCAACTCATATGAGTCTCTTAGCCGTTAATGTGTGTTGAGCACAGCAAGCACTGCTCATCTTTGCGCAATATGTCTCCCTCTGGTGGTCTGGCAGGACACTGCACTCTGTGACAGAGGGAGCTCTCCCTTAGGCTCCACATTCTCACTGCTCATCTGCAGCTCACAGATGAAGCACAGGTGCAGTAGAACACGTCAATCATTTACTGTGGAACATATATATACTAATCATGTTATCCATACACATTCAATTCATACAATCCAGGAGCAACTGCACACTCACACACACACCTCTCACACCATCAGCCAGTCTGACTGTCCAACTGCCTATCAGTCTGTTCCACACACACACACACACACACACAGTATGTCTGGCGTGTTGTCTGCTGTTTGATCTATATGTCTGTCCCTCAGTTAGTTAGACACATCTCTCACTGCTACTGCCAAGGGGGGGAGGAGAGGAGGAGAGGAGGAGGAGAGGAGAGGAGGAGAAGGGGAGGAGAGGAGGAACAGAGGAGAGCAGGAGAAGAGAGGAGAGGAGGAGAAGGGGAGGAGAGGAGGGGAGGATGAAGAGGAACAGAGGAGAGCAGGAGAGGAGGGGAGGAGAGGAGAGGAGGAGAAGAGAGGAGGGGAGGAGAGGAGGAACAGAGGAGAGCAGGAGAAGAGAGGAGGGGAGGAGGAGAAGAGAGGAGGAGAGGAGAGGAGGAGAAGAGAGGAGGGGAGGAGAGGAGGAACAGAGGAGAGCAGGAGAAGAGAGGAGGGGAGGAGGAGAAGAGAGGAGGGGAGGAGAGGAGGAGAGGAGGAGAGGAGAGGAGAGGAGGAGAAGAGAGGAGGGGAGGAGAGGAGGAACAGAGGAGAGCAGGAGAAGAGAGGAGGGGAGGAGGAGAAGAGAGGAGGAGAGGAGAGGAGGAGAGGAGCTGCTGGACTGCTGATGATGTCTTTTCTCTCCCAGATGTGTGGACAGCGTGAGATACACACACACACACATATACAGAACACATACAAGACACACACACACACACACACACACAGACGGCTGGACACACACACACACACACACACATGCAGACACACACACACGCCCACTGTGAGACAGTGACAGTGACAGACCCAGGACATACCGTGAGTATGTGATGAGAGACAGACACTGGACACACACACACAAAATGGACACGAGACACACTATGAGACATGAGACAGGGACAGGACACAACATGGCATGAGACATGAGTGTGACACACGCTGATGCAGGGCACGCACAAACACACACCCGCACACACACACACACACACACACACACACATACACACACACACTCACACACGCGCACACACACACACACACACTCACACACGCGCACACACACACACACACACTCACACACGCGCACACACACACATACACGCACACACGCGCACACACATGCACACGCACACACACACATACACGCACGCACACACATGCGCGCACACACACACACACACACACACACACATGCACTGGATTTACTGGGCACTGGTGTTATTTAGAAGTGGTGTTACTAGCCACTGGTGTTACTGGGAACTGGTGTCATTGGGCACTGGTGTTGTTTAGAACTAGAGTTACTAGCCACTGGTGTTACTGGGTACTGGTATCATTGGGCACTGGTGTTGTTTAGAACTGGAGTTACTAGCCACTGGTGTTATTGGTAACTGGTGTCATTGGGCACTGGTGTTGTGTGGTGTTACTAGCCACTGGTGTTGTTTAGAGCTGGTTTTAAAATGCCATTATGCTGTAAACACAGATCCTCGTGGCTGAGAGATGACAAGAGAGGGCAGACCAGAGACAACAATCTGTGTGTGTGTGTGCAGATGACACACAGGCTATCGACTATCAGGTCTGTTCACAGCCAACTGATCCTCTGAGAGCAGAACAGACCTGGTGCTTCACACTCGTTAGCACTGTGGGCCGTGGCTAATTAAGAGTCCCATCCCAAGCATATCTCTCTCTGCCCACATGAAGTTACGCACTCACACACAGCACACCACACGTACACACAAACGCACTCACACACACGCACACATGTACGTACACACACACGCACACACACACGCACACGCGCACACACACACACACACACACACACACACACACATGCTTAAACATGGATTACAACAAGGATGTCAGAAGCAGAGAAGGTGCTGCCCACCTCTGTAAAATGTGGAAATTGTTGACGGTTGTCATGCCAACTACACAATAAGGAGAACACAAATCACACTTCACCCCCACGCCACAGGTTACAACACCAGAGGCACCACAATCTAACCCAGTGCAACAAAACACAAGTGTGTGTTAGTTTTTAAAGTGTGTGTTAGTTTTTAATGTGTGTGTTAGTTTTTAAAGTGTGTGTTAGTTTTTAATGTGTGCGTTGTATCCACAGAGTTGTGCTCTCAGTGTTGTAGTGTAACACAAGTGTGTTACCTGTGAGTTAGCGCTCTCTATTGTAGTGTAACACAAGTGTGTTACCTGTGAGTTAGTGCTCTCTATTGTAGTGTAACACAAGTGTGTTACCTGTGAGTTAGCGCTCTCTATTGTAGTGTAACACAAGTGTGTTACCTGTGAGTTAGCGCTCTCTATTGTAGTGTAACACAAGTGTGTTACCTGTGAGTTAGCGCTCTCTATTGTAGTGTAACACAAGTGTGTTACCTGTGAGTTAGTGCTCTCTATTGTAGTGTAACACAAGTGTGTTACCTGTGAGTTAGTGCTCTCTATTGTAGTGTAACACAAGTGTGTTACCTGTGAGTTAGTGCTCTCTATTGTAGTGTAACACAAGTGTGTTACCTGTGAGTTAGTGCTCTCTATTGTAGTGTAACACAAGTGTGTTACCTGTGAGTTAGTGCTCTCTATTGTAGTGTAACACAAGTGTGTTACCTGTGAGTTAGTGCTCTCTATTGTAGTGTAACACAAGTGTGTTACCTGTGAGTTAGTGCTCTCTATTGTAGTGTAACACAAGTGTGTTACCTGTGAGTTAGTGCTCTCTATTGTAGTGTAACACAAGTGTGTTACCTGTGAGTTAGTGCTCTCTATTGTAGTGTAACACAAGTGTGTTACCTGTGAGTTAGCGCTCTCTATTGTAGTGTAACACAAGTGTGTTACCTGTGAGTTAGCGCTCTCTATTGTAGTGTAACACAAGTGTGTTACCTGTGAGTTAGTGCTCTCTATTGTAGTGTAACACAAGTGTGTTACCTGTGAGTTAGTGCTCTCTATTGTAGTGTAACACAAGTGTGTTACCTGTGAGTTAGTGCTCTCTATTGTAGTGTAACACAAGTGTGTTACCTGTGAGTTAGTGCTCTCTATTGTAGTGTAACACAAGTGTGTTACCTGTGAGTTAGCGCTCTCTATTGTAGTGTAACACAAGTGTGTTACCTGTGAGTTAGCGCTCTCTATTGTAGTGTAACACAAGTGTGTTACCTGTGAGTTAGTGCTCTCTATTGTAGTGTAACACAAGTGTGTTACCTGTGAGTTAGTGCTCTCTATTGTAGTGTAACACAAGTGTGTTACCTGTGAGTTAGTGCTCTCTATTGTAGTGTAACACAAGTGTGTTACCTGTGAGTTAGTGCTCTCTATTGTAGTGTAACACAAGTGTGTTACCTGTGAGTTAGTGCTCTCTATTGTAGTGTAACACAAGTGTGTTACCTGTGAGTTAGTGCTCTCTATTGTAGTGTAACACAAGTGTGTTACCTGTGAGTTAGTGCTCTCTATTGTAGTGTAACACAAGTGTGTTACCTGTGAGTTAGTGCTCTCTATTGTAGTGTAACACAAGTGTGTTACCTGTGAGTTAGTGCTCTCTATTGTAGTGTAACACAAGTGTGTTACCTGTGAGTTAGTGCTCTCTATTGTAGTGTAACACAAGTGTGTTACCTGTGAGTTAGTGCTCTGTTTTGCAGCATATGCAGTACATTGCAGTGAGGACAGCCTTGATCGCTACATTGGAGAAACTAAGCAACCACTTCACAGACACATTGCCCAACACAGGAGGGTGACCTCATCAGGACAGGATTCAGCAGACCACAAACCACAAGACACACACACATACACACACACACCACAAGATACACACCATGACCTGGATGAATGAGAATCTTCACAGACATACTATCTAGCAGAGTGGAACACAATTGTGTATTACTTGTGAGTTAGCGCTCTCTAGCGTCATATAACACGTGTGTATTACTCGTGAGTTAGCGCTCTCTAGCGTCATATAACACGTGTGTATTACTCGTGAGTTAGCGCTCTCTAGCGTCATATAACACGTGTGTATTACTCGTGAGTTAGCGCTCTCTAGCGTCATATAACACGTGTGTATTACTCGTGAGTTAGCGCTTTCTTGGCTTGTGTTGAGTTAGCGCTCTCAGGGAGAAGGGGATGAATCTAAGCCATTGGAATGTGGGCTAGCGCATGTGGACTAGCGCCACTTTTAAAGTATCAGAGAGCAGCAAGAAAAAGAAACTGAAAACTTGAGAAAACTTCCTTCTGTCCATAGCAACAGAAATGGGTCACGCCATTAAACTTGGACAGCTGCTCACACATCTGAGCCTGAGAGTTATTTTAATGATATGGATTTTGTATTATACGTATGTATTTTAATGAATGTATTTTATTGATAACAGGGAGCTTTCAAATACACACACCTCATCCTGAAAGTTATTTTAAAGATATCAAGGAGCTTCTTCCTCTCCGTCCTCATCCTCTCTAAAGTGTCTTTTTTTAGGAATAACACTCTTCTCCTCTCCTCCTCTTCTCCTCTCCTCCTCTTCTCTCCTCTTCTCCAAGTAGCCTTTACTTCAGCTCCTAACAGCAACACCTACCTACCACCTACATACCTGTCACATTTGCATCAGTCATAAAGCCCAGAAACATCTCGGAGGAGCAACTATTTCAGACTCAGGCAGGAGAACAAAACACCAACCCTACCCCTCCCCCCGGGGCATACAACACACAAACACACACACACACACACACACACACACACACAGCATCTGCTTCCTATGTTAGACTAATTCTTGAATTATCACATAGAGACATAATTGAGCTTTGAGCCTCAGGGAGGTTTGCCTGGTTCCATCTCTCTTTGCTCTCGCTCTCTCCCTCTCTCTTTCCTCTCTCTCTCTCCCTCTCTCTTTCCTCTCTCTCTCTCCCTCTCTCTTTCCTCTCTCTCTCTCCCTCTCTCTTTCCTCTCTCTCTCTCCCTCTCTCTTTCCTCTCTCTCTCTCCCTCTCTCTTTCCTCTCTCTCTCTCCCTCTCTCTTTCCTCTCTCTCTCTCCATCTCTCTTTGCTCTCGCTCTCTCCCTCTCTCTTTCCTCTCTCTCTCTCCATCTCTCTTTCCTCTCTCTCTCTCCCTCTCTCTTTCCTCTCTCTCTCTCCATCTCTCTTTCCTCTCTCTCTCTCCCTCTCTCTTTCCTCTCTCTCTCTCCCTCTCTCTTTCCTCTCTCTCTCTCCCTCTCTCTTTCCTCTCTCTCTCTCCCCTGCACATCTCTCTTTGTCCTTCTCATTCCCCCCCCCTCCATCTGTATCTCTCTCTCTTTTTCTCTCTTTCCTCTTTCTCCCACATCCATCTCACTCCTCTGTCACTCTCTCTTCTACATCTCTCTCTCGCCCCTCTCTCCCTCTTTCCACCCACATATCCATCTCTCTCTCTCTTCTCTCTCTCTGCTGTGTGTGTGTGTGTGTGTGTGTGTGCTGCCTAGCTGTGCAGAAGTAAAGTAGGCAACCTGTGATTAAAGCAGACCTCACAAAGGCACCTGCAGCAGCAGCAGAGAGGAGGAGGTGATGCAATAAGGAGGAGGTGATGCAATAAGGAGGAGGAGGAGGTGATGCAATAAGGAGGAGGAGGTGATGCAATAAGGAGGAGGAGGAGGAGGAGGTGATGCAATAAGGAGGAGGTGATGCAATAAGGAGGAGGAGGAGGAGGTGATGCAATAAGGAGGAGGAGGTGCAATAAGGAGGAGGAGGTGATGCAATAAGCAGGAGGAGGAGGAGGAGGTGATGCAATAAGGAGGAGGAGGTGCAATAAGGAGGAGGAGGTGATGCAATAAGCAGGAGGAGGAGGAGGAGGAGGTGATGCAATAAGGAGGAGGAGGTGATGCAATAAGGAGGAGGAGGAGGAGGAGGTGATGCAATAAGGAGGAGGAGGTGATGCAATAAGGAGGAGGAGGAGGAGGTGATGCAATAAGGAGGAGGAGGAGGAGGAGGAGGTGATGCAATAAGGAGGAGGAGGTGCAATAAGGAGGAGGAGGTGCAATAAGGAGGAGGAGGTGATGCAATACACACACACACACACATACACAGTAGTGTGTGTGTTTATTCTTGAGAGTTATACTATGTTTGTATTGAGTTGAGAAGTGCAGATGGGACCCCTACTGCTTTTGCCTGATAAAACTCACTAGGTATTTACACACACTGAAAACTCATTACTCACATGTGTGTGTGTGTGTGTGTGTGTGTGTGTGTGTGTGTGTGTGTGTAACTCTCTAGGGAAGTACACACACCAAAACACTCATTCCTCTTACATATCCATCTGACCTGCTTGTAGAAACCTGCCATGTTTGACCATCTGTATAGAACCCTGCCTGTCTGTCTGTACAGAACCATGTCTGTCTGTGTGCCTGTCTGTAAGGAACCCTGCCTGTCTGTCTGTACAGAACCATGTCTGTCTGTGTGCCTGTCTGTAAGGAACCCTGCCTGTCTGTCTGTACAGAACCATGTCTGTCTGTGTGCCTGTCTGTAAGGAACCCTGCCTGTCTGTCTGTACAGAACCATGTCTGTCTGTGTGCCTGTCTGTAAGGAACCCTGCCTGTCTGTCTGTACAGAACCATGTCTGTCTGTGTGCCTGTCTGTAAGGAACCCTGCCTGTCTGTCTGTACAGAACCATGTCTGTCTGTGTGCCTGTCTGTAAGGAACCCTGCCTGTAAGTCTGTACAGAACCATGTCTGTCTAAGTGTTTGTCTGTAAGGAACCCTGCCTGTAAGTCTGTACAGAACCATGTCTGTCTGTGTGCTTGTCTGTAAGGAACCCTGCCTGTAAGTCTGTACAGAACCATGTCTGTCTGTGTGCCTGTCTGTAAGGAACCCTGCCTGTCTGTCTGTACAGAACCATGTCTGTCTGTGTGCTTGTCTGTAAGGAATCCAGCCTGCCTGTCTGTCTGTCTATACAAAACCCTCCCTGCCTGCCTTCCTGTCTGCCTGTCTGTATAGAACCCAGCCTGCCTGTCTGTCCGTCTGCCTGTCTATCTCTATGCCCTACCATACCTGTCTGTCATCCTGAAAGGCTCCTGGGGAAATGAGAGTGTGAAATATGAAGGGAAATCACTTAAGGAGCTGACAGCACTGAAATAGTCGCCTCTTGGTCTTAGGCAGCGGAGCCACAGTGAGGAGTTGCCGTGGTGACAAGCCATGACCATCTCAGCACCTGCCATCGTAACCTGCTGCAAAAACCCCCCTAGACATGAGCTTATTCAGGGATGCAGTGTGTTTGTGTGTGTGTGTGTGTGTGTGTATGTAGGCATTCTGCAAGGTGTTATGACAACAGCATTATTTAGAACTTCTAGAGTTCTAGACGTTGCAAGTAATTTCTCTCAGCAACTTTGTCTACAACAGTTTGCAGTTAAGGACCGAACACGATACATTATTTGACTAAAGATAACTTGGAGCTTAGACAAGGCCACTGTTACAAGTATTTACATTAAGGAACGAATCTATTTCTCCTAAGTCCTCACGGACCAAAAACAAGGTCTTTATTCATATTATTCCTGTACAGTGTTATTTTATGATTTTATTTTCATTTTGCTTAATTGGACTCACTGTATGTGGTCACCTCTATGGGACTCTATGGTTTATGGTGTGGTTTTCAATGACCCCCATGTACCCCCCCCCACACACACACACACATGAAGGTTTTGCCTTGAGAAAGGCAGTGTGTGCCCGGTGGTACTCCAGCTGCAGAATCACAGTATGCATCTGTTCCCACGGCAACCTCAGACAAGCAGTGACACGCTGTCAAGACAAAGCCTTGTTACCCGAATGCGACAGCTTGTCACGACACCCACGGGCCTCTGCCTCAGGGGGCTTTTATAATGTGAGAGACAAAGAGAATCTCAGAGTGATGGTCTCTTCCTACACACAAAATCAAGCTCACTACTTATGCTCATCTTAGGGGTGGGGTTAGAGGGGCACAGTCAGTCAGGCTGAGTAGGCCCATATTAGACCTGTCTCTGCTTCGCTGAATTCCCTACTGATGCACTCTTTAGAACCTCCGTCAGATGTCAGTTCACCTATAAAGTACTTTCACATTTTTTCACCAAATTCACAAAACTTACTGCGTTCAGATGGTCTGCCACCTTGCAACAGATGTGCAAGTGATCTGTGAAGTGTTCAGATCAAAGCAAATTTCACATTTCAGAGACCAAAGTAAAAGTGTGTCATGATCAGAGACGTTCCTAATGTCATCAAACTACATTTGGATCAAGAACAACTGGGATTTTACAAAACAGAATCCAATGCTAATGTGTGTGTGTGTGTGTGTGTATATGTGTGTGTGTATGTGTGTGTGTGTATATGTGTGTGTGTGTCTGTGTGTGTATGTGTGTGTGTGTGTGTGTATGTGTGTGTGTGTATATGTGTGTGTGTGTGTGTCTGTGTGTGTGTGTGTGTGTGTGTGTGTGTGTGTGTGTGTGTGTATTGGTGTGGTGACCATGTGTCATGAATTCCAGCAATTCAGACACAGATATAGTCTATAGAACAGCATAGACTTTTTGGCCTCACCATTAAACACACACATCACACACAGACACAATCCTCTCTGTCCATTAGAAACACATAAATACACAGAGACACATTTGTCCATAGCTTGTTGAGCATATACAAATTGATTGCATTAGGGGTGAAGGAACCCTTAAAGATGTGCTTCTCTGCTGTGTGTACTCTATAGCGCCGCCCTGGGGGAAGGATAGAGGCGGTGGGTTTCATCATCTGAGATGCTCACTGTCTCCCTACCTGCTGCAGAATGACACAAGGCATCTCATGAGTTTGTCTATAACCTTCCCTGCTATCTTGGTCATTCTAGTCAGCTTGCTGCTGTTCCATGAGCTTAAGCATCCATATCACACAGAGATATTATAGACTAAAACAGAGAGAAATAAGCCTGGTCAGCTTGTCAGTGTAGCTGGGAAGGTCACTGGGGTCACTCAAACTCAACTTTGTGACCTGTATGACCATCATGTGCTCAGGAAGGCACTGGCTATAGTGGACTATACCGACTGGCCCCTCTAGAGGGAGCTTGTGCTTCTATCTCCAGGTAGAAGATCCCACACACAGGACTAAAAGATAAAAACTTTCATTTGTTTGTGCTGCTGTCAGTATATTGAATAAGCACAGATGATGTCATTGATGGACTGAATCTATTTCTGCTCTGGCCCTCTGTTTCCCCAGTCTCTTTCTCCATGTAGTAACTCTGCACTGCATACTGTGTACTGGGCTGTGTACTGCTGGGCTGTGTACTGGTGGTGTGTATGGTGTGTGTGTGTTTGTATGTTTGTGCATGTGTTATTTGAGGTGGCCACATAAGAGAGGCTGTTCTTAGCTATTCATGATGAGCATCAGTAGCGGCATGTGTACCAGGAGGCTATTTCAGACACCACAGCTTTAATGACACCAAAGGAGTGTGTGTGTGTGTAGGACTGTGTGTGTGTGTGTGTGTGTGTGTGTGTGTGTGTGTGAGTGAGTGAGTGAGAGAGTGAGAGCGACAGGACATGGTTTCTCTATGTGTGTGCGTATGTGTGTGTGTGTGTGTGTGTGTGCATTCTGTCTCTGGCTGTGTACCCTCTTGTTTAAGCAAGCAGTCCTTGGGAAATTTAGTAAACTGTGTGGACCTTTCCACAAACAGCAGTTGGCCTCAACACGCATAGTTACCATTGTCATGTCCCACAAATTTGAAGTTCACGTCCCATCAACAAGGAACTCTGATGGCTTTTTTATATCTCTAGAAATATATCTTGTCACATAGAGCCTGTTCACACTGGACATTAGAATGTGTTTTGGATAAATCTTATTGCAAGTGGCTCATTCTAAACACAGGAGTGAACAATGACCAAAGCAGTTTGGAATCTGATTGCTCAAACTACATGCAGAAGTGATTTAAGACGCTTGTATCCACATATGTTCTGTAGTGTGAATGCTCAAGGTGTCCTGATGCATCTTAGACCATGACGTCATAGACCAATAAAATTCTACATTGCAGTAAAAACAATAAGGTAAACATTCTAAATTCTAAAGGTACATTCTGAAGGTAGATGTGATTACAAGTGATCAGCTGACACAAACCTATTAGAACATTGGTGTGAATGAAACGTCTCTTGGTTAACCACTTGCAATCAGATTTACCCAAGAGACATTTTAATGACCAGTGTGAACAGGCCCTAGGAAGTAGCTGACAGTAACCCCAATCAATGATGCATGCGTAAACATAAAGCATTAAGCCAAGACATTCTGAGGTACCACAAACAAAACATTGGCTTTAGGCTAGTAATCAGCATCTAATGCTAGAAAAGGGGAACTGTCCCTTGCAAAGCAAGTCCCAGCACAGCTAGCACTAGTGATATCCTGACTATCACTGTTAAAGCACATCCTGCCATCCTCCTAACCACACTACTATAAGTTGCTTCATGTCAACATTTCCTGTTTCTATTGCCTCATCACCTATCAGTTTAAATGACATCATGTTAATGTGGTGACTGCTGAGGCAAAGCAGTTTATTGCAAGGACATTAGCGTAGCATGCTAGCTGATAGCCATAGCTAACTTCCTTTAGACTGACCAAATTCTGTGATTAAACCTCCTTGCTAACTAACGTATTCTGCTATCTAGTGTAATTGCCTTACATAGCCAAGCTGTGTCTAAAGTAGTGTAGTAGTAGTAGCTCTTTTTCTGCCATTCCCCACTTTAGAAGGGGGAGAATTTTCATGCCCCACCTGTCACACACTGACTAGCTGATGCTGTAGTTACTGTTCACACTGACTGTCTCTAATACTGTAGTTACTGTTCACACTGACTATCTGACACTGTAGACTACCACTCACACTGACACTGTAGACTACCACTAACACTGATTGTCTCTGACGCTGTAGACTACCACTCACACTGACTGTCTCTGACGCTGTAGACTACCACTCACACTGACTGATGCTTTAGTTACTGTTTACACCGACTGTCTCTGCAAGCAATAAATACCCTTAGTTCCCCATCATAGACAGCAATAAATACCCTTAGTTCCCCATCATAGACAGCAATACATACCCTTAGTTCCCCATCATAGACAGCAATAAATACCCTTTATTTCCTATGGTAGACAGCTGGTATATAAAGAGATATTGGTTATAGAGATGTTGGTTATAGAGTTACACACCCAAACTGTATGGATGTGTGTGTTTAGGGTCTTTATGAAGTTACACACCGAAACCGTCTTTGTTGAGTCTCTCAGGTCCATTGTATGATCGTTGGGCTGGTTTGGAGACTTATTCTTCATTCACTAACTGTATGAATCTGTGTGTGTGTGTGTGTGTGTGTGTGTGTTTGTGAGAGAGAGAGAGAGAGAGACATGTGAAGGAGATCAGTTATCAGTTAATGAAGTCAGGAAGTGACACAACAGCAGCAACATTAAAGGCAGGCTAGTGCTGCCTAGTCCTTCTGCTCAATTCATTATTTACCAACACCACTGCTTCTGGGATCTATCCGAAGGCTTAGGTTTTCACCAACTCTGGGCTGTGTGAACTAATCAGCGAACAGAGAGAGTCACAATGAATGTCACAACCAACCAGTAGTGATTGGTTGAAGCAGAAAGTATCTGCCCACCAGGAAGCAAGCAGATCCCAAAGGTTCCAGACGCTTTGCACAGAGTGAAACGACATGAAAGCATTTGGTGCATCAGGTCAACATGGCCGCTTAGAGAGAGTAGCCCCCAAAATAACAGCACACATATATAATATATATATATTGAGATTCATATATACATATAGAAATACTGCTTCTATTCAGTTTAATTTCTAAACAATGCATCATCAATCATGTAGTTTCACCATCCTGGATTAGTGGAGTTGGACTGTAGTGCAGTGTGTGTGTGTGTGTGTGTGTGTGTGTGTGTGTGTGTGTGTGTGTGTGCAGTATCTGCAGCGTCTCATTGCTCAGCATGTCCTGATAATGGACTCTTGCAATTTGGTGCTGCTGCTGGAAGTGCTGAGAGAGGTGGTGTGTGTGTGTGTGTGTGTGTGTGCGCGTGTGCGTGTGCGTGTGCGCGTGTGTGTAAGCGCACGCGTGCAAATAGGTTTGGTGTTTGTGTGTGTGCACACATATGTGTTTGTGGCTGTGTGTGTGTGCACATGCATATAGGTTTGGTGTGCGTGTGTGTTGTGTGTGTGTGTGTCATTATAAATGTAGTGGTGCTGGTGCTTCCTGGCGTTCTGCCTCTGTGGTTGAAGTGAAGCCCTGAACACTGAGGCCTGCTGGGAAATAGAATCCTGCCTGATAAATGCAGCCAATTACAGGACACCACAGCAGCGCTTCATAGCCCTCAGCCTTCACCACCACACACTAAAGCACTGCCTATGCCCAAGCAGCAGAGCTAGACACATGCGACACACACACACACACACACTCACTCACACTCACACGCACACACACACGCACGCACGCACACACACGCGCACACACTCACACTCACTCACACCCACACATACATGCACGCACACAAACACTCTCTCACACTCACACCCACACTCACACTCACACTCACACATACATGCACGCACACACACACAGGGGCAAGCACGCACACACACACATGCACGCACACACACACACACACACTCAAACATGCACACACATTTAAGCAGAGGCTTATTGCCTTTAGTACTCTAGAATGACTGACTTGGTAGGAGATGCAGTAGGTGGTGATGTTTTGAACAGCAAAAAAAGAGGAAGAAAGAGATAGAGGGAAAGAGAGAGGAGAGAAAGTGAGAGAAGGAAAGAGAGAGACTTTGAAATTTCAGGCTTCTAAATTGCAGGATTGGGGGAACAGTATATGAATTGATTAAATCCATGTACCTAAATAACAGGTGTGCTGTTAAAATTGGAGAAAAACAAACTCAGTACTTAACCCAAAATAGGGGTATAGGTCAGGGTGTAATTTAAGTCATTCTTAATTAAGACATTATTTCATATTTATAGAAATTAAGTTGCTATTCAGTTGGATGAATGTGCTGCTGCTGACCTCCCCTCTTAAATAAAGATTTTTGCTGATGACTGGGTTCTACTATCTGCTTCTGAAGAAGGACTACAGTTGCAACTAAACACTGTAGAACACTACTGTAAGCCTTGGGCCCTAGAGGTCAGTCTCAAGAAAACAAATGTAATGATTAAAAAGCATCCCGAATGTCAAGAAAACAAATATTAATTATTTATTAATATTAATTATTATTAATTATGAATTATACAATAAGAAATGGTGATATTCCTCACAGCACGAGCTATACCTTCGTAGGAATAACAATAACCGCTTCAGGGAGCTTTAATATGGTAATGAATACACTAAAGGAAAAGTAGAGTAGAGTAGAGTTACTTTATTGATCCTGAAGGAAATTAAGGTGTCCAGCAGCATACACATAATACACATAATACACAATGCAAAAACAGGTCAAACATATTGCACACATCTGCATTCAGACAACATTCACTGAACAGGAGAAAAAAAAAGGTAGTGATAATAAGAAAAACCACGAGGTAGATAAGTGTCATGATAAGGTGTCTTGCGGTAATCCAGGTAGATAGATTACAGTGACCCAGTAAGAGTCATTTAGTGCAGTAGTTATCAGGGTAGTGCAGTATATTGTTGTCCATAGAGGTATCAGGGTAGTGCAGTATATTGTTGTCCATAGAGGTATAGCCCAAAAGCACAAAGAGCCCTAAATGCAATTAAAATATATTTTTTTAATCTCCAAACATCAATTAAAGTCAATTAAAGAGGGACAATCTGCCTCTTAACTTCTTTTATGGAGGACATCTCAGTCTACACACACAGGGACAATCTGCCTCTTAACTACTTTTATGGAGGACATCTCAGTCTACACACACAGGGGCAATCTGCCTCTTAACTTCTTTTATGGAGGACATCTCAGTCTACACACACAGGGACAATCTGCCTCTTAACTTCTTTTATGGAGGACATCTCAGTCTACACACACAGGGACAATCTGCCTCTTAACTTCTTTTATGGAGGACATCTCAGTCTACACACACAGGGACAATCTGCCTCTTAACTTCTTTTATGGAGGACATCTCAGTCTACACACACAGGGACAATCTGCCTCTTAACTTCTTTTATGGAGGACATCTCAGTCTACACACACAGGGACAATCTGCCTCTTAACTTCTTTTATGGGGGACATCTCAGTCTACACACACAGGGACAATCTGCCTCTTAACTTCTTTTATGGGGGACATCTCAGTCTACACACACAGGGACAATCTGCCTCTTAACTTCTTTTATGGAGGACATCTCAGTCTACACACACAGGGACAATCTGCCTCTTAACTTCTTTTTAGACAGCTGTGTTACTTAAAAGCACAAGAGGTTCTTTGAATGAAAGCGGTAACATATAATATACTATATTATTGAAGTTACACTAATAGCACCTGTGTTCAATGCCTTCAACCAAACAGTTCAGTTGCCACCATCTTCAACTCCCGCTGTCTCAGCAGGGCCAGAAACATCCTAAAGGACAATACCCACCCCGGTTTCCATCTCTTCAACCTGTTGCCATCTGGCAGGCGTTTCAGGTCCATAACAGCCAGAACAAATAGATTGAGGGACAGTTTTAATCCCAAAGCCATCACCATACTGAGCTCACACATGCACTGAGGAGAGTTTGTTTTTGTATGTGGGTGTGTGTCTGTAGTGAAACCAGGGAAACTGCTCTGACACACCATCCCCATGTGCATTCCCATACAGCGGCCCCCCCCCATATTTGCACTGATTGTTAGTTATTTGTAATTACCTCCACCAGTACACTACCTCAACACACTGTATGCTGCTTGCCAGTTTGTACTCATGTCTGTCGGTCGTATCTGTCTTATTGTCTGTCTGGGTACTCAGTGGCTTTACATAGGTGTTTTCTTTCTCTTTTATTGCATAGTAGTTTTGTACAGTAGTTTTAGTAAAGGACTTATCCTTATAAGAATTTATACTTTGTAGTAGTTTTGCATAGGACATATTTATACTTTGCGCTGTGTGCACTTTTGAGGAGTTGCTTTAAATCTCATTATACTGTGTATAATGACAATAAAGGCTTTCTATTCTATTCTAAAGGTATCTGAAAAAACAGCACACCTTGTAAGCGAATAGTCAGACGGCGCTGAACACTCGCTAGTAAACACTCGCATTCCCTTCCCCCAGTCCACACACTTAAACTAAAAGTCCAATTTTAAGGAAAACAATGAGTCATGTCCCCCACTTGCGCTACAGTGGGTATATTCCAGGAAGCCGGTAGGCCGCGCAAATAATCCAAGGTCCCGGATGTAACGAAAATATAATCCACAACAAAAAAGGCAGTCGTCAGTGGTCTGCCACGCCAAAAACACAAAAAAGTATAGATCTCACCGGATCCGTAGGTTAATGATCCGCGAAGCCAGCGATAAACGATTCTCTCCGCGCGTCCTCTTGCTGGAGATGCGCGCGTTAACCTGGGACCGTGCAGTGTTCCTTGATGACAATTCTGTGACAAACGTTATTGCCTCCCCAGTTTGAGCAGTTCCGTGGCGTAGCTCTTTGCGAACTACCACATAAAACAAACAGCACACCCGCACTTTCTGAATCTCTCCACGGACCACCCCCCTCACCTAACACATGTACGCACATGTAAACGTGGGTGCGCGGTGATAGGTATCGCGGGCGGCCGAGGCCTTAAAGAGACATCCTATCCAAACCAAAATACACAGTAGACATTAGAGGTATACATAAGAACGTCATTCATCGTACATAAACTTTATATGTGATACATGTATGCGCAATAATAACCCTAGTATTTAAATATGCACTCAATTTAATGTGACGGCGTCATAACACAATAGAAACTACATGCAGAATGTTGCAGACGTATTTTACATGTACAAAGAAAAACACCAACTAACACTTGTGCTGAATTGGGTAGATACCCACTAATTACAAACATTAATAAATACCTACTAATTGTAAACATTATTAGATAGCCACTAATTATTAACATTAATAAGAGAGCATTTCATTTCCTCAGTCATCTTGGATCCAGCCCACAAGACTTAAAACTAGTCCTCCATTACAAAGTCCTCTAAATCCAAGAGCTGAGCCTAGAGAAAGTCCACTACACCAGCTGTTGACGAGACTATCTACCCCATCCAAAACACACCCTGACCAGTCTCACACCAACACTGTTTTCCAAAAAACAATCAGAGTAAACCAAATTCTCAAGCAAAGGAAAGAAGTTTATTTGGAACATGTGTTGGTCGAAATGAGCAGAATATATCTTTCTACTGTCAGAGATAGAAAACAGAGACTGATCCTAACCAAGTACAGAATATCTCTCTACTGTCAGAGAAAGAAATCAGAGACTGATCCTAACCAAGTACAGGCTCAGTGACCACAAATTCGCAAACGAAAAAAGAAGACATAAAAAATGCTAAAAAGAAGAGAGAATATGTGTTCACTGTTTGACAGGTGAGGTAGAAACAGAGATGCACTTCCTCCTGCAGTGAACATCTTTCTCTCAAACAAGAAACATCTATTTGAACAAGTTTAGCTCAGGAATTCCTAAGTTTAATGAAGATATCAAAATTAAAAATACTATGAGGTGAAGGAGAGAAGTCAAATCTTGCCTCTCAGTGTTTAATATGCTTCAACCTGAGGGACGGTGAATGAATATGCACCCTGGCCAGTACACACACATGGACAGACATACTCTTGCGCACATGCACGCACACACACACACATGCACTTTGGCACGCACACACACACACATTCACCATGAAGTGTGTGTTCTGAAGACCATGAAGTATGTGGTCTGAAGACCATGAAGTGTGTGTTCTGAAGACCATGAAGTGTGTGTTCTGAAGACCATGTGTGCCAATTTTCATGACAACTGGGCAAAATTTGCAAAAATGTAGTTTCACTTTTGACAAGTCCAATATGGTGGAAATTATTTTCCCTTTTTGATAAATTGTTCTAATTCTGTTGTCATGACAATAAAGCACTCTGAATCCTAATCTGAATCTGAATTTGAATCTGAATTGGTTCGGTTCGGTTGCTTTGCCACCATTTTTGTTTGGTTGTGACCGGCAAACACTTTGGAATTTCAAACTGGCCATAAAGACCATGAAGTGTGTGGTCTGAAGACCATGAAGTGTGTGTTCTGAAGACCATGAAGTGTGTGGTCTGAAGACCATGAAGTGTGTGTTCTGAAGACCATGAGGTGTGTGGTCTGAAGACCATGAAGTTTGTGTTCTGAAGACCATGAAGTGTGTGTTCTGAAGACCATGAAGTGTGTGTTCCGAAGACCATGTGTGCCAATTTTCATGACAACTGGGCAAAATTTGCAAAAATGTAATTTCAATATAATCAATCAATATAAGTCCAATATGGTGGAAATTGACATCATGGGGTGCGATAAATTCGGCTTGACCCAAGGATTCCAATGGTATCTCATTTTTGAAAATCGGACATACAGTTCAGAAGTTACAGTCATGGATGCACTCAGTGGTGCTTTACTTGCACACATGAAACACAGTCACATGACACAGTCACATGACACAGTCAAATTAATCAGGAAGCCGATCTGCAGAAATTCACAACTTTCCTCCGTTCAATAGGCTGCCATAGACTGCAGTGGAAGAGGAAAAAAGAATGAGAATCTAGAGAAACACAACGGGGTTCTGCAGCTTTGCTGTTAGACCCCCAATAGTCAAATACAGAACACATAATGAAGTGATGATCCAGCACTGTGGGAAACCCTAGGATGGTGATGTCATCACACGTGGTCTGCTGTTGTTTGTTCTGTGTCTTTTTGGACTGTTGAGCAGAAAACAGAAATGTCCTGCATTCCTGTGCAGAAAGTCAAGTGTGACAGCTAACCATTGTTATGTCACAATGCTGTTTGTTTATATTGTTATGTCACAATGCTGTTTGTTTATATTGCAAGAGGTTTTGAGTGTTTTAACACAGTTTGGAGCTCAATAGCGTGTAGAAATGACTAGTCTGGACATGATAGCTAACAAGTATGTCTGCCTGCTGCTTAACTTAAGTCTTTTATTAACTGAACTCTTGTATTGTCTTAAGTCTTTTATTTACCTAAGCTATGTCATGTCTTTCGTTGTAATAGCATTAACTGTGAACTGTGTTCATTCAAACTCCACATCTGTACTCCAATTGGAATGGATTTCAGCATATCCATGCTACTGAGATGTAGTAGAACTTTTGTTGTCTCACTGTAGCCAATGACTGTTACATTCTATGAAGTCATCTTCAGCTAGGGTCCATCTGAAGGTTAGCATGGCTTGCTTCCTCTCTGTCCAGTGAGGTGCAAGGAGAATTAGTCATTGATGTCCTCCACACACACACACACACACACACACACACACACACACAGAGAGAGAGAGAGAGAGAGAGAGAGAGATGCATGGTGTTGTGCTGTTTAAGCCACTGTTTCTCTGATGTATGGTTTGTTACCTCACCAGTGATGTGCTGACAATGGAACTCGGCCCATGGAACCGTTCATTCTGACCAATTAGAACCGGAACTGTTCATTCTGACCAATTAGAACTGGGGATCTGGGGGACCAGTCTGACTTCTGCACTGATCCACAACCACAGCTATAGCTGATAACTACCCTCCACACACACACACACACACACACCAACTCACACATGTGCACGCACACACACACACACTGACCAGATATCCTCTGCTGTGAAGTCAAAGCCAGTTGGAGCTCATGATGGCACATACTCAAGGTCAGTCACCTCTATTCACACACATACTCAAGGTCAGTCACCTCTATTCACACACATACTCAAGGTCAGTCACCTCTATTCACACACATACTCAAGGTCAGTCACCTCTATTCACACACATACTCAAGGTCAGTCACCTCTATTCACACACATACTCAAGGTCAGTCACTTCTATTTTTCCAACCCAAATGGGAACAGCAGGGACAGGAGCAGTGGCTGTGTGTGAGTGTCCCCTTCACCTCCGCTGTGTGTGAGTGTCCCCTTCAGCTCCGCTGTGTGTGAGTGTCCCCTTCAGCTCCGCTGTGTGTGAGTGTCCCCTTCAGCTCCGCTGTGTGTGAGTGTCCCCTTCAGCTCCGCTGTGTGTGAGTGTCCCCTTCAGCTCCGCTGTGTGTGAGTGTCCCCTTCACCTCCGCTGTGTGTGAGTGTCCCCTTCAGCTCCGCTGTGTGTGAGTGTCCCCTTCAGCTCCGCTGTGTGTGAGTGTCCCCTTCAGCTCCGCTGTGTGTGAGTGTCCCCTTCACCTCCGCTGTGTGTGAGTGTCCCCTTCAGCTCCGCTGTGTGTGAGTGTCCCCTTCAGCTCCGCTGTGTGTGAGTGTCCCCTTCAGCTCCGCTGTGTGTGAGTGTCCCCTTCAGCTCCGCTGTGTGTGAGTGTCCCCTTCAGCTCCGCTGTGTGTGAGTGTCCCCTTCAGCTCCGCTGTGTGTGAGTGTCCCCTTCACCTCCGCTGTGTGTGAGTGTCCCCTTCACCTCCGCTGTGTGTGAGTGTCCCCTTCAGCTCCGCTGTGTGTGAGTGTCCCCTTCAGCTCCGCTGTGTGTGAGTGTCCCCTTCACCTCCGCTGTGTGTGAGTGTCCCCTTCAGCTCCGCTGTGTGTGAGTGTCCCCTTCACCTCCGCTGTGTGTGAGTGTCCCCTTCACCTCCGCTGTGTGTGAGTGTCCCCTTCAGCTCCGCTGTGAGACA
>JAIFZK010000206.1:1245000-1247500 GCA_027481765.1 Tenualosa thibaudeaui | reverse complement strand
GATATGTGATTCTCTGCAGGGGACTGCTATGTATCCATCCATGACTGAGAGAGACAGCAAAAGGACTGAAAGAGTGAGAAAGAAAGAAAGAAAGAAAGAAAGAAAGAAAGAGAGAGAGAGTATGTGTGTTTACAAGATAGTTACAGATACTATTATTGCATAATTATCTCATAATTACTCAACTGTTTTTATGAGAGATCAGCAGTGCAGTTCACAAACTGAGAGAGGAACAGCTCTACAATGGTAACGAGAAACAACCACCACATGACACAGGAGACATGCTGAGGAGAGACACTGAGGAGAGACTAAGAAGAGACACTGAGGAGACACACTGAGGAGAGACACTGAGGAGACACACTGAGGAGAGACACTAAGGAGACACACTAAGGGCAGACATTGAGGAGATACACTGAGACACTGAGGAGAGACATTGAGGAGAGACACTGAGGAAACACACTAAGGAGGCACGCCAAGGACACACACAGGGGAGAGACATTGAGGAGAGACACTGAGGAAACACACTGAGGAGAGACGCCAAGGACACACACAGGGGAGAGACATTGAGGAGAGACACTGAGGAAACACACTGAGGAGAGACGCCAAGGAGACATACAGAGAAGGCACACTGAGGAGAGACAAAGGAGACACACTGAGGACAGACATTGAGGAGAGACACTGAAGAAAGACTGAGGAGAGACACTAAGGAGACACTGAGGAGAGACTGAGGAGGGACACAGGAGAGAGACACTGAGTAGACACAGTGAGGAGAGACACGATGAGAGACACTGATGAGACACACTGAGGAAAGACACTGAGAGACTGATGAGACACACTGAGGAGAGTCCCTGAGGAGAGACACTGATGAGACACACTGAGGAGAGACACCGATGAGACACACTGAGGAGAGACACTGAGAGACTGATGAGACACACAGGAGAGACACTGAGAGACTGATGAGACACACTGAGGAGAGTCACTGCTGGAAGTGCGAATCAAATTAGAGTCACTGCTGGGGAACTACAGAGGTAGGGAACTACAGGGGTGGGGAACTACAGAGGGTAGGGAACTACAGGGGTGGGGAACTACAGAGGGTGGGGAACTACAGAGGTAGGGAAATAAAGGGGTGGGGAACTACAGAGGGTGGGGAACTACAGGGGTGGGAACTACAGAGGTAGGGAACTACAGGGGTGGGGAACTACAGGGGTGGGGAACTACAGAGGGTGGGGAACTACAGAGGTAGGGAACTACAGGGGTGGGGAACTACAGAGGGTGGGGAACTACAGGGGTGGGGAACTACAGAGGTAGGGAACTACAGGGGTGGGGAACTCCAGGGGTGGGGAACTACAGAGGGTGGGGAACTACAGAGGGTGGGGAACTACAGGGGTGGGAACTACAGAGGTAGGGAACTACAGGGGTGGGGAACTACAGGGGTGGGGAACTACAGGGCTGGGGAACTACAGAGGGTGGGGAACTACAGGGGTGGGGAACTACAGGGGTGGGGAACTACAGGGGTGGGCATAAGGTATCTGCAGGAGGTGCAGACCTGTATAGTCTGTACATGATAGAGGCTGCAGGAGGTGCAGACCTGTAGTCTGTACATGATAGAGGCTGCAGGAGGTGCAGACCTGTAGTCTGTACATGATAGAGGCTGCAGGAGGTGCAGACCTGTATAGTCTGTACATGATAGAGGCTGCAGCACCGATGCCCTCTGTGAGTGACCTTCAGCAACAGAGGGAAGAAAACAAATAGAAGCAACTGCTCTGTACAAATGTATGTGTGTGTGTGTGTGTGTGTGTGTGTGTTTATGTGTTTGTGTGTTGAGTCTGCTGTGAACCTGGTGTCCGTGTGTGTGTATGTGTGTGTGTGCATGTGTGTGTTTATATGTTTGTGTGTTGAGTCTGCTCTGAACCTGGTGTGTGTGTGTGTGTGTGTGTGTGTGTGTGTGTGCAAGTGTGTGTTTATGTGTGTATGTGTGTGTTGAATCTGCTCTGAACCTGGCTTGTGTGTTTGCATGTGTGTATGTGTGTATGTGTGTGTTGAATCTGCTGAGAACCTGGTTGTTGTGTTTGCGTGTGTGTATGTGTGTGTGTGTGTGTGTTTATGTGTGTTTATGTGTGTTGAATCTGCTCTGAACCTGGTGTGTGTGTGTGTGTTTATGTGTGTTGAATCTGCTGTGAACCTGGTTTGTATGTTTGCGTGTGTGTATGTGTGTGTGTATGTGTGTGTTGAATCTGCTCTGAACCTGGTGTGTGTGTGTGTTTATGTGTGTTGAATCTGCTCTGAACCTGGTGTGTGTATGTATGTGTGTGTATGTGTGTGTTGAATTTGCTCTTAACCTGGTGTGTGTGTGTGTGTGTGTGTGTGTGTGTTGAATCTGCTCTGAACCTGGTGTGTGTGTGTGTGTGTGTGTTGAATCTGCTCTGAACATGGCGTGTGTGTGTGTGTGTGTGTGTGTGTGTGTGTGTGTGTTTTGTAGGTTCCCCCTGCCTTCTAGCTGAGC
>JAIFZK010000206.1:1205000-1225000 GCA_027481765.1 Tenualosa thibaudeaui | reverse complement strand
GATATGTAGAAGGCTCTGCTCCCACACCAGCAACCACAGGTAGAACTTCTTTCTTAAAACTGTGACCTGCTAAACATCACATCAAAACATAATTGTATTGCACTGTCCCAGTACTTGCACTGGATTAATCTCTCATGTTGTGCTAATCTTATTTTATCACCTGTACATACTGTTCGATACATACCAACAGTTTGTCTAACAGTAAATGGTATGTGTAATTCAAGACACAAATCTGCATTATACAAATGCAAACAAAAAACGCTTTAATTGTATGTGAGTTCAACACAGCTTTGGGATGACATCAGCTTTGAATGCTTTGTTGCCATCAGAACATGCAACTTGCACTTTCTAGAACAATTTTTTTGTTAAACACATCAGTCACACAATTATGAAGACAAAAGGTTGCCAACATCTGTACTATAAAACAATAAAACATTTCTTTTACATCTTGTGTTTTAGAGCTGTGATCCTATTCTTGATGTAGAATTTTACAGCTAACCAATTCCTGTCTTTTAGCGCTACTTTCTCTTGTGCAAGGCACCGTTCACATTCAGTTTTCCCAGGAACACGACACGAGGTAATGAACGCCATCATATGCTTTTCAATGGCAACAATCTCCACCTTTTTCCACATCCTCCTCGTCACTGGTGGCCGACCTGTGAGATTTGTATACAGAAGGAAGAAAGGGAGGGATGGATGAATAGAGAGAAGAGAAGAAGGGGAGAGAGGCATGTAGAATTCCAGTTGTCAAAGACATATCTATCAACTTGGAACACATCTTACCTTTCTTCTTTGGGGACTTCCTTTTACAGGTCTGTGTAGGGGTCACGGAGCCCTGCAATGTTTCATGGCACGCTCTCACATCTGGATCCATTAGATCCTCAGTCAATTCATTTGCCATCTCGCTGGACTCAACACAACGCCCTGAAATTCAGGAAAAATTCACCAAAAAAATTCATACCTTGTGTGTCATTCTCGCCCTGTAGCTCAGAGGCACTGTCAAGGTTTACATTCTCTGAGATAAGCAAGGACATGCAAAAGGCATAAGGAAGCAGATAATTATAGATTGTCTGACTGCAACAACTGCAGACAATTTAGACCTGCTAATATTTCTATCTAAAGTCTACCTTTTAGACAGAAACATGTGAAGACAGACATCAGTACAATATGAAAGTACATACCTTGTGTGTCAGACTCATCCTGTGCCTCATAGTCACTGTCAAGGTTTACATTCTCTAAGATAAGCAAAGGGATGAAACAGGCAAATAGTAAAAAATGTAGCAAATCATTTGATAAGACATGATTTTGATCTAAGAATTATTCTAGCTTAAGTCTACCTTTTACACAGAAATATATGAAGAAAGACATCAGAAGTACCTTCAGGATCAATTGCGATCTCGTCTAGGCTTTTTCCCTTAAATTCTGCCAAACGTCCCTGTTCTAGAGCCAAGAGGACTTTGCTTATTTTTGCTAGCTGAAGGGTCCCTTCGGGTAGCCTGTAAAACTGGCGATGTACTCTGACATCATGGCCAAGAAACGTGGCTAACTGGTCCAACTCTGTATTACTGAGGTTGAGTACTTGAGAGAGAGTTCCAGTTTGTTTGCGCAGTTTTGTAGAAGTGAGACTTGTGTAATTTTTAATACCGCAGACCTTGGCAAAATCTCTGATGCAGTCAGAGCCACGGAAGCATGTCAGTACAGATGGCCTGGCAAATAGATAGCCATTCATGCCGCTTAGCAACAAGGAGGTCCAACGATTGCTGCATTTCTGGAGTTAGGAGGACCGGGACCTTTCTCCCTCTCTTTCCTCTGATTTCCAACCTCCTGAAATGCTGACAGAGTTTTTTCTCGAGGTCGGAAAGGGCCTCACCAACATCTTCCTGCAGATCTAATGGACTTGGTGCTAAGTAGGCAGAGAGAGGAATTTTTGAAACTTATCCTGTTCTACGTCGATTGAACATCATGACCTGTGTCAAAGTTATCTTTGCCAATTGTGACCAAGTCTTTTTAGATGGCTCTAAGGACAGTTTGTTGCAAAACTGTTCTTTCTGTTTGTCCAAATAGGCATGGAGTGTCTGAACATCTTTAGTGAATGGAATCAACTGAGGAACATTCCATTTTGATTCTTGCAGTGTTCTCAGTGATGCAGCTGAAATTAGTTCATTCCATCTGGCTTCATATATTCTGCGTAATGAACGAGCACATTTTGCTGTGGCATTGTTGTTTTGAACACTTGCACGACTTTCAAGAAGCTGCGATATCTTCACCAAACTGTGTCCAATTTTGAGTGCAAGACTTGGACACTTGTAGGTGTTGGATTCAGACACAAAGCCAGCCACAAGTTGCACTGCTTGCACAACATGCATGAAATTTTCAGGTCTTATGTGATCTTCAATGGCCTTTAAGGGTGTGGTTTTCCTTGCACACATCAAAAGCCTTCCCAGTTCACGCATCTTTTGGCGGATATATTCGTGTTTGCTGACATCATGTCTATGCTTGTTATACAAATGCTCACCATACTCCATGATACAGACATCAGATTTAACTGCAAAGTAAACATCATCTTGATTCATATTGTTTAAGACCTTCCAAAATTCTGCTTTGACTCCAGGTGGTGGTGGTAGAGCAAAAGCACAAAGAGCTTGCACTCGTGTTTTGCCAAGCTTCACATAGTCACTAGGCTTGAGCTTACATATCATCACATGCCGCCACATCAGCTTCTTTGTGAAATAGCCCTGGCAAAATATACAATGAGCAAAATCTTTAGTGGTCTTAGAATCCTCTTTTGGTTGCTTTCGAGGAACAAGCTTTCCAACACCAGTGTTTAACACCTCAGAATTGTGTGCAAAGTTGCCTCTATTTCTCAAATGTTCCAGATGCAGTTTTCTTTGTTTAGAACCTTTTGGAAGAGACACTGCCTTTGCAACTTCTTTCTCATTTTTATGAGCACGCTCCAAATGCCTGGCCATTTTTATGAATCCCATTTTACAGTATAAACAGTACTGTTTTTTGTTGTATTGTCGTGATCCGTCATTTTTTTTACAGACAGCAGGTATGGTAAGTAAGTCATCAGCTCCATCTGAAGTAGTACTGTCAGGACAAACCAGTGTCGAGTTTCCATGAAGGTCTTCTGTATGTGATATTTCAATTTGTTCTGGTGATTGTCCACGAAAAGAATGTGATTTGCAACGAGATGCACTTCTGGAACGCTGCCTTTTCTGTCTCAAAGCACTGCTGTTCATTTTTAGTAGGGGCGAGCGTCCCCTTGGGACAATTTTCTTCTGATTGAACATTTCAAGAACTTCGCTTGTGTCTGTTTCATCAGATGAATCCTCACTCGTAGAAGGAACATATTCTTCCTCACTCTCATCTGATGTTGTGTCAAAAAGCTCATGGGAATCAAAATCTGTTTGTCTGTTAATCTTTGGGGAGAAGAGATAAATTGAATGAAAAATTGCAGTTAGTTCACTTTTTCAACTCAATTTTTAAGTCAAATGACCCAAACACAATATATAGTGTCTTGATTACCTGTATGCTTTTGGTCCTCCTCAACTTAGGGACATAATGTTCGTCTTGGTCTGACGACTGCAGAATTGGATTACAACTCTAGAGAATAAGAAATTGACAGCAAAGTGACAAATAAGTGATAAAACAGAAATGCATTCTGAGAAGTAAAAGAAAGAAAAACAGAAATACTTAGGTGGTAATGATGATTAGAAAGTAACCCTTTCACTTGAATTGTAATAGATATTAAGTCAATCATCCAAACTCACAAGTAAAATGTGTGAAACCTTCACATAAAATTCACATGTAAATTCATGTAAAGTCCACGTTCAAATGTGGACTGTAAATCATTTGACGAGTGGCGGTGATATGATTTTTTCATTGCAGTTGCTTAACAGTTCTGGCATGAGTGTGAGGGGTTGCCAGTCAAAACAAGATAGATAAATAAATATTACTTTAACCTCCGCCAAGGCAACATCCGTTCTTGGCCTAAAACCCACGCTGCCCAAAAATGTAATCCAAATCTGTGCACTTCTTTGAGTTATAGCAGCCTATTGCTCACAGGCAGAAAAACAGAAACGCCAGGGAAAAAATAACTTCCTTGATGTTCTGAATCCTACACAGCAGGGTACTGTAGATGTAGACATTACTAAAGGCATAGGCCTATGAATAAACATTTCCTTGGAGTTTCTGTGAGATATCCACATATAAGCTGCAGACCAGATGATCAGATGATCCTCAGCCAGCAACTCCAAAAAAACACCCGAACTGGACAGAAATCTACTTGCAATATAGGCTACAGCTGCTGTTGCAGAGTAAGACGAACATATGGACTTGCAAGTTCATGTCACTCTGGATAGAATCTGCTTAATTGCCTACCAGTCAGTAATCAAGAATTTGGTATGCTAATCAGCACTCACTCACTGCAAAAAGCTAAGGGAACACTTAAAGCTAGTTAACCAAAGATTCACAATGAGACCATCTGAAAATGTTTAAAATCCAGCAACCTGTTACAATGTTCTGTCTGAAAACCAGGGGTGAAAGTAGTTTCATATTCTTACTGGTGCTACTGAATAAGATGAAGTGCGCACATAGTGCACCGAGAAATTTTCATCATACTTTAATTTATACTGTTAGTTGTAGAACACTGATCAAGCCCCTGCTGAAAACACTCACAACAATGCAACAACTCGCACCAAGACCATGGTTTCCATCACAATATACAGATAAACTTAGCCTGGTCTTACCAGTCCCTTGTTCTACATGGTCTGCAATTTCATTGAGAACAATTTCTTGCTGAAAGTGTTTACGTTCAAAAAGATTGGAACACCCCTTGACTGATAGCCTGTAGTATTCTTGCGCTGCCTCACTCTGATAGCTAACTGGCCAGGAGATGAATTCTCCTGGAGGAACCCACCTCAAGGAAAGAAAACCCAAACGGAGCTACAAAGAGAGATGAAAATCGAGCAGAATTACGTAGGAAGGCTATGGCCAGGCTAAGATAAACCAGCAAACTGGATAGTTAGCAAACCAGAAAATGGTGTGCTTGGTCATATGTAATGACTATGGTCTGTCCCCATGAAGGCACAAAAAACAAACTGTGACTGTTAGTAAACATTCAAAATGGGATTTGCAGAAAATGTACCCTTTTCTTGGACGGTGGCAAAAGCAGATCACAGTGCTCAGATGTTTCGGAGCTGTCTGCTACTGCAGACTCATTCACAAGACGTTTGTCTCCAATCTAAAAGATAATGTTTAAGGAATAACTACAAATTACCAAATGGACAGTGTACAACCACCAACCATTAAAGCCATGAAACTGACAAATAATATTGCTTCGGAGTACCATTCAAAATGGATTGCACTGATCTTAAGAATACTCTTTTTTTTCAACTGGTTTCATTATAAATAACTGTTACCAACCCAACCAATTGATTATTCTTTTGTAGAAGAGCAACTGAAATGAAAATTCATTACCTTTTTCTTGGACACTGACAACACCACTGCAGGCCGCTGGGATGTTTCAGGGGCCTCTATTGCTGCAGACATGGTCACAAGAGGTTTCTTTCCAATCTGAAAAACAATGGTCAATAAAATTAAAGGAACAATATGTAAGAAATAAATGTAAATTAATCATAAAATGTCCCTGATATATCAACAGACATTAAGGAATGATAAAATCAACGTGGCCAAAGGCTACATATTACTGATAGCCCTGGAGATAAAAGTTAACATCCTTTACCATCTTACACACTGCAGAGTGCACTCTCTGAAGTGTCATCTAAATTTGTGGAGCTTTTATTTTCCATATGACAGATTTACTCGGAAATGTGACATTCTATTCAGATTGTGTGTAAACATCACATGTTCATGTGTCATTAAAAGTCTTCAGAGTAGCTACAGGGCAGTCAGCTGAGTTTACATTCTGCGGTGCTGCATGCTAAAGTGTTGCTAATGTCACATTTCCAAGTAAATCTGACCTGTACACGTAAGCAACAGTCAGTGTTCCATATAAACACATATTCGGATCAAAATTCATGTGTACATGATGTTGTTTATCCACGTTTCCAATGTCTAAACTAAAATGAATGTCGTTAATTGTTAATGACAAAATGTAGCTGTCGCGGTCCCCATATTTACACCGGACCAGACAATTGTGTGCTTGGTCATACCTAACCACTATTCTTCTAAAAGACATTTCAACGTTTGATGTGGTCCCATGTAGGCACAAAAACCAGAATGTGCTTGGCAGTAAACACTGAAAATGGATTGCAGTCACCTTGACACTGTTCCTTCTTCTTTTAAACTAGTTATATTATAAGTAACTTTTACAGACGCAACTAATTGAATATTCTTATGTATAGAAGCAATTGAAATGAAATTTCATTACCTTTTTCTTTGACACTGATGACACCTCTGCTGGCTGCTGAGATGTTTCAGGAGTCTCTCCAGCTGATTCAGTCAAAGGAAGTTTCTTTCGTATCTGAAAAATCAATATTCAACAACATTCCACAATAGCTGGTCGTCAGTAGCTTGTTATTTGAATTCAACATCTACAATTCCTATGACATACACAATAAAAATTCAGATTGTGTGTAAACATCACATGTTCATGTGTCATCAAAAGTCTCAAAATCTCTTCAGAGTAGCTACGGGGCAGTCAGTTGAGTTTACATTCTGAGGTGCTGCATGCTAAAGTGTTGCTAATGTCACATTTCCCAGTAAATCTGACCTGTACACGTAAGCAACAGTCAGTGTTCCATATAAACACACATTCATATCAAAATTCATGTGTACATGATGTTGTTTATCCACGTTTCCAACGTCTGAACTAAAATGAATGTCGTTAATTGTTAATGACAAAATGTAGCTGTCGCGGTCCCCATATTTACACCGGACCAGACAATCGTGTGCTTGGTCATACCTAACCACTATTCTTCTAAAAGACATTTGAACAATCATTTGATGTGGTCCCATGCAGGCACGAAAACCAGAATGTGCTTGGCAGTAAACACTGAAAATGGATTGCAGTCACCTTGACACTGTTCCTTCTTCTTTTAAACTAGTTATATTATAAGTAACTTTTACAGACACAACTAATTGAATATTCTTATGTTTAGAAGCAATTGAAATGAAATTTCATTACCTTTTTCTTTGACACTGATGACACCTCTACAGGCTGCTGGGATGTTTCAGCAGCCTCTCCAGCTGATGATTCGGTCGAAGGAAGTTTCTTTCGTATCTGAAATATCAATGTTCAACAACGTTCAAGAATAGCTGGTTGTCAGTAGTTTGTTATTTCAATTCAACATCAACAATTTCTATGACATACACAATAAAAATTCAGGTTGTGTGTAAACATCACATGTTCATGTATCATCAAAAGTCTCAAAATGTCTTCAGAGTAGCTATGGGGCAGTCAGCTGAGTTTACATTCTGAGGTGCTGCATGCTAAAGTGTTGCTAATGTCACATTTCCCAGTAAATCTGACCTGTACACGTAAGCAACAGTCAGTGTTCCATATAAACACATATTCGGATCAAAATTAATGTGTACATGATGTTGTTTATCCACGTTTCCAATGTCTAAACTAAAATGAATGTCGTTAATTGTTAATGACAAAATGTAGCCGTCGCGGTCCCCATATTTACACCGGACCAGACAATCGTGTGCTTGGTCATACCTAACCACTGTTCTTCTAAAAGACATTTGAACAATCGTCTGATGTGGTCCCATGTAGGCACAAAAACCAGAATGTGCTTGGCAGTAAGCATTGAAAATGTCTTGCAACTGATCTTACCACTGTTCCTTCTTCTTTTAAACTAGTTATATTATAAGTAACTTTTACAGACGCAACTAATTGAATATTCTTATATATAGAAGCAATTGAAATGAAATTTCATTACCTTTTTCTTTGACACTGATGACACCTCTGCTGGCTGCTGAGATGTTTCAGGAGCCTCTCCAGCTGATTCGGTCAAAGTAAGTTTCTTTCGTATCTGAAAAATCAATGTTCAACCACATTCAACAATAGCTGGTCGTCAGAAGCTTGTTATTTGTATTCAACATCTACAATTCCTATGACATACACAATAAAAATTGAGTGTGTGTAAACATCACATGTTCATGTGTCATCAAAAGTCTCAAAATGTCTTCAGAGTAGCTACGGGGCAGTCAGCTCAGTTTACATTCTGAGGTGCTGCATGCTAAAGTGTTGCTAATGTCACATTTCCCAGTAAATCTGACCTGTACACGTAAGCAACAGTCAGTGTTCCATATAAACACACATTCATATCAAAATTCATGTATACATGATGTTGTTTATGTACGTTTCCAACGTCTGAACTAAAATGAATGTTGTTAATTGTTAATGACAAATTGTAGCTGTCGCGGTCCCCATATTTGCACCAGACCAGACAATCGTGTGCTTGGTCATACCTAACCACTATTCTTCAAAAAGACATTTGAACAATCATTTGATGTGGTCCCATGTAGGCACAAAAACCAGAATGTGCTTGGCAGTAAACACTGAAAATGGATGCAGTCATCTTGACACTGTTCCTTCTTCTTTCCAATTGTTTTTTATTGCAAATAACTGATCCAGATGCAAGCATTTGATTATTCTTTCATGTAGAAGCAATTGAAATGAAAGCTCATTACCTTTGTCTTGGACACTGATGTCTCCCCTACAGGCTGCTGGGATGTTACAGTTTCCTCGACCACAGCACATTTGGTCCCAACTTGCTGCTGTTCAGTCTGAAAAACACGTTCATAGACGTTCAAGAATAGCTGGTTGTCAGTAGTTTGTTATTTCAATTCAACATCAACAATTCCTATGACATACGCAATAAAAATTTAGATTGCATGTAAACATCACATGTTCATATGTTATCAGAAGTTTCAAAATGTCTTCAGAGTAGCTACAGGGCAGTCAGCTGAGTTTACATTCTGCGGTGCTGCATGCTATAGCGTTGCTAATGTCACATTTCCGAGTAAATCTGACCTGTACACGTAAGCAACAGTCAGTGTTCCATATGAACACATATTTGTATCAAAATTCATGTGTACATGATGTTGTTTATCTACGTTTCTAACGTCTGAACTAAAATGAATGTCGTTAATTGTTAATGACAAAATGTAGCTGTCGCGGTCCCCATATTTACACCGGACCAGACAATTGTGTGCTTGGTCATACCTAACCACTATTCTTCTAAAAGACATTTGAACAATCATTTGATGTGGTCCCATGTAGGCACAAAAACCAGAATGTGCTTGGCAGTAAACACTGAAAATGGATTGCAGTCATCTTGACACTGTTCCTTCTTCTTTCCAATTGTTTTTGTTATTACAAATAACTGATCCAGATGCAACCATACGATTATTCTTTCATGTAGAAGGAATTGAAATGGAAATTAATTACCTTTTTCTTGGACACTGATGTCTCCCCTGCAGGCTGCTGGGATGTTACAGTTTCCTCGACCACAGCACATTTGGTCTGAACTTGCTGCTCTTCAGTCTGAAAAACATGTTCAAAGACGTTCGAGAATAGCTGGTTGTCAGTAGTTTGTTATTTCAATTCAACATCAACAATTCCTCAATTGTGTGCTTGGTCATACCTAACTATTCTACATTTACATTTATATTAATGCATTTAGCAGACGCTTTCATCCAAAGCAACTTACAACTTGTCAACTATCAACTGTTCAGGGCCAGTCTCCCCTAGAGCAACTTAGGGTTAAGTGCCTTGCTCAAGGGCACAACGGTGGCAGCCATCTTTACACTGTTCCTTCTTCTTTCCAATTGCTTTTATTACAAATAACTGATCCAGATGCAACCATTTGATTATTCTTTTATGTAGAAGCAACTGAAATGAAAATTCATTACCTTTTTCTTGGACATGGATGTCTCCCCTGCAGGCTGCTGGGATGTTACAGTTTCCTCGACCACAGCACATTTGGTCCCAACTTGCTGCTCTTCAGTCTGAAAAACATGTTCAACATGTTGTAGCTGTCGCGGTCCCCATATTTACACCGGACCAGACAATTGTGTGCTTGGTCATACCTAACCACTATTCTTCTAAAAGACATTTGAACAACCATTTGATGTGGTCCCATGTAGGCACAAAAACCAGAATGTGCTTGGCAGTAAGCATTGAAAATGTCTTGCACTGACAAATTGTAGCTGTCGCGGTCCCCATATTTGCACCGGACCAGACATTTGTGTGCTTGGTCATACCTAACCACTATTCTTCTAAAAGACATTTGAACCATTGGTGGATGTGGTCCCATCAAGGTACAAAAACCAGAATGTGATTGGCAGTCAATATTCAAAATAGGTTGTACTGATCTTAACACTGTTCCTAACTGTTACCGAGCCAACAAACTGATTATTCATTCATGGAGGAGCAATTAAAATTAACTGATAATGAATTATGACTTGAAAAATTCATTACCTTTCTCTTGGATGCTGACAAAAGTGATTCAAGTTTCTGGGATTTGTCAGGTGCCTTGACTGCTGCAGAGTAGGCCGCAAGGGGTTCCTCTTTAATCTGAAAAACAATGTTCAAGAACATTCAAGAATAGCAGGTTGTCAGTAGTTTGTTATTTCAATTCACCAGCAACAATTCTTATGACATACACAGTAAAAATACAGATTGTGTAAAAATGACACATTCTCGCTCGATCAAAAGTCTCTTCAGACTAGCTATTGGGCAGTTAGCTCTGATCAGATCCTGCTGTGCTGAATGCTAAAGCATTGCTATCGTTATATTTCCTAGTAAATCTGACCTGTGCACATAAGCAGCAATCAGTTTTCCATACAAACACACATTCATCAAAATTTATGTCTGAATGTTGTTTATCTATGTATCTGACATTTGAACTAGAATTGATATCAGTAATTGTTTATGACTATTGTGCCAGACAATAAAATGGTGTGCTTGGTTTGGCCAACCTTTTTCCTCCATGGCCAGTCAGTTCCTCCATAATTATAAGTTATCTCCTCTCCAGGATTAATGTCCTCATGGCAAAAAGACAGAGGTGTGGCTTGCCATCTACTACGACCTTCTTCATTCTGCAATTTGGATGGATGTGTTCGTCATTAACTAATCTTCCAAAACTGCCATCTTCTTGAGCTGCATCAATGCTGAAGAGACAAAAAAGATAAATCAATGTTTAGGTTTTGTAACATCAGACCATTTTTTCTTGTAAATAGTTTTGCAATATTAAAAGTACCACTATGATTAGGAACTTCAAATAATACCATTCCCTCATCGCAAACAGCTCTCAATAGTTGAGTATATTTTTGCCAGCTTCCTATCTAACTAACTTATTAAGTTTTATAATAAAGCTGTTTAACAACATCATAAATACTGAAACTAATCCTAATCCTATACTTACCACCACAATTTTTCTTGCCAGTGGAAATCAAACATGAAGACAGCACATGCACTATGATATACCCTCCTCCTCCTTTGAGCTTCTTCAGATTGTATTAACTGGCCTCGGTACTCCACCACAAAGTTTCCTTTTTCAAAGTGGGATTTGGCAAACACTCCTCGACCTAGTTTAATAATGCAGATACACTACATATTTTAACATATATGATTGTATTTTAAATGTAGGATGTAAACATCCTAACATACTCCAAATATCACCTCAAAAATTATGCAACGTCAGCAGACACCTTACAACACAGCACTGTAGCGGGACTCAAAATGTATGAAATGAAATTAAATCAACTGTATTGACTTGTTTGGACAACCAGAAGACAGGAATGTAAACACACCGGTTGGCAGTTCGCACAAACACACCGTTTTAACCACTTTTTCCTACAGTTTGAGTCATACACGCAACAGTGCTGTGTTTAAGGTGTCTGCTGATGTTGCAGTTTTGGGAGTGATATTTGAAGTTTGTTAAGACGTTTAAAACACAATGTAAATTTCTGCCCCCATGGGTGAGCTGTCAAAAAACTCTGCTCAAGGAACCCTGCCAGGGTTGGACAATTTTGTTTTAGTGTCTTTGGTACTGGCAAGTCAAGCTTAGCTTGAGCAATATGTTGAAATCAGCCCAAATTATCCTTTAAGACATTTATCCATTTAGCCTAATTGGTGCTATTCAGGCAGGCAACAACTGTCTAATCCACACCTTTTAATCCAGACCATCCAGAAAATAAACCCAACATTGTTTAAGGGACACACACATACAGGAAAAGTGTCCTGTAACTAATGTCATGGTAAACTGCAGTGAAGTTCAGTGGCTGTTAATATGAAGACAACCTGTCTCTCAACTTCTTAAATTTCTCTCAGAATGAATAAAGTAAGCTATCTACCTGTCTATCTGTTTCTCGTGAGAAATATGAAACATAACCATGCAAAGATGTCACAAATTCATTCACATAACAAGTTACATACCTTTGACAGAGTTTATGAATTTCACTTCTAAGTGTGCAGTCTTGTCAATGGCATTGACCACATGTTCAAGTGCATCTCTTTCAGGGGCTTTCCTGCGGTTTGTTGTGGTCATTGTTTAATCTGTAAGTCAGGTACAGTACCATTTCAATGTAAGCAGGCAGCTAAATAAACAATTTTCATATTAAACAACCCAATATAAATGTTTAGTACTTCAGGCACTGCCATTAAACATTAACGTATAAGTAAAAGAAAAAAATGTGTCCCATCAACAGATGCCTGGCAGCCTAAAATATTCGCGTTTCTTAATGTTTCGTGTCCTAAATGCATGTTGCATGCATGCTAGCAAATCCGGTTAAATGTAAACAACCTTATATCTACTTTCAGTTTGCTAGTAGGCTAGATAATCACCAAAGCTAAAACTAAAATTGAACTGCCTGTCTTACAATTACACCCGAAAAAACACGTCTTCCCCTGAATTCTCATAATCCAACCGTATTTTAACCAAACAAGTTCAATTAACCAATGTCATTAGTCTCCTAATTTTCGCTTTATCATATCTCTCTTGGCAGGTGCCGTCATGTTAAAATGTCTGCTACATTAAACTAGCTTGACTACAGCTAATCCCCAGACTCAGTGGCAGCACGGCAGTCATTTCTCATTGAGAAGGTTTTACGATTACGTATTTTTAATCACACCGTTTGTTTTTGGTTTTATGAACTTACACTAAACATTACCTTCAAAGTTTTTCAAAGTTCTTCAAAGTTCAAACTGTTTACTAAAGTTACCAACAGATGCCTGACAGTCTAGCCTGTGGTTTAAATGGCAGTATTTTAGATGGTTCGTATCTTCAAAACATGCTGCATTTTGTAATAAGTTCCATGCGGTTAAATACTAAAATTAACTTTATTGAAATAAACAGTAACAGCTTACCGTGTCGATTCCACATGCCGAGCTGGTGTCGCGTATCAAGTGGACTTGCCTATGAGATCACGTGCAAAATTCATGGCACATGCATGGTCTTGTAAACTCGTGCGTCAGAGCGCAAACCTATTCAACAATAAGACATTATTTTTACTGTATTACCTTCTGTTAAGTCTGATACCAAATAATCTCTCTTTGTGATGCGGGATTAATGATTAAAGTCATTTATCAATTACTGTGAAATATGGAATCTTTGTTTATGGCAAACCACGTGACGTCATTTTATTTCGCACCACAGTAATGGGCTGCGTCGGGCAAATGCCAGAATCGAATGAATGAGAGTCAAGCAGGTGGCTGATTTCAGTGAGATTGAACCTCAGCGATACCCTGTTAAGTCTGCTGCTTGTGTTGAATAAACTAACATCGTCAGGTTTAAAATAAATATTCTTCAATGAATTTAAGGACACACCCATATTTCCTCAAAGCAACCCTGGTCCTTGTCAGTTTATGACGTTTTTTATTTAGGAATCCCTCGAGTTCTGAACGTGACAAATTAACTCTAAAAAGATCAACGAAGACCTGATGTTACTACCAGATTCAAATTGCTTCAATAAACGAAAATACAAAGACACAGGAGGTTTTTTTCTCAATGTAATATAATCCAAATGGACTTCTGCCATACACCACCTGGACCCGATGACGTATAATATAATACAAATTCCTGATCAAACAGAAAGCTGTCACTAGTTATAATATACATTCTGACATCATAATTCCATACATCCATTATTATGTTTTAGTTGAAATTCTACTAGTTGTATCCTGCAGAATGATTAAAACTATGGCAAGTCACTTTTTCTTTATTTCATATCCGACAATGCGCCCATCAAAGCCATCAACTCTTGCCTTGTAGCAAGCACAGTTCTATCAGCCAACTACTAACTAGTTATAATGTTGAAGTTGAATAAGAAGTTGAAATGTGACTTCTTGATATTGGCTATTTTATTTTCGCATTTTCTTTCGTTCTCACTCCAGTCAAGTAAAGGCCTATGTGATGACGTTTACCCTCTCTGCATGTTTATCCAATCAGCTGTGTTGCATGCAATTCTGTGGGCCAATGCCGTTTAAGTATATTCTCAAATGTAATTTTTTTTCAAATTATATATTTACTGACCAATGGGCCCCAGGCTTAAGCCATACCTAGCCTGTGCATTAATGCTAATATGACAGCCAGTGTGCATGAGTAGGCCTAGTGATGGTCAAACTGCCTTTGCATTCCACAGAGACACCTGTCTCTCAACCATCACCACAGTGTCACAGTGAGTGTCCCACTGTCACACTGTGCCCCACACAACCCACCTCTAGGATCCCTCACACAAGGTGCACACCACCAATGTGCATGTTCACTCCAAATGGTGGGAAATGTGGAGTAGAAAGTAGCAGTCTGCAACACTATTTACCATGACATCATATAGTTTGTTTGTATGACAGTCAGAGCACAGACAACTGTAGCAACATTGACTGAGTAACAATAAAAACATTGTGAAAGACACATTATATAGGTGGCATCTGGCCTCAATGGAACAAGGCATTGGGCTGTTTCACCCCTGCGCTATCCTTCTCAGAAGTATGTTGTACTGCATTTCTTTTTATTTCTACAGAGGATGAGCACATTATAATTCAGTATTGTTTTTGTTTTTTTTTTTATTATGATCACTATGATTAGGCTATTATCATGGCATGAGTTAGCCAAACATTTCATATGGCTGATTTCATTCATAATGCAGTGAGCTAGCCATGACCACATATGAGGCATTCAGTAAAATTATATTGTTCTGTGTTTCAAAGCCTATTTTGGACACACTGCATTCATACAAAATACTGCACTCATGCTGCATAATGGAGCACCTATTTTGGGCACAAATATTGCACAAATTTTAGAGGGAAAGGGAAAGATCTGAATATGCTACCAAAAAACATATTCACATGATTCTTGTGGTTGCTGTAGGTTAAGACCATGCAGGTGTGCACTGGAAGTAGCCTAGGATGAAGATATTTACCTAGATTTCAGAAATAAATCCTGTTTTCTGACCACGTACATTACTTGTGTGCATGTTTGTTTTGTTCTCACACATAATGCATCCATGCACTACAAGGCTATATTAAATTGTCCTTACGTAAAGCTTTACAGATAGCCTATGGTCTAGTCTGCTCACTCCAGTTCAGGCATATGTGCGGCCCAACAGTAAAGAAAGTTCACATTCTTCACAAATGCTATGAAAGTTTAAGAAGCGGACTATAGGTTGTCACTATGTGCCCTATCAGTGTCTAATGTTGCTTAATGGACAGAATTTTTGAGATGTCTCCAAGCCATTGTGCTCTGCTTTCTCCTGTCAAACATTACACTCATGCATATAAGAAAAGGCAAAAATCATCTGGCATGGGGCACGCTTTAGTCATCTGGCATGGGGTGTTGGGGGCATGGCCTCCACCCCTACTTCCCATGGCTATGATCTTTGCATAAACGTAGCCATAAACGTGAGCACTGAAACAAATTGAACCTGGATGAAATAGACTGGATGAAATAGTCCACCCTCTTGTGCTGACTCAATTGCAGAAGATAACCTATTCTTCCTTGTCCAATGCTCATCCTTGCCATCCCCACCATGCCTTTCTTTCTTCTTTTAAAACTTAATCCTGCTTGTCTATTGATCTGATTTGAGCGCATGGCAGGTCATACAAAATTCCCATCCATTCAAAATATGTCATGTAGACTTTGCCTTTAGCAACTGTACAAAAGAAACAATGCATTCGTGTAACATAATGACTGACTAACCAATGCATATAGAATCGTGTGCTATTATACGCGGGGAAACTGAGGGTTATGCTTCATAGTATGATTTAATTTTGTGGGTAACCTGTGCGTGACCACATGCCTATAGCCTGGGCTACTAGTGTGTCATGGACAGTATTTTTTATTTTGACAGCCAAAAGTGGGGATGCAGATGCATATTTTCCAGTGCCTACTGTGCTGGCACATCCTGTTAATTCAGGTACAGCTATCTAAGCATGTACTACTACTAAGGATAATACAACTAAAATTATCAGGGCTAATAGTTAATAGTTAATGTTATTGGTGAATGGTTCATTTTGAATGCTGATATCTAATTTAAAGTTTGTGTGTGACAGCTATTTTGATTGATATGATAACAAATGGCAGCCATTTTGATTTTCCTGTTAACTAAAACCCAAAAATGTCTCCTACACATACATTCATATAATATACATTCAATATTTTAATCATTAACAGTATGCCTCTACCTATAACTACTTTCAAACTGCAAAATTTTGAGATCTAGGTATCAAACACAAAGTTTCTTACCAGTACTTCAATGGAGAAGTGTGCTTCACCAAGCACACTTGCAGTACCGTTTCCTTCCTCTAGTGGCCGATACTGAGTTACTTCCTCCAAGCACACTCAAGCACACAAAATCGTTTTTTCTAGCATTTTGGGCCAAAAAAAAAATTGAGCTAAAAATTTGACTGGGCATTCCTCTGACCTTCTTGTAATCATATTTACATTAATAATGGTGGGGTCCAGACTTTTGGTCCCCACAAAAATTTTGGTCCCCACACTGTGAGTGTGCTGTCAGGCGTTGGTTCCCACACTGATATAAAGACAAACACACACACACACACACACAAACACACACACACACACACACACACACACACACATAGTCTTCACACACACACACACACACAAACTCTCTTACTCTCTCTTTCTGTCAGCTCTGGTAGCTAAAGGTGCATTCCCTAGTTAAACAGCAGGTCAACTCATGCATACACACACACACACACACACACACTCCCTCTCCCTCTTTCTCTCTACCACTTCTTCACACACACCTCTTTCTGATAGACCCCACCTATATCTGCTCATCTCTTGTGAGTCTCCCAATCCCACATAATAAACAACTGTGTACAAACACACTGCTCTGACTGCCATTCCAACAAGCCTGCTGCAGTTACTGCTCTCTCTCTCTCTCTCTCTCTCTCTCACACACACACACACACACACACACACACACTAGTAGTAGTGGTGCTGAAGACTTTGGGTGTGTGTGAAGGGGTTCGTAGAGCACATGCACATGAGCACTGAGAAGAATTTCAGGTTTGGGGATTTTAAACCCCCTTCACTTGGACATCTACTCTGTGCTGTGTGTGTGTGTGTGTGTGTGTGTGTGTGTGTGTGTGTGTGTGTGTGTGTGTGTGTGTGTGTTTCAGGGCCTCACCTGCTCATCAGTGTGGAGGGTCTGTCTTAGTTAGTGCATCTGTGTGTGTGTGTGTGTGTGTGTGTGTGTGTGTGTGTTTACAAGAGTGTGTGTTTTCCAGGGCTTCATCTGCTCATCAGTGTGGAGGGTCTGTCTTAGTTAGTGCATCTGTGTGTGTGTGTTTGTGTGTGTGTGTGTGTGTTTGCATGCGTGTGTCTTTTTCAGGGCCTCACCTGCTCATCAGTGTGAAGAATCTCGATAGGAGCATGACCAGTGAGTGTGTGTGTGTGTGTGTGTGTGTGTGTGTGTGTGTATGAAGGATCTATCTCACCAGGGAGATAAGCAGACATCCGTCTCATCTGTGTGTGTGTGTGTGTGTGTGTGTGTGAGTATGTGTGTGTGTGTGTGAGTGTGTGTGAGTATGTGTGTGTCTGTGTGTGTGTGTGTGAGTGTGAGTGTGTGTGTGTGTGAGAGAGAGAGTGTGTGTGTGTGTGTTATTATTAAGCATGGAAATGGTGATTTACTGGGCAATCTGGAGCTGTGATGTGCTCTATTCATTTATCAACAGTACAACAGTTTTTTCAACACCATTTCTTCAGTCTGTCTGTGTGTATGTGTGTGTGTGTGTGTGTGTGTGTGTGTGTGTGTGTGTGTGCCAAGCAGTGCAAATGTACAGTTATGTTAATTCCTGCATATCAGCCCCTGATCAAACGCATCAGACCAAGTCGGAGCGAAACAAAGACCTGGCCTAAGGAAGCAATGGCAGCCCTCCAGGACTGTTTTGAGCGCACTGACTGGGACATTTTGAAGCAGGCAGCCACCTACAGCTGCACCACTGATTTGGAGGAATACACCTCAACTGTGACCAGCTACATCAACAAGTGCACAGAGTATGTGTCGGTCTCCAAAATCATCACCACACGGCCCAACCAGAAACCATGGATGACTGCAGAGGTGAGGGCGCTAAGGGACGCTGCCTACAGGGCTGGGGAGGAGGAAGCCCTGAGGAAAGCAAGAGCTGAGCTGCCCCGGCCCATCAAAACAGCAAAGCGCTCTCATGCTCAGAGAATCCACAACCACTTTGCAGACACTAACGACACACAACGCCTATGGCAGGGCATTCAAGCTATTACCAACTACAGGCCTGCCCTCCTCTCCTGTGGTGGTGATGACTCCCTGCCTGAGGCGCTAAACCAGTTCTATTCAAGGTTTGAGGAACAGAACGACTCAGAGGTGAGAAAGGACACCCCTCCCCCTAACGACCTGCTGTGCCTGTCCACTTCTGAAGTGAGGAAGACCCTACTCTGAGTCAACCCACGGAAAGACGGAAAGCTGCTGGGCCGGACGGCATACCAGGCCGTGTGCTGAGGGAGTGTGCGGACCAACTGACAAACGTCCTCACAGATGTCTTCAACATCTCACTGGCCACCACCGTCGTTCCCACCTGTTTCAAGACCACCACCATCATACCCGTTCCGAAGAAACCCTCAGTGACCTGCCTCAATGACTACCGCCCAGTTGCCCAACCTCCATCCTCACAACCTTCTACAGAGGGACGATTGAGAGCATCCTCAGCGGCGCCATCACAGCGTGGTTCAGCAACTGCACCGCAGCAGACCGTAAGCAGACCGTAAGGCCCTGCAGCGGATTGTGAGGACAGCCGAAAAGATCACTGGAGTCTCTCTGCCCCCCCTCTCAGACATCTACAGCACCCGCTGTCTGTGGAAAGCCAAGAACATTACCAAAGACACCACCCATCCCTCCCATGGACTATTCACCTTACTACCATCTGGCAGAAGGTTCCGCAGTATCACTGCCCGCACCTCCAGAATGGGGAAGAGCTTATTCCCGCAGGCAGTCAGACTGCTGAACAACCTGTAGTGCAATTGGACTGGAATTTCTTACTCAGGATGCAAAGCAGCGCGTCACAGCACACGTCACCTTATGCCCCCCACACTTTCTTGCTGCTATCACTTATATTTATGTAGAATAGTCTCTAGCTGCTATTATTTATATTTATATTGAACAGTCTTCATTTTACAAATCACACCACTAGCCATAGTGCTCTTCAAAAAGCCATGCCCTGTCTAGCGTGTTTTAGGTCAACTGTATTTTGACCTGCAAATCATTTACAACTGTGTTATTTTTCTCCCGCAATAGTGTATGTAGGCACTACATCTATCTTGTCCATACTGTGTTTTAACAGTTACGTGTATCACCAATTGTTCCCGGTGAAACGTTGTCTCGTCTCACTATGTACTGTGCATATGGCTGAAACGACAATAAATCCCTACTTGACTTGACTTGACTTGACTTGACTTGTACTACAGAGAGTTAAAGCAATAGTCCAGACTCATAGGTGTATGTGTGTCAGATGCATGTCAATAGGT
>JAIFZK010000206.1:1155000-1182500 GCA_027481765.1 Tenualosa thibaudeaui | reverse complement strand
AGAAAAGGAGATACGGAGACAGAAGAGAGAGAGAGGAGGAGAGAGGTGCAGAAAAGGAGATAAAGGGGCAGAACAGAGAGAGAGGAGGAGACTGGGGCTGAGAAAGAGAGATAAAGGGCAGAAAACAGAGAGAGAGAGGCGTTGAGAAAGAGAGATAAAGGGCAGAACACACAGAGAGAGAGGGGGGGGTGCTGAGAAAGAGAGATAAAGGGCAGAACAGAGAGAGAGGGGGGGGGTGTTGAGAAAGAGAGATGAAGGGCAGAACACAGAGAGAGAGAGAGAGAGAGAGAGGTGTGTTGAGAAAGAGAGATAAAGGGCAGAACACACACAGAGAGAGAGAGAGAGAGGGGGTGTTGAGAAAGAGAGATAAAGGGCAGAAGAGAGAGAGAGAGAGAGTGAGAGAGAGAGAGAGAGGGGTGTTGAGAAAGAGAGATGAAGGGCAGTAGTGCAAACAGTACCCAGTCTATCCTCATAGGCCTCATCTGACTAAAGGCACAAGCCGAATTTTCCACACAAACATCTTAGGAGGAACTTAAAGTCTAAATCACTTCCAGAGAGCCAATCCAAACAAAGACCCAGTCAAATTAATGTGTGTGTGTGTGTGTGTGTGTGTGTATGTGTGTGTGTGCAACTGGTGTTAATGGGTACTATGACGCTGATGTAGCTGTTGGTATGTCATTGGACTGCACGATTGGCACCGCAAGCTGCCTTTGACCAATCACTTCATCACCAATCAGCGCACTGATGTTAAACATGATGCCATTGATATTATATTATGGAATGCACAAATATGATTTAAATAAATGAATTAAAATCGGAACACCTCAGTGATAAAAAAGCCTGTTAAAAAAGTTTTCCATCAGAGTAGCCTACATCCATTGTTTGATAGTTTTCTAGTCTTCATATTTAGTTTTATCTAGGCCTGTGATGACTGAGGTGTATTAATGTGTGTGTGTGTGTGTGTGTGTGTGTGTGTGTGAGTGAGTGAAAAGCGACAGGCTCATCAATCTCGTTCATGTCATCTTGTTTGTGTCATTCTTTAAGGATTAGTCTGCTGCATCAGATTACAAACACTCCAATTCACTCTCACAACCAAGCCTCCCAGCAGAGGACTTTATACTGCCTTCTTATAGCTTGTGGTGTGTGTGTGTGTGTGTGTGTGTGTGTGTGTTAGTGAGTGTGTGTGTGTGTGATGAATAGTATAGTATAGTATAGTATAGTATAGTATGTCAATGTGTGATGCACATCAATGTACTGGTAGAACTGGTAGAACTGGTAGAAGCTCAAAATAAAAAGCTGCACTCTGGAGAGTGTGCTGAACCTCTGTCTAAAGCACTAAAGTCTGATTCCTGAGTCACACACACACACACACACACACACACACACCCTCGAAAGCACTGTGCTTTAAAGCACTAAAGTCTGATCCTGGTATCATTTGTTTCATGCTGTCAGGCCCCCGCAGGACAGAACCGTGTTCTACAGTGGAACCGTTAGAGGAAGTGTTCTACAGTGGAACCGTTAGAGGAAGTGTTCTACTCTGAGAAGATGGATTCTGCTCTGTTCTCTGAACCCTGCCACACAAGTTTGCAATTCTGTTTGGAAAGTCATTCCTTTCACAGTGGGGTATGTGTGTGTGTGTGTGTGTGTGTGTGTGTGTGTGTGTGTGTGTGTGTGTGTGTGTGTTTGTGTGTGTGTGTGTGTGAGGGAGCCTAGCACTGACTGAGCTTCACTGGTTCTGACTCAGAGAGTGATATGGGCTTGACAGACCCAGCAGTCAGCCAGCTGGATGCTGTGTGTGCGCCTGACTTTCCTCTGACTGATCTGGACGAGTGAAAGAGAGAGAGAAACAGAGAAGCTGTGAATGAACCCAGACGCGATTAACCCAGAAGTGTTTGGATTAAGCCAGAAGTGTTTGGATTAAGCCAGAAGTGTTTGGATTAAGCCAGAAGGGTTTGACCCTGCAGCGTTTGACACCACAGTACTGAGCGTGAGACAGATTAAAGGGATTAAGGGGATTAAGGGGAGTGAACTAACAGGAGGAGTGTGTAGCAGACCCAGGAGTGTGTGTAGCAGACCCAGGAGTGTGTGTAGCAGACCCAGGAGTGTGTGTAGCAGACCCAGGAGTGTGTGGCAGACCCAGGAGTGTGTGTAGCAGACCCAGGAGTGTGTAGCAGACCCAGGAGTGTGTGTAGCAGACCCAGGAGTGTGTGTAGCAGACCCAGGAGTGTGTAGCAGACCCAGGAGCATTTAACTCAGCAGTGATGTATTCAGAAAGAACCACTCAGTAGTCGACTCCATCTGTGTATTAAAAGTGACTTGCAGCTGCATCTGTCTCAGTCACTTCCACTGCCACATAAAGACTGCATACAATAAACATGTAAGATCACTACAGAAGTATGCCCCCTTTAATCAACAAGGCTCCCATATAAATGCCACAGTATATGCAGCCTAATAACATATAACATCCTGATTCCCCTTTAATTAATATGGCTGCCATGTAAATTCTACATGTAACCTAATAATCTTATCATTACAGTATAATTCCCCTTTAATCAATATGGCAGCTAATCTATCAACACTGTAATGTGTCATCCTCATGAAACTGCACCATTAGATCTATACAGTCACCTGTTAAACTGCACCATTAGATCTATACAGTCACCTGTTAAACTGCACCATTAGATCTATACAGTCACCTGTTAAACTGCACCATTAGATCTATACAGTCACCTGTTAAACTGCACCATTAGATCTATACAGTCACCTGTTCCTTCAACATGGAGCTGCTGAATAGCCTGAATAGATGAAGTGAGGGGCGGAGCCTCCGGAGAGCTGACCTTAGGCATGTTTTTACCCATAATGCTGTGCGACTATGATAAGCTCACATGCCAGAGTCTTTTTTTTGTTGGGGGGGGGGGGTTGTTGCTGAGATCACAACACCCACAACACAACTGTAAGCAGCTCAATCAGCACTATACACACACACACAGATACACACACACACTTAGTTATACATACACACACATCTATGTGCACAGCATACACATGCACTCACAAACGTACTGTATGCACACAGACACATGCACAAACACACACACACACACACACACACACACACACACTTGGACAGAAAAGTCAGGATGAAGGGGGGAGAGAGAGCAATAAACTAAATAGAAGAATAAAGTAGGAGAGAGAGATAAAGACAGTAGGGGAGAGAGAGAGAGAGAGAGATAAAAACAGTAGGGGAGAGAGAGAGAGAGAGATAAAGACAGTAGGGGAGAGAGACAGAGAGAGAGAAAGACAGATAGACAGGAGAAGAGAGAGAGAGATGATGGTAAGAGGAGGGAGAATGAGAAGGAGGGAGGTAGGAAAAACAGGGAGAGAGAGATATAGAAGAGAGAGGGAAAAGACAAGGATGAGAAAGAAAGAGATAAAAGAGGGAGAAAGAGAGAGGAGAAGGGAGGAGAGGGAGAAAGACAAAGAGATGGAAAGAGAAAGAAAGTGAGAGAGGGCGTGACCCAGCTACTGAAGCTGCTATGGAGACCCACCCTGCTCACTCATCAGCACTGTGTGGTTCCCCGAGACACACACACACACACACACACACACACACACACACACACACACACACACACACATAATCACACAGCGACAGGAAGTCACAGTAGCTGTGCACTCTTTATCTGTCCGTGATGCAGAATGGAAGGGCCTTTAACTGCCGGCTCCTCAACAATTCATTGATCCCTCATAGACTCTTCGTCTGCCAGCAGCCAGCTTCTAGACAGCCGCTGCTAATATGAGGAGACACACACACACACACACACACAACCTGAGAACACACACACAGCCTGCATACACCACACACATACACAACCTACATACACACCTGTTATACGTTATGACAGCTTACAGCTCTAGGTCTGTGGAGAAGGTGAACCTTAGATGTCATGTAGTGGCTGTTCTCCCAGAGAACTGTTTACCCATTGAGAAATCCATCCAGGGTCTCCGGGTCCATCCTCTGCTGAAGGTGGGGACGCTGCACCTTGGTCCCCTCTCTCTGGAGGGGTCACATCCTCCCGAAACCCCCCCCCGGCCCCCTGTCTCTGGTCTTGCTCCATTGGAGCTGTTCTTTGCAGACCTCAGCAGGGTTGGGGAAAGAAGGAGGGGAATAGATCAGACTGGGGCTCAGCTCTTCAGAAGACAGAGGCTGATCCCTCATAAGACAATCCGGCAGCTCCAGCGATGATAATGTTCTGAGTCAGTCTCCGGTGCTCTGGTCCCTTGAGAGGACACTGGGAGCTGGACTGTGTGAGAGAACTAGGCCAGTCACATCTGTGGTGTTGTAAATGGTGTGGTCATGTCAGCACTGATTCTGTCAGAGATGCACTGAGACTGAGGGAAGATGCTGACCAGACTTCATTCACATCTTTACTGACGGGGCACAATATACTCTGTATATTGGTTATACTCTGTAACCCTAAAATAAGTGGCAAAATTTAAAGTGATTCTATAAACAATTTCCCGGTCACCTTCCTAGAGTGGACAGCAGAGGAAGTCCTTGTTGTGGAGGTTCTGGTCTTTAGAAGATTCCAGAAGCTGCTGATGGTCTTTGTGATGTTGTTTGATATGTTTCATGTATTACATGATGAAGGGCTTTGTGTTCAGCTTTGTGGGAGATCTGGCCCAGATTCTGCTGCTGCTGCTGAACACTCCCACCATTGGGTTATGGTTTAGTGATCTACAGTTCAATACAGTGGTTATGGTTTAGTGATCTACAGTTCAATACAGTAGTTATGGTTTAGTGATCTACAGTTCAATACACAGTGGTTATGGTTTAGTGATCTACAGTTCAATACACAGTAGTTATGGTTTAGTGATCTACAGTTCAATACACAGTAGTTATGGTTTAGTGATCTACAGTTCAATACACAGTGGTTATGGTTTAGTGATCTACAGTTCAATACACAGTAGTTATGGTTTAGTGATCTACAGTTCAATACACAGTAGTTATGGTTTAGTGATCTACAGTTCAATACACAGTGGTTATGGTTTAGTGATCTACAGTTCAATACAGTGGTTATGGTTTAGTGATCTACAGTTCAATACACAGTAGTTATGGTTTAGTGATCTACAGTTCAATACACAGTGGTTATGGTTTAGTGATCTACAGTTCAATACACAGTGGTTATGGTTTAGTGATCTACAGTTCAATACACAACAGAGATAAGAAAAGACAGAGAGAAATGAGTAGTAAGGCTTTAACAGGCCCCAGAGGACAGACTAGGGACCTTATTACACCTGGAATCAGGCAACCGTACGAGCAAATCACTGCACATTAAACAAGAACCAAACCCCTCTAGTGGTTCACCAAATCACTGCACATTAAACAAGAACCAAACCCCTCTAGTGGTTCACCAAATCACTGCACATTAAACAAGAACCAAACCCCTCTAGTGGTTCACCATGTGAGTTCACTCCACACCAACAAGAACCAAATGCAAGGGCGGTTCACTCCACACCAAACAGGCCCCACCCCCAACCCACAGCACACGTAGAAGATGCAAAGAATCTACTTGCTCCTGTAATTACCCATCAGCCACAGCATAGACCAATAAGAAAAGAAAAAGTAACCCTTGCCAACTACACCAAACTAATTGGTGGTGCTTTTACAATTTCCCCTTTTAAGGCAACAGACTCAAAGCTCGCAGGCACCTGGAGCCAACTAGCCTAATCACACACTTCACAAAGTGATACAGTAATCTCCTGAATATAAACTGCACCGGGTCTAAACCTCAGGTCAGTGTTTTATGCGAACTACAAAAACAAAATTAACCACACCCTCACCTATTACATCACAATCAGATCAGATCAAGTAGAATGCAAACCTGTAGCCCTCACCCATGGATTAACCCCATAGATGAAGAAATTTTACAAAATCAATGGATTAACCTTGATTAATAATCAGGAAATTATGGTATTAAGTAGGCCAAGGTTGATTAGAATCTACAGCAAAACAGCAGTGGGGAAAACAGTGGTTACATCCACCAAAGAGTAAAAAGACAATAAATCACATCCTCGGCTTCAAGCCCAGTGCATGGCGGTTAAAAGACCAGTCTACAGTAGACTACCTTCCCTTCTGTCTGTCCAGTGCATGGCGGTTAAAAGACCAGTCTACAGTAGACAACCTTCCCTTCTGTCTGTCTGCACTGGGTGTCCAGTCAGGCAGGCCCGACATGACTGTAGCCTAACGGTAGTAATAACCAACATTACACACCTGACCCATTAAATACCAACCGTAGCCATAAATACACATTGTATAAATGATTTCCTTAAGCTTCTCAGTCCCACATTAAAGTGACTCTAACGTTCTGCTCCTCCTCTGGCACAGGTTCTGCCCCCTCTGTTCTGACGTAGGTGTGCTGTGGCACAGGTTCTGCCCCCTCTGTTCTGACGTAGGTGTGCTGTGGCACGGGTTGGGAGGTGCACGAGTGCAATACTTTCTTCTCTCCGCCCACTGATGTTCTAATCCAGCAGGTGGCCAAGCAGCCTCAGCTGGCTGTTTTATCTGTTGGTGCAGCTAGAAACACACATGCTTCTCCTGCGGTTCTCCCCATGTGAATGAGGTTTAAAACCGTGAAGTGAAATCCTCAATACCGCAAGCCACCACTGTTGCGTCATGTCACATGACCACAGTAGAACTGTAGGTCTGTGCGAGAGAGATCTGCTCCTCTCCTCTCCTCCCCTCTCCTCTCCTGCTGCTGTCGCTCCTGCCGTCCTCCGGGGATCGGTGTTCCCTGCCCCAGTCACTCCAAACCCTCCTGGACCCGGACAGGAGCTTTTTCCGCTCTGGGTGGCTGGCTTGTTTTTCCCTGCATGGAGAGGCCGTGGCGTAGGCACAGAATGTTTACTGTGTGTTTCCTGGAAGCGTTAACTGGAGAAAAACACCTTGCAGTCAAGCCAGGGTTCCTCACAGTGGGACCTGTTCCTGCTTTTCAACAGAAGTACATAACGCCCACAATAATGAGCTTACTTGCCGTAGGCCTATCAGCACTTCAATATCATTTTTATCCTGATGTTCTGAATTGCTTTTTTCCATCTACTGCATTTGAGCAGCACTTGGGATACAAACTCAATTCTAAATAAGATGAATACAGATTGTCAGGCTCCAGTGATTGCCCCACAATCAAGGCAAGCAAATGCCAATTAAGAGATTGCAGGCTATTCTGATGGAGCACACACACACAGGTGCACACACACACACACACACGCACACACACATACACACAGGTGCACACACACACACACACACACACACACACACACACACACACACACACACACACACACACACACACACACACACACACACAGGTGCACACACACACACACACACACACACAAGTGCACACACACACACAGATGAAAGATGGACAGGACAAACAGATGGTCATCTGCGTCTTCCATCAACAGGAGGGGACAGACTTGAATGCTTCGTAGTTTGTCTGCGTGTTCAGCAAGTCAGAGTAACAGGATGAGATGCTCTCTGTGCCTCCCCTCCCACCATGACCTGTGAGACACACACACACACACACACACACACACACACACACACACACAGCCAAAGACCTATGCAGTGAACCCAAAGTCACATCTCTCCTCTGAAGAAGCATTTATTGGTTTACATTTCCACTGAGGGGTCTGGAACCAAACTAAAGACACAAAGGTGAAAGGTCATGCATTTGTTAGAGACAGTGGGGATGCCAATCATCTCCAGTGGAATAAAAGCACTCAGTGATGCTGTGTCTCCCTGGCTCCTTCATGTGTGTTTCCTCTTGAGTCTGTGAGTCACAAGCCACTCTAGCAAGTCTGTGAGTCACAAGGGTAGGTGGTGCTGCTGGGTAGATGGTGCTGCTGGGTGCTGGGTAGGTGGTGCTGCTGGGTAGATGGTGCTGCTGGGTGCTGGGTAGATGGTGCTGCTGGGTGCTGGGTAGATGGTGCTTCTGGGTAGATGGTGCTGGTTATGATATGAGTTTCATGCAGGAGTGCAGGATCTCTAGTCCATGGAGCTCTCGCAGTCTCACCATGTGTCTGAGGGAGGAGAGGCAGAAAGGAAATAGAGGAGAGCAGAGAAGGAGAGGAGAGGGGAGGGCAGGATGAGAGGAGAGGAGAGGAGAAAAGAGGAAGAGAGGAGGAAATTGTGAGACAGGAGACGGTGTAGAGAGTGTGTGAGTGTGTGTGTTTGGGGGGAGGGGGCATGATGGAGAGAAAGCAGAGAAGAGAGGGAGGTTGGAGATGGAGAGAGGAGACATGAAGCAGTGAATCCTGATAAGATGGGGGTGCGGTGGGAAAGTTGAACATGCAGATCCCAATTACTGTCAATTTCACCTCTATTTGGCAGCAAAATTGTCCATTTGTATGGGAGCGCTGCTCTTTTATCTGAGGTCCAGAGAGGCAGGCCTCAGTGGGAGCAGTGCAAACTGTGAAATGGGTTTTGAAATGGATCTCATGAATAGATTAATGCTTAATGATGGAAACAGAAACATCCCCAACCGAGCAGAGCATCTCTACACCCAAAGGCCAAGAGACCACCCTGGAGCAGATACCTGCTGGAGAGGGATCTGGCTCTGATCCTGTTCTGATCTGGCTCTACTCCAGTAATGATCTGGCTCTGATCCTGTTCTGATCTGGCTCTACTCCAGTAATGATCTGGCTCTGATCTGGCTTTCACCTGGCTCTGATCCAACAATGATCTGGTTCTGATCTAGCAATGACCTTGCTCTACTCTGATAATGATCTGGTTCTGATCTAGCAATGACCTTGCTCTACTCTGGTAATGATCTGGTTCTGATCTAGCAATGACCTTGCTCTACTCTGGTAATGATCTGGTTCTGATCTAGCAATGACCTTGCTCTACTCTGGTAATGATCTGGTTCTGATCTAGCAATGACCTTGCTCTACTCTGGTAATGATCTGGTTCTGATCTAGCAATGACCTTGCTCTACTCTGGTAATGATCTGGTTCTGATCTAGCAATGACCTTGCTCTACTCTGGTAATGATCTGGTTCTGATCTAGCAATGACCTTGCTCTACTCTGGTAATGATCTGGTTCTGATCTAGCACTGACCTTGCTCTACTCTGATAATGATCTGGTTCTGATCTAGCAATGACCTTGCTCTACTCTGGTAATGATCTGGTTCTGATCTAGCAATGACCTTGCTCTACTCTGGTAATGATCTGGTTCTGATCTAGCAATGACCTTGCTCTACTCTGGTAATGATCTGGTTCTGATCTAGCAATGACCTTGCTCTACTCTGGTAATGATCTGGTTCTGATCTAGCAATGACCTTGCTCTACTCTGGTAATGATCTGGTTCTGATCTAGCAATGACCTTGCTCTACTCTGGTAATGATCTGGTTCTGATCTAGCAATGACCTTGCTCTACTCTGGTAATGATCTGGTTCTGATCTAGCAATGACCTTGCTCTACTCTGGTAATGATCTGGTTCTGATCTAGCAATGACCTTGCTCTACTCTGGTAATGATCTGGTTCTGATCTAGCAATGACCTTGCTCTACTCTGGTAATGATCTGGTTCTGATCTAGCAATGACCTTGCTCTACTCTGGTAATGATCTGGTTCTGATCTAGCAATGACCTTGCTCTACTCTGGTAATGATCTGGTTCTGATCTAGCAATGACCTTGCTCTACTCTGGTAATGATCTGGTTCTGATCTAGCAATGACCTTGCTCTACTCTGGTAATGATCTGGTTCTGATCTGGTCCAGTTTGATAGTAAGGTGGTGAAGAAACTCTGCTGCAGTCAAGAAAACAACACTAGTAGAGGTCAGCGATATGAGCAAAAATGATATCTCAATTTTATTAATATCTAAATGTTATTTAAATTATATCTCAATGTTATTAATATCTAAATGTTATTTTTAGGATTTCGATGATAATGAAAATTCATCAATATTTTTTAAAAATTGTAATTTTTTTAATTGTATGAGTCACAAATCTTTTCAGGGACACGATGTACTGTGATGTATGGCAAGATTGTGTATATTACTCCAAAACTGTTAAATAAACAGCAATCTCTGTGCTCTAAATTTACCCCAAATGCAAAAGATTTCATCCCCATAAATAACACTGAGGAAGGAAATTTGGGAAACGCTTTCGGGTTAGGATTAGGATTCAGATTACTACATGCCAAGCAACGCTTTAGATTATGGCCCATCAAGTAACACATAACATTACGGCCCGTCAAGCACTGCTTCAGATTACGGGCCGTGAAGTAACGCTTCAGATTACGGCCCTTTGAAGTACTGGCTAAGGAGTGAATGACTTTGTATGGAATATTTGCAGAATTGTAAAGTAAGTAGCACAGGTGCACCAGCGTGAGACCTGTGGCCCAGTGGAGCAGCTGATGGAGGGGAGTTCTGGCACATCTGCAGCCGTGGGAATAACATCACAGCTGAAACTGCATTTAAAGTGTAGCCTATTTCTCCCTTGCTACAGAGTATTTATTTTGTTGTGTTTTGAAGGACTGATACTTACTTTGTAATTATGCAAAAACTACATGCAAAGTTTATCTTGTTTTTGTTTTGTTACATCGTTCTTACCTACTCCTTACCCAGTGCTTCAGAGGTCGTAACGTAAAACGTAACATAACGTTACCTAGACATCACATTAACTAGCATGTTCAACAGCCATCTTTTCTAATGGGTGCTGAAAGCGTTTCTTTAACATTCCTATTTTATTTACACAACATTCTGTAGTCATGGAAACAACACCATTCTAGAGCCTTCTCTCCTAGTGTAAACAAACATCATCCTTCATACATATACACCATATCATTGGTGTCTGTGTGAAACAACACCATTCTAGAGCCTTCTCTCCTAGTGTAAACAAACATCATCCTTCATACATATACACCATATCATTGGTGTCTGTGTGAAACAACACCATTCTAGAGCCTTCTCTCCTAGTGTAAACAAACATCATCCTTCATACATATACACCATATCATTGGTGTCTGTGTGAAGGAACAGGAACCAATGATAGTGACCCAATCTTCTCCCTTCCTGTGTACAAATCTGCATTTTCTCTCTTCACCTCAGTTCCTCGCGCATAAACATGATTAATAAACAGCAGTGCCTCACACTGACACTTCACACACACACACACACACACACACAGGGAGCTCCATTTCCCCATCTTACACCGGGTTTCACCTGATTGCAACACAGCGTGGGTTTACCACTCGTGATGAGGTGCTGTGTGACTGACACAGAGGATGTCAGGCTAATAAAGATCGTCTGTGTGTGTGTGTGTAAAGAACATGTGTGTGCATGTGTGTGTGTGTGTGTGTATGTGTGTGTGTAAAGATTGTGTGTGTGTGTGTGTGTGTGTGTAGGCCACTGCTCGGGCTGCTACACCTTGGTGAGGGTGATGGCTGTGTTGTGGGGCGGTGGTAGCGTAGCGGTGAAGGAATGCTAATAGCCTGGAAAGTTGTGGGTTTGAATCCCAGCTGCCACCGCTGTGCCCCTGAGCAAGGCACTTAACCCTATAGTCTCCCCCCCACATTCGACAAGCGGACACTCTCAATACCTTTAAGTCTAGACTTAAAACCTTCCTCTTTACTGTTTCCCATAGTTAGGGATGGTGTATGGCAAATCATCACTTCTCATGGGTCTTTGGGGAGGGACTGCCTCTGCTGTTGCCCCCACTTGCGAGGCATGGCGGCCACTGACCATCCCTGCAGTGGTGCTGGGTTACCATGCATCATACCTTAGTTATGCTGCTATAGCCTAGTGCCGCCACACAACCTTCAAGAGTCATGCCGTATAACTCTCTCTCTCTTTTTATATATGTATGTGTGTGTATGTGTATGCATATATATATATATATATATATATATATATATATATATATATATATATATATATATATATATATATATGTGTGTGTGTGTATATATATATATATATATTTATACACATATAGGTATGCCCAAATTACACATTTGCTTTCTGATGTGTGAGCCTGGCCTAATTCACTATTTTCCTCTGTCCACAATTATCTCTGCTGAGTGTCATCCCTGCCTCATTCCGGTGGACTCCTCTCACCCTCCCCTCCTGAGTGGACTACAACCAACACTACGGGAGGCCCATGTCAGGACCGACTCCCCATCACAGAGGACCTTCCTGGACGCCGATGCTGGGCCCGACTCCCCTTCTGAGGCTTTGTGATTGACCCCCCCCTCACAATGTCAATGTTTGACGCTGTCAAATGGACCCTTACTGTTACCCCCATGACCCATCTCATTCCTTTGAGTTTGTCACTATGTCTGGCCGCTGCTACATTGTCCAGCCATAATTCCTGATAACCACCTATAGACTGACTACCATGTAATGTAAAAGTGGGATAATACTCTATTATGAACTATTAGGAACCTTAGCTAAAACCATAGGCAACTTATAGTCATGGTTACTATTGATTGTAATTTTTCTCCATGACCCCTGGCAGTTGGGTTAGCCCCTTGAGTCGTGGATCTGCCCAAGGTTTCTTCCTAGATTAACTGAACATACGGGAGTGAGTTTCTGTGAAGCGCCACGAGACAATAATATTGTAAAAGGCGCTGTATAAATAAAACTGAATTGAATTGAATTGAATGAAGCTGCTCTAGGGGAGACTGGTCCTGATGTAAGGCACTTAACCCTAAGTTGCTCTAGGGGAAACTGGACCTGATGTAAGGCACTTACCCTAAGTTGCTCTAGGGGAGACTGGCCCTGATGTAAGGCACTAAACCCTAAGTTGCTCTAGGGGAGACTGGTCCTGATGTAAGGCACTTAACCCTAAGTTGCTCTAGGGGAGATTGGCCCTGATGTAAGGCACTTAACCCTAAGTTGCTGTAGGGGAGACTGGACCTGATGTAAGGCACTTAACCCTAAGTTGCTCTAGGGGAGACTGGCCCTGATGTAAGGCACTAAACCCTAAGTTGCTCTAGGGGAGACTGGTCCTGATGTAAGGCACTTAACCCTAAGCTGCTCTAGGGGAGACTGGCCCTGATGTAAGGCACTTAACCCTAAGCTGCTCTAGGGAGACTGGCCCTGATGTAAGGCACTAAACCCTAAGTTGCTCTAGGGGCGACTGGTCCTGATGTAAGGCACTTAACCCTAAGCTGCTCTAGGGGAGACTGGCCCTGATGTAAGGCACTTAACCCTAAGCTGCTCTAGGGGAGACTGGCCCTGATGTAAGGCACTTAACCCTAAGTTGCTCTAGGGGAGACTGGTCCTGATGTAAGGCACTTAACCCTAAGCTGCTCTAGGGGAGACTGGCCCTGATGTAAGGCACTTAACCCTAAGCTGCTCTAGGGGAGACTGGCCCTGATGTAAGGCACTTAACCCTAAGTTGCTCTAGGGGAGACTGGTCCTGATGTAAGGCACTTAACCCTAAGCTGCTCTAGGGGAGACTGGCCTTGATGTAAGGCACTTAACCCTAAGCTGCTCTAGGGGAGACTGGCCCTGATGTAAGGCACTTAACCCTAAGCTGCTCTAGGGGAGACTGGCCCTGATGTAAGGCACTTAACCCTAAGCTGCTCTAGGGGAGACTGGCCCTGATGTAAGGCACTAAACCCTAAGTTGCTCTAGGGGAGACTGGTCCTGATGTAAGGCACTAAACCCTAAGTTGCTCTAGGGGAGACTGGTCCTGATGTAAGGCACTTAACCCTAAGCTGCTCTAGGGGAGACTGGCCCTGATGTAAGGCACTTAACCCTAAGCTGCTCTAGGGGAGACTGGCCCTGATGTAAGGCACTTAACCCTAAGCTGCGCTAGGGGAGACTGGCCCTGATGTAAGGCACTTAACCCTAAGTTGCTCTAGGGGAGACTGGCCCTGATGTAAGGCACTTAACCCTAAGCTGCTCTAGGGGAGACTGGTCCTGAACACTTGAAAAATGTAAGTCGCTTTGGATAAAAGCTTCTGCTAAATGCATAAATGTTGTACTGTGTGTGTGTGTCTAGGCCACTGCTCAGCCTGCTACACCTTGGCGGTGTGTGTGTGTGTGTGTGTGTGAGTGTGTGTGTGTGGCGTGGCTCTACTTACTGGGGTTCTGCCTGGCAGATTTTGGCGAGTGCGATGGCGGCGTTACGCTGCAGGGCATCAGTGCTGGCATCAGTGGCTGCCAAACGCAGGAGCACAAGCACACAGTCCGTCTCCAGGAGCCTATGGGCCACGCCCGGCACACACACACACCGACCCAAACACAGTGCAGCGTTCCCCGCCACACACTCCTCACCCTCACACAACAGACGTCTCAGCACCTGAAGATCTACACACACACACACACATATATATATAGATAGATAGATAGATAGATAGAGAGAGAGAGAGAGAGAGACATTAGTGACACACACACATATATATATATACATACAAATACAATAGTGCCCCCCCCTCCACACACACACACATATTATATATAGACATTAGTGACACACACACACACACACACACACACACACACATTATATATATATATATACCTTATATATATATATATACACACACATACAGTATGACACACTGTCCTCTGACTTCGGTCTGGGCATCTGGCCAAGCTTGACTACTTAGGACAGAAGCCTATATGACTAAAAATGGCGTTTGAGGGCACAGACAATGACTCTCTCTGGGGCAGATAGGTAACACAAAGACTCTGTCTGGGGCAGATAGGTAACACAAAGACTCTGTCTGGGGCAGATAGGTAACACAATGACTCTCTCTGGGGCAGATAGGTAACACAACGACTCTCTCTGGGGCAGATAGGTAACACAACGACTCTTTCTGGGGCAGATAGGTAACACAACGACTCTCTCTGGGGCAGATAGGTAACACAATGACTCTCTCTGGGGCAGATAGGTAACACAATGACTCTTTATGGGGCAGATAGGTAACACAATGACTCTCTCTGGGGCAGATAGGTAACACAATGACTCTCTCTGGGGCAGATAGGTAACACAATGACTCTCTCTGGGGCAGATAGGTAACACAATGACTCTCTCTGGGGCAGATAGGTAACACAATGACTCTCTCTGGGGCAGATAGGTAACACAACGACTCTCTCTGGGGCAGATAGGTAACACAACGACTCTCTCTGGGGCAGATAGGTAACACAATGACTCTCTCTGGGGCAGATAGGTAACACAACGACTCTCTCTGGGGCAGATAGGTAACACAACGACTCTCTCTGGGGCAGATAGGTAACACAACGACTCTCTCTGGGGCAGATAGGTAACACAATGACTCAATGAGGCTACACACTGTCTGTCTCTCTCACTGGTCTACACACTGTCTGTCTCTCTCACTGGTCTACACACTGTCTGTCTCTCTCACTGGTCTACACACTGTCTGTCTCTCTCACTGGTCTATACACTGTCTGTCTCTCTCACTGGTCTACACACTGTCTGTCTCTCTCACTGGTCTATACACTGTCTGTCTCTCTCACTGGTCTACACACTGTCTGTCTCTCTCACTGGTCTACACACTGTCTGTCTCTCTCACTGGTCTATACACTGTCTGTCTCTCTCACTGGTCTACACACTGTCTGTCTCTCTCACTGGTCTACACAATGTCTCTCTCTCAATGAGGCTATACACTGTCTGTCTCTCTCACTGGTCTACACACTGTCTGTCTCTCTCACTGGTCTATACACTGTCTGTCTCTCTCACTGGTCTACACACTGTCTGTCTCTCTCACTGGTCTACACACTGTCTGTCTCTCTCACTGGTCTACACACTGTCTGTCTCTCTCACTGGTCTACACACTGTCTGTCTCTCTCACTGGTCTACACACTGTGTCTCTCTCACTGGTCTACACACTGTCTGTCTCTCTCACTGGTCTATACACTGTCTGTCTCTCTCACTGGTCTACACACTGGTGTTACATCAAAAGAAGCTAAATTAAGGCTCTTGCTTTGCAATGACAATTACAAACACACGCACGCACACACACAAATGCATTCCAGATACAGATAAACAAACTGCAGATACACACACACACACCAACATGCACACAGACACAAACACAGACTCACTCTTGTTCATGGTGCAGAGCTGCAGGCGGGCCTGGTGGCTGACCTCTGTGCAGTGGGCCAGCGCTCTCATGGAGTACCTGGTGCTCTCCTGCCCTGGGGCCTGGGGCATATGCACACAGACAACCTCATCAGTCAGCCACTCTACTGCCCACTGGAGTGTGTGTGTGTGTGTGTGTGTGTGTGTGTGTGTGTGTGTGTGTGTGCTGTGAGGGTGAGATTGTGTGTGTGAGTGTGTTGTTCTCCACAGAGAGAGGAGTTACCTGTCCACATACCCACAGAAACCCCTCAATACCCCAGAGCTCACTCATACCGCCCACATACCCACAGATACCCCTCAATACCCCAGAGCTCACTCATGCCCCCCAATACCCACAGATACCCCTCAATACCCCAGAGCTCACTCATACCCCCCAATACCCACAGATACCCCCCAATACCCCAGAGCTCACTCATACCGCCCACATACCCACAGATACCCTTCAATACCCCAGAGCTCACTCATACCCCCCAATACCCACAGATACCCCTCAATACCCCAGAGCTCACTCATACCCCCCAATACCCACAGATACCCCTCAATACCCCAGAGCTCACTCATACCGCCCACATACCCACAGATACCCCTCAATACCCCAGAGCTCACTCATACCCTCCAATACCCACAGATACCCCTCAATTCCCCAGAGCTCACTCATACCCCCCAATACCCACAGATACCCCTCAATAGAGCTCACTCATACCCCCCACTAACCACAGATACCCCTCAATACCCCAGAGCTCACTCATACCGCCCACATACCCACAGATACCCCTCAATTCCCCAGAGCTCACTCATACCCCCCAATACCCACAGATACCCCTCAATAGAGCTCACTCATACCCCCCAATACCCACAGATACCCCTCAATACCCCAGAGCTCACTCATACCGCCCACATACCCACAGATACCCCTCAAGACCCCAGAGCTCACTCATACCCCCCAATACCCACAGATACCCCTCAATAGAGCTCACTCATACCCCCCAATACCCCCTACTGATACCCCACTGATAACCTTACAGAACTTACACCCAGTTGGGGTGCCCATTGCCCCACCCAATGATGCCCCCCTAATACCCTCCACATACCCCCCTGATATGGTGACACAAGGGAGGAAAAGCAGCCTAATGATCAGAGTGATTGATCAGGGATTTATGAATGATCAGAGTGATTGATCAGGGATTTATCAATGATCAGAGTGATTGATCAGGGATTTATGAATGATCAGAGTGATTTATCGGGGATTGGTAAATGATCAGAGTGATTGATCGGGGATTCATGAATGATCAGAGTGATTGATCAGGGATTTATCAATGATCAGAGTGATTGATCAGGGATTCATGAATGATCAGAGTGATTGATCAGGGATTCATGAATGATCAGAGTGATTGATCAGGGATTCATGAATGATCAGAGTGATTGATCAGGGATTTATAAATGATCAGAGTGATTGATCAGGGATTTATGAATGATCAGAGTGATTGATCAGGGATTCATGAATGATCAGAGTGATTGATCAGGGATTTATCAATGATCAGAGTGATTGATCAGGGATTCATGAATGATCAGAGTGATTGATCAGGGATTTATCAATGATCAGAGTGATTGATCAGGGATTTATCAATGATCAGAGTGATTGATCAGGGATTTATGAATGATCAGAGTGATTTATCAGGGATTCATCAATGATCAGAGTGATTGATCAGGGATTTATCAATGATCAGAGTGATTGATCAGGGATTTATGAATGATCAGAGTGATTGATCAGGGATTTATGAATGATCAGAGTGATTTATCAGGGATTCATCAATGATCAGAGTGATTGATCAGGGATTTATCAATGATCAGAGTGATTGATCAGGGATTTATACATTATCAGAGTGATTTATCAGGGATTTATGAATGATCAGAGTGATTGATCAGGGATTTATACATTATCAGAGTGATTTATCAAGGATTTATCAATGATCAGAGTGATTGATCAGGGATTTATGAATGATCAGAGTGATTGATCAGGGATTTATGAATGATCAGAGTGATTTATCAGGGATTCATCAATGATCAGAGTGATTTATCAGGGATTCATCAATGATCAGAGTGATTGATCATGGATTTATAAATGATCAGAGTGATTTATCAGGGATTTATGAATGATCAGAGTGATTTATCAGGGATTGGTGAAGGATCAGAGTGATTTATCAGGGATTGGTGAAGGATCAGAGTGATTTATCAGGGATTTATCAATGATCAGAGTGATTTCTCAGGGGTTTATAAAGGTAGATGGAGGATGTTAAAGTTCAGAACTTCTGAGGGACTGAATCTCTCTCACCTTCTGAGGGACTGAATCTCACCTTGAGGATCTTCAGTAGTTTCCTCACCACTCCCGATTGCACAGCGTCCTCAACTGCAGCAGAAGAATGAGGGAGCAGCCTACTCAACAAGCCCACTGCCCTCTGCTCACACACACACACATACAGATACACACACACACGCACACACACAATCACAGACACACACACATACAGATACACACACACACACACACACACACAGTGCATACACACGCACACACACACAATCACAGACACACACACAATCACAGACACACACACAATCACAGACACACACACACACAGGAAATAAAATGAGCACGGACAGACAAATTAAACAAAAAAGGTCAAGGGCCCAAGGGTCCACTCGGGTCTCCAGAGGAATTGACAGTGCTCTCCCATCAGATTTGGTTGCAAGGTCCAGCTTTTGGGGTGGGTGCACATACTGCTTTTTAGGGGCACTTGATCAGATTCTACTTGACTTCCGCCAGCATAGTTTATTCCTGCATGGCTCTGCGCACACTATAAGACCTCGACCAGTGACCTTCCCCAACACGCTTTCTCACCGTGTTCACCTGTAACTCTTTCAGACCAATACTGCCTGTAGGCTCTTGAAGATCCACACATTCTGGAGAACTCAAGCAGTTATCTTTGGTCTCACAAGATCGCGCTTTGATTTCTGCCAGCGCGGCTAGATCAGCCCTGATCTTGTCTGCTTCCTGAGTGCTCACTGGACCCCCACTCTCTTATCTTTTAAACACATTTTATTTTATTTCCTCAAATGTCTGACAATGAACTAGTGAACTGGCTTTTACACACCATTCTCATTGCACATTTACGCCAAACAAGGTGTCAAATGAAAAGACAACAATCTGAAGAAGTGGAAGTGTGTGTGAACACAGTTAATAAGAACTAAAATCGTCTTTTTATGAGGAATTATTCTGTACATGCATGTGTCGAAACAGGAAAGTTTGTGTGTGTGTGTGTGTGAGTATATGCACTGTGTGTATGTGTGTGTGTGTGTGTATGCACTGTGTGTATGTGTATGTGTTTGTGAGTGTGTACGTGTGTGTGCACATGTGTGTATGTCTGTGTGTGTGTGTGTGTGTGTATCTCTGTGTATGTGTGTGTGTGTATATATCTGTGTATGTGTGTGTACGGGTGTATGTATGTATGTATGTGTGTGAGTGTGTGTACTTGTGTATGTGTTTGTGTGTGTGTGTACATGTGTATGTGTGTGTGTGTGCATGCAGGTGGGTGTGAGAGTGGACTGTGCAGACAAGAGACCTCAGTTTGTGTGTGTGAGGTTGTGTGTGTGTGTGTGCTTTCTCACTGTGTATATGTATTTATGTGAATGTGTGTGTATCTTTGCGCATGCTCTGGAGACCCAAACGGACCGTGAGGAGCGTGTGTGTGTGTTTGTTTCAGCCTCTCACCGTGATGATTCCTCCACTGGGATCAGTCAACAGAGAACAACACCTACTGCTGCAAACAGCAGCACAATCCTGAGAGATGTAACACACACACACACACACACACACACACACACACACACACACACACAGAGAAGGGGGTGGTGTAAAAGAGGGGATGGGAGAGAATATGGAAAATGGAAAGACAGAGCAGAATAGAGCACAGTAGAGGTATGGTGGGAGAGAAGAGATGAAAGAAAGAGAGAGCAGGAGGGACAGAACAGAAAGAGAGAGAGAGGGAGAGAAGGAGAGATAAAGATCAAGGAGGGAGGACAGATGGATGTGAGGAGGGGAACAGAGAGAGAAAAACAGATTGAAGAGAGAGGGGGGAGGAGGACGATATTTATTTACATTGAACATTTCATACTGAGAGAAGTCAGTGATTGAACAGAAACACAAGCACACAGAACAGCAAGGAAAGGGAAGATAAAAGACGACGACCAGATAAAATAAGTGACATTATTATCATCCATATTAAGGTCAGGAAGAGGAATAAAACATTAATTAATGAACATTAAGGTCAGGAAGAGGAATAAAAACATAATGAATTATAATTATAAATATTAATATTCACAATCTAAAGAGGGAGGAGCTGCTTTAAGTGCAGCTTCAGATTGAGCTTCTTGTTCACATAGGGAGCAGAGAGAGATAACGAAAGACAGAGAGAGAGAGAGAATGTAATTAGTAGGATGAAGTGATGCAAGAGTGAAGAGAGAGAAAAAGCGAGTGAAAAAGCAGGAGAGAGAGAGTGATGGAGAGGAGGAGACGAGAGAAGCCAATTTACACTTCTATTTTACCACCCAGCAAACCAGGAGAAGTGTGTGTGTGTGTGTGTTTTTTTGCAAGCATGTGTGTGCATGTGAGTGTGTGTGTCCATGTGTGTAAGTGTGTGTGTGTGTGTGTGTGAGTGTGTGTCCATGTATGTCTGTATATGTGTGTGTGTGTGTCCTACCTGAATGGCTGCAGAGTGGTCTGAGGATAGGTTGATGTGCCTGTGTGTGTATGTGTGTATGTCTATGTATGTCTGTGTCTGTGTGTGTGTGTGTGTGTGTGTGTGTGTGTGTGTGTGTGTGTGTGCATCCTACCTGAATGGCTACAGAGTGGTCTGAGCATAGGTTGATCATGAGGCCCAGGAGTGGGTAGAGCACATCTCTGTTTCCACAGCTCATACACTGCTCCTGGAACCACACACACACACACACACACACACTTCAGAGCTCCTTAAACACAACACACACAAACGCCTGAGCTCCCACTGAGACAAACACTTAAGCAATTGCAATGGGACCACTGTTTCCATAACATCTGGTTATAGTCAGACAGCTGGTTAGCTCACTAGTTACTGACCACTTGAGCAAGGCTCCAACCCCAAAGTTCATGTTAACTGCAGTTTTGTTATTTGGTCCAAGTTGTATGAAATGTTTGTGTGTGATTGATGTTGTATTAAATTTTGTGTGTGATTGATGTTGTATAAAATGTTTGTGTGTGATTGATGCATTAAATGTTTGTGTGTGATTGATGATGTATGAAATGTTTGTGTGTGATTGATGTTGTATGAAATGTTTGTGTGTGATTGATGTTGTATGAAATGTTTGTGTGTGATTGATGTTGTATAAAATGTTTGTGTGTGATTGATGTTGTATGAAATGTTTGTGTGTGATTGATGTTGTATGAAATGTTTGTGTGTGATTGATGTTGTATGAAATGTTTGTGTGTGACTGATGTTGTATAAAATGTTTGTGTGTGACTGATGTTGTATAAAATGTTTGTGTGTGACTGATGTATGAAATGTTTGTGTGTGATTGATGTTGTATGAAATGTTTGTGTGTTATTGATGTTGTATGAAATGTTTGTGTGTGATTGATGTTGTATAAAATGTTTGTGTGTGACTGATGTTGTATGAAATGTTTGTGTGTGACTGATGTTGTATGAAATGTTTGTGTGTGATTGATGTTGTATGAAATGTTTGTGTGTGATTGATGTTGTATGAAATGTTTGTGTGTGATTGATGTTGTATGAAATGTTTGTGTGTGATTGATGTTGTATAAAATGTTTGTGTGTGACTGATGTTGTATAAAATGTTTGTGTGTGATTGATGTTGGCTGGGCTTTCTAGACTTCAGCTGTGGTTCCTCTGAATAGTTCTCTTTCTGTTCTTTTCAACTTTGCCACCAGTCTGTTTGTTTATGTACTTTCACTTTCTCCTTAAAACACTTTATTTCACTTGCTTTGCCCTTTTATTATGCATGATCTTTTTCCAATTCATTCAGTGTGTGTGTGTATGTGTGTGTGTATATGTGTGTGTATGTGTGTGTGTGTGTGTGTGTGTGTGTGTATGTGTGTGTGTGTGTGTGTGTGTGTGTGTGTGTGTGTGTGTGTGTGTGTGTGTGTGTGTGTGTGTGTGTGTGTGTGTGTGTGTGTGTGTGTGTGTGTGTGTGTGTGTGTGTGTGTGTGTGTGTGTGTCTGTGTGTGTGTGTGTGTGTGTGTGTGTGTGTGTGTGTGTGTGTGTGTGTGTGTGTGTGTGTGTGTGTGTGTGTGTGTGTGTGTGTGTGTGTGTGTGTGTGTGTGTGTGTGTGTGTGTGTGTGTGTGTGTGTGTGTGTGTGTGTGTGTGTGTGTGTGTGTGTGTGTGTGTGTGTGTGTGTGTGTGTGTGTGTGTGTGTGTGTGTGTGTGTGTGTGTGTGTGTGTGTGTGTGTGTGTGTGTGTGTGTGTGTATGTGTGTGTGTATGACAGCGACACAGGGCGGAGCCTCCGATGTTCACCCATCACTCACTGGCCAAAGATGCTGCTCACCATGGTAACAAGGAAGGCTTCCCAGCACTGGTGGCTCCCTGAGAGAGACGCCCGAATGACCTCGTCATGAATGAGATGGCCAATGACACACAGGTAGAGAGAGAGGTGCTTCTGCTCCTGCTTACATGGGCTTCTCTGAAATGGTCATATCAGTGGTGTTACATTACAAGATATTTACCACACACACACACACAGACAGGAAGAGAGAGAGAGAGAGAAACGCCTCTGGTTCTGCTCACAAGGGCTTGTCTGAAAGATTAAATCAATGTTGTTACATTACTAGAGATTTACCCCCCCACAACACACACACATATAAACACTGAAGACTTACCACACACATACACGTAAACACTGAGGACTTACCACACACACACACACAAACACTGAAGACTCAGGCACGGTGAGGAAAACTTACCAACACACATGTAAAGCGAGAGACTAAACAGGAGAGCAGCTTCTCTTCTCTCAACAGCAGGCAGAATCTGACAATAAACACACACACACACACACACATTGAACTAATATACTACTAACCTCACCACAGGGGTGCCTCAGGGGTCAGTTTTGGGCCCCCATCTGTTTGCCATATACACCACCACACTGGGCCATGTCATCCACTCTCACGGCTTCTCCTACCACTGCTATGCTGATGATACACAGTTATACCCGTCTGTCCAGCCAGATGACTCCAGTCTCTGCACGTATATCCGCTTGTCTCTCGGAACTGTCTACTTGGATGAAGGAACACCACCTTCAGCTGAACCTGTCCAAAATGGAGCTCCTGGTGATCCCAGCCCAGGACTCAATCTGTCACGCTATCAAACTCAATATGGGCTCTACCACTGCTGCCCCAGACAAGGTTGCTGAAAACCTGGGTGTCATAATTGATGACCACATTGCCTCGGTTGCCCGGCTGTGCCGCTTTGCACTGCAAAGATTAGACCGTATCTGACCCAATATGCCTTTAGACCTTTAGACCGTATCTGACCCAATATGCCTTTAGACCTTTAGACCGTATCTGACCCAATATACCTTTAGACCTTTAGACCGTATCTGACCCAATATGCCTTTAGACCTTTAGACCGTATCTGACCCAATATACCTTTAGACCTTTAGACCGTATCTGACCCAATATGCCTTTAGACCTTTAGACCGTATCTGACCCAATATACCTTTAGACATTTAGACCGTATCTGACCCAATATGCCTTTAGACCTTTAGACCGTATCTGACCCAATATGCCTTTAGACCGTATCTGACCCAATATACCTTTAGACATTTAGACCGTATCTGACCCAATATGCCTTTAGACCGTATCTGACCCAATATGTCTTTAGACCTTTAGACCGTATCTGACCCAATACGTCTTTAGACCTTTAGACCGTATCTGACCCAATATGCCTTTAGACCTTTAGACCGTATCTGACCCAATATACCTTTAGTCCTTTAGACCGTATCTGACCCAATATGCCTTAAGACCTTTAGACCGTATCTGACCCAATATGCCTTTAGACCGTATCTGACCCAATATGTCTTTAGACCTTTAGACCGTATCTGACCCAATACGTCTTTAGACCTTTAGACCGTATCTGACCCAATATGCCTTTAGACCTTTAGACCGTATCTGACCCAATATACCTTTAGACCTTTAGACCGTATCTGACCCAATATGCCTTTAGACCTTTAGACCGTATCTGACCCAATACGCCTTTAGACCGTATCTGACCCAATATGTCTTTAGACCTTTAGACCGTATCTGACCCAATATGCCTTTAGACCTTTAGACCGTATCTGACCCAATATGCCTTTAGACCTTTAGACCGTATCTGACCCAATACGCCTTTAGACCTTTAGACCGTATCTGACCCAATACGCCTTTAGACCTTTAGACCGTATCTGACCTAATATGCCTTCAGACCGTATCTGACCCAATATACCTTTAGACCTTTAGACCGTGTCTGACCCAATATACCTTTAGTCTTTAGACTGTGTCTGACCCAATATACCTTTAGACCGTATCTGACCCAATATGCCTTTAGACCGTGTCTGACCCAATATACCTTTAGTCTTTAGACCGTATCTGACCCAATATACCTTTAGTCTTTAGACTGTGTCTGACCCAATATACCTTTAGACCGTATCTGACCCAATATGCCTTTAGACCGTGTCTGACCCAATATACCTTTAGTCTTTAGACCGTATCTGACCCAATATACCTTTAGTCTTTAGACCGTATCTGACCCAATATGCCTTTAGTCCTTTAGACCGTATCTGACCCAATATACCTTTAGACCGTATCTGACCCAATATGCCTTTAGACCGTATCTGACCCAATATACCTTTAGACCTTTAGACCGTATCTGACCCAATATACCTTTAGACCTTTAGACCGTGTCTGACCCAATATACCTTTAGTCTTTAGACCGTATCTGACCCATTATACCTTTAGACCGTATCTGACCCAATATGCCTTTAGACCGTGTCTGACCCAATACACCTTTAGTCTTTAGACCGTACCTGACCCAATATACCTTTAGACCTTTAGACCGTATCTGACCCAATACGCCTTTAGACCTTTAGACCGTATCTGACCCAATATACCTTTAGACCTTTAGACCTTATCTGACCGTATCTGACCCAATACGCCTACCTTTAGACCTTTAGTCCGTATCTGACCCAATACGCCTTTAGACCTTTAGACCGTATCTGACCCAATATACCTTTAGACCTTTAGACCGTATCTGACCCAATATACCTTTAGACCGTATTACCCAATACGCTTTAGACCTTTAGACCGTATCTGACCCAATATGCCTTTAGACCGTATCTGACCCAATACGCCTTTAGACCTTTAGACCGTATCTGACCCAATATACCTTTAGACCTTTAGACCGTATCTGACCCAATATGCCTTTAGACCTTTAGACCGTATCTGACCCAATATACCTTTAGACCTTTAGACCGTATTCTGACCCAATACGCCTTTAGACCTTTAGACCGTATCTGACCCAATATACCTTTAGACCGATATCCCCCGTATACTGACCCAATACGCCCTTTAGTCTTTAGACCGTACCTGACCCAATATACCTTTAGACCTTTAGACCGTATCTGACCCAATACGCCTTTAGACCTTTAGACCGTATCTGACCCAATATACCTTTAGACCTTTAGACCGTATCTGACCCAATACGCCTTTAGACCTTTAGACCGTATCTGACCCAATACACCTTTAGACCTTTAGACCGTATCTGACCCAATACGCCTTTAGACCTTTAGACCGTATCTGACCCAATATACCTTTAGACCGTATCTGACCCAATACGCCTTTAGACCTTTAGACCGTATCTGACCCAATATACCTTTAGACCGTATCTGACCCAATATGCCTTTAGACCTTTAGACCGTATCTGACCCAATATGCCTTTAGACCTTTAGACCGTATCTGACCCAATATACCTTTAGACCTTTAGACCGTATCTGACCCAATATGCCTTTAGACCTTTAGACCGTATCTGACCCAATATGGCACCCAGCTGCTGGTCCAGGCCACGGTCATCTCCCTCCTCCATTACTCTTTGCCTGTGACCTCTGACACTGTACACTTTGGATGCTGTTGTTTATGTCCTCTCTTAAGTCACTTTGGATAAAAGCGTACACACACACACACACACACACACACACACACAGACACACACAGCACACTCAAACACAGCACACACACACCACTAAATTAGTGTACACACACCCACACACACTGAACTAGTGTACAGCACAAACACACACACAGAACTAGTGTGTGTACACATACACACACACACACACACACACACACCCCTCTCCTGGGCCTCATGATTAACCTATCCTCAGACTACTCCACAACCACTCAGGTAAGACACACACATACACACACACAAAAGTCAACAGGAGTGTGATCTGCCTACCCTGCACACACATGCATGTAAGACAACAAGAGTGTTTGGTCCTGATCTGCTTCTCTGCACTAATCTGACTCAGTCTCACTGAACAAATTGGACTGGCATTTCCATTCTGCTTTCCCTCTCCATCTCTCTCTCTCTCTCTCTCTCACACACACACACACACACACACACACACACACACACCCTTATCTCCACCCCACCCCTCTATCTCACTCCTCCTCCTCCTCTCCATCCCCCTTTCCATCCCTCTCCCTCTTTCTCTCCATCCCTCGTTCTCTCTCTCTAGCTCTCTACTCTCTCTTACCCCTCTCTATCACCATCTTTCTCTCCATGCCTCTCTTCATCCCTCACTCTCTCTCTCTCTCTACTAGTGAGTGTGTGACTGGCTGCTCATCTGTGTCCATCTCCAGAAGTGGCAGAATGAGCAGTGCAGATCTGTGCCTCTCCTCCCCCAACACGAGAAGGAGGGGTGAAGGATGAGAGAGGGAGAGAGTGAGGGATGAAGAAAGAGAGGGGGCAAAAGAGAGAGGGAAATGAAAAAAGAAAAAGAGACAGATGGAGTAGCACAGTGTGGAGTGGATGGATGGATGGCGTTTTGGGTGATTTGTTAATTCTCTTGGCGTTCTCTAGGGGACGACCACCAGCCCAGCGCAACAGAGTGAGAACACAGGACCCGGAGCTCATCTCCTCTCAATACATCTACCGCTTCTTTCCTCTGCTGTGTGTGTGTGTGTGTGTGTGGAGTCTCATCTCAATACTCACCGCTTCTTTCCTCTCTGTGTGTGTGTCCTCTCAATACATCTACCGCTTCTTTCCTCTGCTGTGTGTGTGTGTGTGTGTG
>JAIFZK010000206.1:1137500-1147500 GCA_027481765.1 Tenualosa thibaudeaui | reverse complement strand
CAGCAATGTAATATCCAAACTGCAGAGAGGCAGACACTGTCCAGGCTTCTCCAGGGTTTCTTACTCAGCAGCTGTTACTGCAGACCTTGTCCTGTCATATGAGACTCATTCACTGCACGTAAACTCTGAGATGCACTTAACAATTTAATTTCTCTGCACTATTGCACTTTCAACTTAAAATGGTGCAGTTTCTCTGTAAGCAATATGCACCCCTTGTTCGTTCTTTCATTGTGTTGTAGCTTGAATGTTCTCCTCTTTTGTAAGTCGCTTTGGATAAAAGCATCTGCTAAATGCCTACATGCAAATGTAAATGTAAATGCATTTCACTACAAAATAATTTGATCACCAACACAGTACTGTAGTGAGTAAAAACAGAAGAGCTTGGGGTTAACATAACCTATTGGAAGCTGAGGAAATAATAGATAACTATGACTTTCTCTATTGTTTTGATAGACCTAATAACATAACTTAGATAGGCGACAAATAGGCTTCCATGTCATTATATTACTAATCAGTGGCATCACCCATCGTTACTGTGTAGTCTGAAGATGGTCTGGCGTGTGTGTGTGTGTGTGTGTGTGTGTTTGTGTACCTAAGGATGGAGTGGTTGTCATTGATGATACTGAAGCCATTGTGTAGTCTGAAGATGGTCTGGCGTGTGTGTGTGTGTGTGTGTGTGTGTGTTTGTGTACCTAAGGATGGAGTGGTTGTCATTGATGATACTGAAGCCATTGTGTAGTCTGAAGATGGTCTGGCCATCACCTGAGACAGGAGAGAAGGAGGGGAGGGATGTCACTAGGCCGACACACACACACACACACACACACACACACAAACACACACACACACACACACACACACACACACACACACAGAGCAGAACAAACACACACACACACATAAACACATACACACAAACACACATACATACAGCAGAACAAACACACGCACATGAACACAAACACACACACACACACACTGACACACTCAGCTGCACAAAACACACACACACACACACACCCAACAAAGCATAACACAGACACACAACCACACCACAGACACTGTGGCACACACAAAACAAGAACAAGAGGTGTTGTAATAGTACAAAAATGCTGTATACCAAAACAGCAACTTCAGAGCCTAGTGTTTTTTTTGTTTGTTTGTTTTTGTTTTTTTGTGTGTGTGGGGGGGGGTCAGTTTCCTGTCAGTCTGGTGGATAAAGCTGTTTGCTAGTCTGGTGGAGTGGGCATGGATGCTCCTATATCTCCTCCCAGACGGCAGGAGGCTGAAGAGAGTGTGTGTGGGGTGGCTGGCGTCGCTCACAGTCATGGTTGTTTTTCGGGTGAGGCGGGTGTGTGTGTGTGTGTGTGTGTGTGTGTGTAGCAGGGAGGGGAGAGGGGCACCAGTGATCTTTCCAGCTGTGTTCAGTATGCACTGCAGGGCTTTCCTGTTGGAGTCAGTGCAGCTCCCACCCACACAGTGATGCAGATGGTGAGGAGGCTCTCAATGGCACCCCTGTGGAAAGTGCCCATGATGGGTGAGGAGGCTCTCAGAGGTGCCCCCTGTGGAAAGTGCCCATGATGGGTGAGGAGGCTCTCAGAGGTGCCCCCTGTGGAAAGTGCCCATGATGGGTGAGGAGGCTCTCAGAGGTGCCCCTGTAGAAAGTGCCCATGATGGGTGAGGAGGCTCTCAATGGCACCCCTGTAGAAAGTGCCCATGATGGGTGAGGAGGCTCTCAATGGCACCCCTGTGGAAAGTGCCCATGATGGGTGAGGAGGCTCTCAATGGCACCCCTGTAGAAAGTGCCCATGATGGGTGAGGAGGCTCTCAAAGGCACCCCTGTGGAAAGTGCCCATGATGGGTGAGGAGGCTCTCAATGGCACCCCTGTGGAAAGTGCCCATGATGGGTGAGGAGGCTCTCAATGGTGTCCCTGTAGAAAGTGGCCATGATGGGTGAGGAGGCTCTCAGTGGCGCCCCCTATAGAAAGTGGCCATGATGGGTGAGGAGGCTCTCAGAGGTGCCCCCTGTGGAAAGTGCCCATGATGGGTGAGGAGGCTCTCAATGGCACCCCTGTGGAAAGTGGCCATGATGGGTGAGGAGGCTCTCAATGGTGCCCCCTGTGGAAAGTGCCCATGGGTTATGGAGAGACTGCAGCCACTGCACCAGCTGAGAGCAAAGTCAGATTGTAAGGATTGGTGCAAGTCACATCTTAAACCTTACAATGAAATGGACCAGTTTAATACCAGAGCTAGGTTGTACAGTTCTGAAAGCACTGATCAGATCACTGATACTCTTCTTTCAGAGATCCTGAGGCCTTGGGGTGTCCATGGATCAGACTAGCCCTGAACACTTTTAGGTTTATGCTTGTGTGTGTGTGTGTGTGTGTGTGTGTGTGTGTGTCTGCACCTCTAACAAATGTTTTTGGTGTGTGTGTGTGTGTGTGTATCTGTATCTCTGACAGGTGCAGTTCTCTGTGTGTGTGAGTAGGGGTGAGAGTGTCTATGTAGTGAGTGTATGTGTGTATGTGTCTGTGTGTAGTGTGACCCCTTGGTCTCACGGGCGACATGTGTCTGCGTGTGCGTGTGTGTGTGTGTGTGTGTGTGTGTGTGTGTGTGAGAGAGAGAGAGAGAGAGAGAGAAGTGTTTGCATCACCAAACAAAAGCAGCGCTTTTACTAAGGTAGGGTCAGACGTTGACATTGGGATAACATACTCAGTCAGACACACACACACACACACGACACACACAGACACATTGGGACAACTTTTCTATTCACAGTGCATTCAGAGCCAGCATTGACAGACTCTATCAACACACACACACACATACACACACACACATAGACATTGGGAAAACTTTTCTATTCACAGTGCATTCACAGCTAGCATGGACAGACATCAACACACACACACACACACACACACACACACACACACACGGACACAGTACACTCTGGGTCCATCAATCTTCATCAGCCGGCAGCACTCAGTGGGGAAGGAACTAGAGGATATTGAGACACATACACAGAGAGAGGAAACACACACACACACACACAGAGGACGCATACACACACACACACACACACACATACAAAGACACACACACAGATGCCAAAGTTTGTGCGGATGCTTGCAAGGACTACAGAGGAGGGGGCATCATCATCCTCACTGCAGAGAGCACTTCTCTCCTTCCAGCTTTAGAAGAACCAGATAAAAAGCACAGGGAACCAACAGTTCCTCAGGAAACCAACAGTTCCTCTGTCCTCACTGTCACACAGAAGCCCTGTGGACCAGTGACTCGGCACTCTCCTGTGGACCAGTGACACATCTGTGGACCAATGACTCAGCACTCTCCTGTGGACCAGTGACACATCTGTGGACCAGTGACTCAGCACTCTCCTGTGGACCAGTGACTCAGCACTCTCCTGTGGACCAGTGACTCGGCACTCTCCTGTGGACCAGTGACTCAGCACTCTCCTGTGGACCACTGACTCAGCACTCTCCTGTGGACCACTGACTCAGCACTCTCCTGTGGACCAGTGACTCAGCACTCTCCTGTGGACCACTGACTCAGCACTCTCCTGTGGACCACTGACTCAGCACTCTCCTGTGGACCAGTGACTCAGCACTCTCCTGTGGACCACTGACTCAGCACTCTCCTGTGGACCACTGACTCAGCACTCTCCTGTGGACCAGTGACTCAGCACTCTCCTGTGGACCAGTGACACATCTGTGGACCACTGACTCAGCACTCTCCTGTGGACCACTGACTCAGCACTCTCCTGTGGACCACTGACTCAGCACTCTCCTGTGGACCACTGACTCAGCACTCTCCTGTGGACCAGTGACTCAGCACTCTCCTGTGGACCAGTGACTCAGCACTCTCCTGTGGACCAGTGACTCGGCACTCTCCTGTGGACCAGTGACTCAGCACTCTCCTGTGGACCACTGACTCAGCACTCTCCTGTGGACCACTGACTCAGCACTCTCCTGTGGACCAGTGACTCAGCACTCTCCTGTGGACCACTGACTCAGCACTCTCCTGTGGACCACTGACTCAGCACTCTCCTGTGGACCAGTGACTCAGCACTCTCCTGTGGACCACTGACTCAGCACTCTCCTGTGGACCACTGACTCAGCACTCTCCTGTGGACCAGTGACTCAGCACTCTCCTGTGGACCAGTGACACATCTGTGGACCACTGACTCAGCACTCTCCTGTGGACCACTGACTCAGCACTCTCCTGTGGACCACTGACTCAGCACTCTCCTGTGGACCACTGACTCAGCACTCTCCTGTGGACCAGTGACTCAGCACTCTCCTGTGGACCAGTGTGAGTGTCCTCACACTTCTCTCAGTTGCCTAGATTATCCAATTATATCCTATATCAGTCTGGTGGTGTGCTTGTATTACACTGCCTATATCAGTCTGGTGGTGTGCTTGTATTACACTGCCTATATCAGTCTGGTGGTGTGCTTGTATTACACTGCCTATATCAGTCTGGTGGTGTGCTTGTATTACACTGTAATGGGGAAAATTTGCGTTAGCTGCAAACATAATTCCTGGGGAAAATTTAGCTAAATGAACTATATGACAACTTTGCAAACAGTTAACCTATTACAAATTATAAGATGGAACTTAAAGACCCATACTCATCTTGTACACAATACGTCAGTGATGAACTTTAAGGTAGTTACTACACTCGTTTTGAACAGACTGTATAGCAAGTTAAAAATGATATAAGCGAGCATTAGCTCAACGCTACTAACAAAACTAGTGATGGGTAGTAGCGTGTTTTTTTGTGTAATAAGTATTCTTCCTATTCCTATTTTCTTGGCTGTAATGTTACGCTCCCTCAAGACCATAATTCAGAAAGCAAGGGTTAGGGTTAGGGTTAGCCTAGGGTTAGGGTTAGGGTTAGGGTTAGCCTAGGGTTAGGGTTAGGGTTAGGGTTAGCCTAGGGTTAGGGTTAGGGTTAGGGTTAGCCTAGGGTTAGGGTTAGCTAACACTCAAGACCATATTTCAGAAATCTACTTTTCACTCCAATACATGTTTTGATGGCACTTTAGTAACAATGAGTAGGCGATTATTTTGATTTTTAAAAAATTATTATGATGCTCAGCTAATTGTATTGTGACAAATTGATGTCTATCACTTCTGGTAACTACTGACTGTACTTTTCCTGCATGACCCCTGGCAGCTGGGTTGGCCCCCTGAGCTGTGGATCTGCCCAAGGTGTCTTCCCTAAATAACCACCACAAGACAACTCTAATATAAAGGGCGCTGTAGAATAGAATAAAATTTAATTTATTTGACAGGTCTGTGATAATGACAGAATGATCTCTAATCTGACTGGGATAATACCAGGAGGGTGTCTAATGTGACTATCTGATAATAACAGCAGGGTCTTTAATCTGACCATGTGATATCTAGGAGGGTCTCTAATCTGACTATGTGATAATTAACAGGAGGGTCTTCACTACAGTAGTTCACTACAGACCGCAGACACACATACATATGGCTATCGTCATGGTAACCAGATTTTTCTGCTTCAAGGGCTATTTTTTTAACTTCTATTTGCTGATACTGACAGTATCCACATGGCTGTCTATTACTGCTCAAGCGCACACACACACACACACACACACGCACACGCGCACACACACACACACACACACACAAATGTAACATTTACTGTCTGAGAGGACAACCAAGAACAAGAACAGATATTTCTCACAAATAAAAAAACTTTTTTGTTATTCAAACATTTTTGTTACTGGGCCAGTGCACTTCATACCAATATAGCCATCCTTAGTAACCAAGCATGGTGCCACCATGGTGAATCTGTGTAGTCTCAATAGTATATGTAGGCACTATTACAGATCTCTCTTGTCCATACTGTTTTTTAACAGTTACGTGTATCACCAATTCTTCTCGGTAAAACGTTGTCTTGTCTCACTATGTACTGTGTATATGACTGAAACGACAATAAAAAAAAATTAAATTAAAAAAAAAAACTTGACACACACCAGATTTAGCAGTGCAGCATGTAGCAAACAATAAAACAGCACTGGACTGGATTAAAACTACAGGGAAAGCCGACTTTGCTGACCATTGAATCTGTTGCCCACATTCTTAATGGTTGTAATATGTATAAAGGACTCTATACTGCACATTCTTAATGGTTGTAATATGTATAAAGGACTCTATACTGCACATTCTTAATGGTTGTAATATGTATAAAGGACTCTATACTGCACATTCTTAATGGTTGTAATATGTATAAAGGACTCTATACTGCACATTCTTAATGGTTGTAATATGTATAAAGGACTCTATACTGCACATTCTTAATGGTTGTAATATGTATAAAGGACTCTATACTGCACATTCTTAATGGTTGTAATATGTATAAAGGACTCTATACTGCACATCATGACCATATTGTTAATCTTATTGCCAGTACTGTTAACAAACTTTTCCAAGACAATGTATGTATGTACAAACGCTCACGTTTAATGCCAGACTGGTTCAGACTGGAAGCTTTATGTACTTTATGTACTTTATACTTTATGTACTTTATACACTTTATACTTTATGTACTTTATACACTTTATGTACTTTATACTTTATGTACTTTATACTTTATACTTTATGTACTTTATACTTTATGTACTTTATGTACTTTATACACTTTATGTACTTTATGTACTTTATACTTTATACTTTATGTACTTTATGTACTTTATACTTTATGTACTTTATACTTTATACTTTATGTACTTTATGTACTTTATACTTTATGTACTTTATACTTTATACTTTATGTACTTTATACTTTATGTACTTTATACTTTATGTACTTTATACTTTATGTACTTTATACACTTTATACTTTATGTACTTTATACTTTATGTATGCAAAAATACTACACAGGACCGATGATCAACCCGTCACTCGCTCGCTCACACTCTCTCCCGCTCACTCTCACTCACACTCTGAGAGCTGGGCATTAGATGCCTGTAACTCCATAAAGTGCTTGGTTTGTGTAAACGGTCTTCAGTTTGTACCAAAATCTAACAGGGCAGCCGTTATTCCATAGCCTACTGCAGTGCCTTTCTCTTGGTCGTCACTGTGGACAGGCCCACCTTCAGCTGAGTGGAGCTGCTCTTTCTCGCACCGGACCACTTCTTGCATGAAGCACACTGATTGGTTAGAGGGAAATGCAGAGTTGCTGGTGTGTCGGGGACCATTTGTGAGGTCTTGCTGCATGATGAGCAAGTTTCTAAAACTACATCACAGAGTAATATTTTAATAATGAACAGAAATACCAGGATTCAAGTATTGAACCATAAAGGTTGTATTGTTCGGTTCGATATAAAACCGAGAACCGTTGCATCCCTACACATACCATATATGATCAGTGCTTTTAGACACACGTGCACACACACCAACTATGATCAGGGCACACACACATCCACACACGCACCATACACACAGATACACACACACACACATCCACACACGCACCATGTATGATCAGGGCTTTTAGATACAAACACACACACACACACACATGCACTACATATGATCAGGGCTTTTAGATACAAACACACACACACACACACACACACACACACACATCCACACACGCACCATGTATGATCAGGGCTTTTAGATACAAACACACACACGCACATGCACTACATATGATCAGGGCTTTTAGATACAAACACACACACACACACACACACACACACACACTACATATGATCAGGGCTTTTAGATACAAACACACACACACACACACACACACACGCACACGCACTACATATGATCAGGGCTTTTAGATACAAACACACACACACACACACACACGCACTACATATGATCAGGGCTTTTAGATACAAACACACACACACACACACACGCACACGCACTACATATGATCAGGGCTTTTAGATACAAACACACACACACACACACACACGCACACGCACTACATATGATCAGGGCTTTTAGATTTGCAAGAGAAGCAGAGCTTTAAAAGATCAAAGTGAAGGGGATGCCTTAAAGAGTGAAAGCGGGAGAAAACACAGACACACACACACACACACACACACACACACACACACACACACACACACAGACACACACACACACACCGAGAGAGAAAGGGGTGCTAATGATCTGTTGAACTGGACACTGGCTGGCTGGGAGGCCAACAGAGGATGTGAGGGAGACTGGGGGCCGCGGGCATGAAGGAGCACCAGCAGTAATGATGTGAGAGAGAGGAGACGTGGAGGAGGAGAAGAATGGAGGGATTCAAGAGGGATGGAGGAGAAGAGAAGAGAGGAGTAGAGTGGAGGGGAGATGGAAGAGAGGAGAGGCAAGCAGAGGAGATGGGGAGGAGAGGAGAAGAGAGAGAAAGAAGAGAGATGAGAAGAGAAAAGAGGGGAGGGGGCTCAGAATGAGATGTGTGTTCACAGCCAATGAATACATGGGGGGAGGAGAGGTGAAGAAAAGAGAAAAGAAGGAGATGTGTGCTCACATTCAGTGAAGAGATGGAGGGAGGAGAGGAGAAGAGGAGAGAAGGAGATGTGTGCTCATAGTCAGTGAAGAGATGGAGGGAGGAGAGGAGACGAAAAGAGAAAAGAAGAGAAGAGGAGAAGGAGATGTGTGCTCACAGTCAGTGATGGCGTGTGACAGCAGCTCCACTGCTCCACAGTAGTTCAGACTCATCTCTTCAGGCCTGTCCAGTTTTTGCAGGAGCTGTAGAATTCTTCCTGTTGCCGTGGACACCGCATCCCCCTCCTCCTCTTCCTCCTGCTTCTGCACACGCTGCTCCTCCTCCTCCCTGTGCTCCGCTCTGTCCACCTCACACAGGTAATCTGAGTCACACACAAACATTTACACATGTACACTCATATATTTGCACAACTCTTTACACACATACTGGATATAAAGCACACACACTTAGACCCACAGCTCAACTCATTCATTTGATTGAATTCCACCTTGCCCAGGGTCTGCCCAGAACTTTATGTACTTTTACTTTATGTACTTTATGTTCTTTATACTTTATGTACTTTATACTTTATGTACTTTATGTACTTTATGCTTATATATGCAATATGCAATGCAATAAATAACTACATTTACTGCCATTAAAGAAGTAACAAAGAACAATTTCATTGTAATATAAGCATTGCATTAGATGACTGTATTTCAAACACAGAATTCCACTTAACTGAGCCATTAGTCATTCAAACAAGTATTCAAACAAAGCATGAAAATAAAAATTCTGAAAAGTCTGTAGTGTAGCTCAAGATAAGTTACGCAAGATAAGTTAAATATGCACCAGGCACAAACAGCACCAAACTTAAATACTGATTCAATTTCTTATGTTTTTCCCAAAGTTCACATTTCAAAGTTATTTTACAAAGTCCATGTTCCTACCAGTTGCGTCTTCAGTGTCTTGACCATGTTTTAACTGTGTGCTGATAGATTTTCCTTTGTGCAGAGATTCTCCTCTGTGTTTTCAAACTTTTCTTTTTGTTCCCATGCAGGTGCACAGGTAATATGGCCGCTTCAGGAAGTTCCTTACTGCTACATGCACTGACCTTCCTTCTGTCTGCCCCCTGCAGGAAGTTCCTTACTACTACATGCACTGACCTTCCTTCTGTCTGCCCCCTGCAGGAAGTTCCTTACTACTACATGCACTGACCTTCCTTCTGTCTGCCCCCTGCAGGAAGTTCCTTACTACTACATGCACTGACCTTCCTTCTGTCTGCCCCCTGCAGGAAGTTCCTTACTACTACATGCACTGACCTTCCTTCTGTCTGCCCCCTGCAGGAAGTTCCTTACTACTACATGCACTGACCTTCCTTCTGTCTGCCCCCTGCAGGTTTGGAGGTTTGGAGCTGAGACTTCAGTGAATGCTGTGAGCTTGTGAATGATTTCTGACTGAAATGTACATGGGTTTTCAGTCTGTTTTGAT
>JAIFZK010000206.1:1122500-1132500 GCA_027481765.1 Tenualosa thibaudeaui | reverse complement strand
CGTCAATGCACTCCAATGACTATACAGTCACACACACTCCCGTCAATGCACTCCAATGACTATACAGTCACACACACTCCCGTCAATGCACTCCAATGACTATACAGTCACACACACTCCCGTCAATGCACTCCAATGACTATACAGTCACACACACTCCCGTCAATGCACTCCAATGACTATACAGTCACACACACTCCCGTCAATGCACTCCAATGACTATACAGTCACACACACTGCAGTTAATACGCTCTCACACACTCTAGCCCAGGGGTCTCAAACCTGTTTGGACCAGGACATGTTTTAATGTTCTGCTCTCACACACTCTATCCCAGGGGTCTCAAACCTGTTTGGACCAGGACATGTTTTAATGTTCTGCTCTCACACACTCTAGCCCAGGGGTCTCAAACCTGTTTGGACCAGGACATGTTTTAATGTTCTGCTGGTGGGCGTAATGAGCACAATGCAACTGAGCTGTGTACTGATCTCTAGTAGTTTCTCCCCATAAGATAAGTTCATACTTAGCTAAATATATACTATAATAACATTTAGATTTATACCTTAGCAAATGTTTTCATGGACCCTGTGGCAACTGAGAACCAGTGCTGTAGCCAATGCACACACACACACACACACACACATACACACACACACTTGCAATATACCCACCACAGTAGCACATACACACACACCTGCAGTAATGCCCACCTCAATAACACACACCTGCAGTAATGTCCACCTCAGTAACACACACACACACACACACACACAAAACCTGCAGTTATGCCCACCTCAGTAACACACACACACACACACAGACACAGACCTGCAATTATGCCCACCTCAGTAACACACACACACACACACACACAGACCTGCAGTTATGCCCACCTAAGTAACACACACACACACACACACACACACACACAGACACTGCAGTTATGCCCACCTCAGTACACACACACACACACACACAGACTGCAAGTTATGCCCACCTCAGTAAACACACACCACACACACACACAGACTGCAGTTATGCCCACCTCAGTAACACACACACACACACAGACCTGCAGTTATGCCCACCTCAGTAACACACACACACACACACAGACCTGCAGTTATGCCCACCTCAGTAACACACACACACACACACACACACACACAGACCTGCAGTTATGCCCACCTCAGTAACACACACACACACACACAGACCTGCAGTTATGCCCACCTCAGTAACACACACACACACACACAGACCTGCAGTTATGCCCAACTCGCTAGGACACACACACACACACAGACCTGCAGTTATGCCCACCTCAGTAACACACACACACACACACACAGACCTGCAATTATGCCCACCTCAGTAACACACACACACACACACAGACCTGCACTTATGCCCACCTCAGTAACACACACACATATACACACAGACCTGCAGTTATGCCCACCTCAGTAACACACACATCTGCAGTCATGCCTACCTCAGTAACACACACACACACACACACACACACACAGACTTGCAGTATGCCCACCTCAGTAAAACACACACACACACACACACACAGACTTGCAGTATGCCCACCTGAGTAACACACACATCTGCAGTCATGCCCACCTCAGTAACACACACACACACACACACACACACACACACACACACACACACAGACTTGCAGTATGCCCACCTCAGTAACACACACACACACACACACACACACATCTGCAGTCATGCCCACCTCAGTAACACACACACACACACACACACACACACACACACACACACTTGCAGAATCCCCACCAAACAAACACACACACACACACACACACACACATCTGCAGTCATGCCCACTCAGTAACACACACACACACACACACACACACACAGACTTTCAGTTTGCCAAACACACTAACACACACACACACACACACATCTGCAGTCATGCCCACCTCAGTAACACACACACACACACACACACACACACACACACACACACAGACTTGCAGTATGCCCACCTCAGTAACACACACACACACACACACACACATCTGCAGTCATGCCCACCTCAGTAACACACACACACACACACACACACACACACACACACACACACACACACACACACACACACACACATCTGCAGTCATGCCCACCTCAGTAACACACACACACAGACACACACACATCTGCAGTCATGCCCACCTGTAAAGCTCCCCCTCCGTATGGCACATGCCTACCTTTAAAGCCCACTGGCAGTCCATGATGGCCTCTGTGTACATGTTCAGTTTGATGAAGGCCTGGAGCACAGGGGAGACACACACACACACACACACACACTCCAGATTTCATCCTGGACTCTACCTCTTGTGTCTGTGTTTATGTTGTGTCTGTGTTCATGTTGTGTTTGTGTTTATGTTGTGTCTGTGTTCATGTTGTGTTTGTGTTAATGTTGTGTTTGTGTTCATGTTGTGTCTGTGTTCATGTTGTGTCTGTGTTCATGTTGTGTCTGTGTTTATGTTGTGTCTGTGTTCATGTTGTGTTTATGTTGTGTCTGTGTTTATGTTGTGTTTGTGTTTATGTTGTGTTTGTGTTCATGTTGTGTTTGTGTTCATGTTGTGTTTGTGTTCATGTTGTGTCTGTGTTTATGTTGTGTCTGTGTTCATGTTGTGTTTATGTTGTGTCTGTGTTTATGTTGTGTCTGTGTTTATGTTGTGTTTGTGTTCATGTTGTGTCTGTGTTCATGTTGTGTCTGTGTTTATGTTGTGTCTGTGTTCATGTTGTGTCTGTGTTTATGTTGTGTCTGTGTTTATGTTGTGTTTATGTTGTGTCTGTGTTTATGTTGTGTCTGTGTTCATGTTGTGTCTGTGTTTATGTTGTGTCTGTGTTTATGTTGTGTTTATGTTGTGTCTGTGTTTATGTTGTGTCTGTGTTTATGTTGTGTTTATGTTGTGTCTGTGTTTATGTTGTGTCCGTGTTCATGTTGTGTCTGTGTTTATGTTGTGTCTGTGTTTATGTTGTGTTTATGTTGTGTCTGTGTTTATGTTGTGTCTGTGTTCATGTTGTGTCTGTGTTTATGTTGTGTCTGTGTTCATGTTGTGTCTGTGTTTATGTTGTGTCTGTGTTTATGTTGTGTCTGTGTTTATGTTGTGTTTATGTTGTGTCTGTGTTCATGTTGTGTCTGTGTTTATGTTGTGTCTGTGTTTATGTTGTGTTTGTGTTCATGTTGTGTTTGTGTTTATGTTGTGTTTGTGTTCATGTTGTGTCTGTGTTCATGTTGTGTCTGTGTTCATGTTGTGTCTGTTTATGTTGTGTCTGTGTTTATGTTGTGTCTGTGTTCATGTTGTGTCTGTGTTTATGTTGTGTCTGTGTTCATGTTGTGTCTGTGTTCATGTTGTGTTTGTGTTCATGTTGTGTTTATGTTGTGTCTGTGTTCATGTTGTGTCTGTGTTTATGTTGTGTCTGTGTTCATGTTGTGTTTATGTTGTGTCTGTGTTTATGTTGTGTCTGTGTTCATGTTGTGTCTGTGTTTATGTTGTGTCTGTGTTCATGTTGTGTCTGTGTTTATGTTGTGTCTGTGTTTATGTGGTGTCTGTGTTCATGTTGTGTCTGTGTTTATGTTGTGTCTGTGTTTATGTTGTGTCTGTGTTCATGTTGTGTTTGTGTTTATGTTGTGTCTGTGTTCATGTTGTGTTTGTGTTTATGTTGTGTCTGTGTTTATGTTGTGTTTGTGTTTATGTTGTGTCTGTGTTCATGTTGTGTCTGTGTTTATGTTGTGTCTGTGTTCATGTTGTGTCTGTGTTTATGTTGTGTCTGTGTTCATGTTGTGTCTGTGTTTATGTTGTGTTTGTGTTTATGTTGTGTCTGTGTTTATGTTGTGTTTGTGTTTATGTTGTGTCTGTGTTCATGTTGTGTCTGTGTTCATGTTGTGTCTGTGTTCATGTTGTGTCTGTGTTTATGTTGTGTCTGTGTTCATGTTGTGTCTGTGTTCATGTTGTGTCTGTGTTTATGTTGTGTCTGTGTTTATGTTGTGTCTGTGTTCATGTTGTGTCTGTGTTTATGTTGTGTCTGTGTTTATGTTGTGTTTGTGTTCATGTTGTGTTTGTGTTTATGTTGTGTTTGTGTTTATGTTGTGTTTGTGTTCATGTTGTGTCTGTGTTCATGTTGTGTCTGTGTTCATGTTGTGTCTGTTTATGTTGTGTCTGTGTTTATGTTGTGTCTGTGTTCATGTTGTGTCTGTGTTTATGTTGTGTCTGTGTTCATGTTGTGTCTGTGTTCATGTTGTGTTTGTGTTCATGTTGTGTTTATGTTGTGTCTGTGTTCATGTTGTGTCTGTGTTTATGTTGTGTCTGTGTTCATGTTGTGTTTGTGTTTATGTTGTGTCTGTGTTTATGTTGTGTCTGTGTTCATGTTGTGTCTGTGTTTATGTTGTGTCTGTGTTCATGTTGTGTCTGTGTTTATGTTGTGTCTGTGTTTATGTTGTGTCTGTGTTCATGTTGTGTCTGTGTTTATGTTGTGTCTGTGTTTATGTTGTGTCTGTGTTCATGTTGTGTCTGTGTTTATGTTGTGTCTGTGTTCATGTTGTGTTTATGTTGTGTCTGTGTTTATGTTGTGTTTGTGTTTATGTTGTGTCTGTGTTCATGTTGTGTCTGTGTTTATGTTGTGTCTGTGTTCATGTTGTGTCTGTGTTTATGTTGTGTCTGTGTTCATGTTGTGTCTGTGTTTATGTTGTGTTTGTGTTTATGTTGTGTCTGTGTTTATGTTGTGTTTGTGTTTATGTTGTGTCTGTGTTTATGTTGTGTCTGTGTTCATGTTGTGTCTGTGTTTATGTTGTGTCTGTGTTTATGTTGTGTCTGTGTTCATGTTGTGTTTGTGTTTATGTTGTGTCTGTGTTCATGTTGTGTTTGTGTTTATGTTGTGTCTGTGTTTATGTTGTGTTTGTGTTTATGTTGTGTCTGTGTTCATGTTGTGTTTGTGTTTATGTTGTGTCTGTGTTCATGTTGTGTTTGTGTTTATGTTGTGTCTGTGTCTGCATCAAGTTAGTTTGTCACTGTGTGTGTGTCTGTGTGACTGTGTGTGTGTTTGTGTGACTGTGTGTGTGTGTGTGTGTGTGTGTGTGTGTGTGTGTGTGTTTCATAACTCTACCTGTGCCCGGTTGGTGTAGAGCTCCTGCTTGTCTCTGAGCTGCTGAAGTCCCTCTGTGTAGAGCTGCACAGCACTCTCGTAATCTCCCTGGGAGAAGGCGGCGTTGCCTCTGGACTTCAGGGCTGTGTGTGTGTGTGTGTGTGTGTAAGTGGTAAGTGGTACTTAGTATGAGTCAACAGACACACACACACACACAGGAGACATTCACTCTCACCAATCTAGGGCTTGACTACCCCCCCAACACACACACACACACACACACACACACACACAGGATATATTCACTCCCACCAACCATTGGCTTTCTCTTCCTTTGCCTTCCTGGTCTTCCTCCTCTCCTCTGCATCTCTCTCCAGCATCCTCATGAACTCCTCTAACACACACATGCACACACACACACACATATGCACACGCACACACAGACACACACACACACACATACACACACACTGTTAGCAAGTCGAGATTAGTATCCTAAATGAACAGATATCTGATGCGCTTGGCACACACTTGTACTGTGATGACTATGGGTCGTGGTGACACGTACCTTGGCTGGTGTGTGGAGAACTGGACAGGCCCTGGAACACAAAGCACAACACACACAGCATCTTTTCCAACTGTGAGAAAAACTGGTGGGGTGTAGTGCGGCTAACATTGGACAATAAACCCAGCAAAAACCTGACATGATCTAACAACAGTGTAGCAGTTACTATGTTATCTTCAAAAACTGTTTGAAAATACTGCTCGACTGATTTGCTTTTGTGTTTTGACACAATGAAAACATTGGCTAACTGCTTCTCTCTCAACAAAATAGCAAGCACGCTTCTCTAAACCAAACAAGCAAAAAAAGAAATTGCACAGAGTTTATTGTAGCTCAAGTCTCTAGAGGCGGGCAGGTTACCGCTTGGGCTGTCGGTGCCGTGTCTGGGGGCGGGTTCGAGTTAATTACAGTCCGGTTGACGGTTCCCTTTAGATGCGCGTTCCCTTTCGAAGCTTCCAGCCAGCTATCGGCGCGCTCCAGAGCCCTCGTGTGGCTGTTCGTGTCAGCCGATGACAGCTCTCTCACCAGCTCGCCTTCGAATAAGCACCATCACCATACATCACACAAACAAACACACACTCCGTATAAATGTATGCTTTAAACGGCAAAGGACTCTGCGGAGTCAATCAAATGCATGTAGCCTTAACCCGGAAAAAAGACCATTATTCTAGGTTACTCGTGGCACTTACAAGATACTGCTTAAATATGTATTCTACCAATAGCAAGTTATTTAATTGCATTTGCGATGAGTGTGGCAAAAATAAACAGCAAACGTCCTGCTGATACGTTTGAATGGTAAAGCTAACTCCAAGCCGACCAGTTTAAACCAACATATATATCTATGGCGTTGGCGTAGGCAAACACGACATACTTATCTCATCCACATTCTTCAGGAAATCATCAAATCCTTCGATGTCTACCATTGTGAATGATGCAAAGAAATAATGTACCACTTTGTATGTTACTTTTTGAAGCTCACAAGTGACCACAGTGCACAGCGCGTCTTTTCGCTGTAACCATGGAAATGAGCAGGAAGTGAGCGTGCCATGCGTCTGACGGGGAGGGCTCGTCTGTGGATCAGACAAGACAACGTTCAATCAAAGCAATAGCCGTTTTAACCCCGTTAAAACTAGCTGGCAACACAAAACTAGCTGGCATTTTACCGTAACGTTCAAAATGTAAACTCTTTCCAATGTTACACGTTACAGAATCGTAAAGCCTACACGTAGAATCTGGAATAGCCTCCTGTCTGCCAGTGCACACCTTAGGATGTCATAAACTCTCAGGCAGCACTTTTTACCAAAGTCCTTAATGTCACTGTTATTACACAATGGGTTTAACTGTAAAAAGGCTTGAATTAAATCGATAATGTTGATTTTCATTTGACAGGCCAGACCAGGGCGTTAGACCATACCACGCTGGATTTTTGGAGAATTGTTTTGAAAATGAGTTGGCCTCATGGGCATATATAAGCATATCCCATAAATAGAATCCCATAATTAGGCTACTCGTGATGAGACGGTAGGTAGTCTATTAACTGCTTAGTCCTTCTGAATTAGGCTTAGTCAAAAAGGACAATTCTGCCAGGATGGTTAATTGACTACCATACCAACATCGGTTTCAACTGCCGTGTAACAACAGCGCCCCCTCTGTATATATATAATTAATATAAATAAATATATATATAAATAATTAACCCTGTAGGTCAGCAGCACAGGCAGATGCTAAATTTGATATTGTACTGAATGGAATGCTATCCCTTTAAGAGGAACTTTATGTTGAATGTGTAATTGGGGAACATTACCAGTGTAATACAGATGTACACAAATGATTCCACCGGATTAAAGTAAAGTGTAGTATAGTGCAGTGACTTAAAACTCAGTGTCCATGATTAAATTCAGTATCCTAATTAATGTATTAAGGACAACATAAAAGATAACATTGGCAAGGAGAAGCAGTATCCTGAGTATCCTGATGTCTAGAGACGTGTGCTTCAAAGCCCCAGGGATATTATGTCGGAGATGGACTCGATGGCTGACTTTCCTGGAAACTTTTTGCTAATGGGAAAGGACTGATAGGCGAAGATACACCCGCTACAACATTACGACTCAGGAGAGCATTACTGTTACACCACGCAGGGGCAGACAGTCAAGATATATTTGTAACCTTGCCTGAGACCGGTGAAGCACAGACCATGGTGCTACAGCACAAGTTCTAAGTATCCCCGTTTGTACTTTGGGCCACACCTGGTGCTTGAACTTAAGCCCAGCACAGGTAGAAGTTCATACCAAAGATTCTAGAGCTTCTGCTCTGGGCCAAAGTTCCTGGGTTGATGGGGGCTAATGTGTGTTAACACAGCTGGCAATCTATCTACATGCTCTCATAAAAACAGTTTGCCACCCAGCTCAGACAGGCAGCTAAGGACTGTGCCTTCGAATGGACAGGGACAATTAAAACCCTGCTGCAGTAGTAGCACACTGCTCATCTATGTGCATCGCAAGCTTTTGGAGGGGGGTCATGACCTCACTCTAGCTTTCGCTCTGTGAGAGGAATGAGGAGCAGATGTCCGGGAAGAGGCCAGAAGTGCCAAAACTGAAAATGTCAATCGAATAGGACAGAAAAATAATAAAGAAAAACTCAACGAGGTAAAGAACATAGGTGCTATAGGTGTGAGAACACAGACCACTTTAGGAAAGATCCAAATGCCCAGCTAGAGGCAAGGCATGCCACAAATGTACTTGCAAAGACCACTTTTCCAAAGTATGCAGGGCTAAAAAAAACAAGCAAACAGACTGTCAGTAATGTGGAAGAACAAACAGACTATGCATTTGAGGTAAGGGATGACTTGCAAAATAGACTGAATTTGTGTCTGAAGGAGTTGATGTAAAGATACTGAGATTCAGGAGCAACATGGAACATAGTTATTGAGACAACTTAAATTTGTTTAAATTAAATTCTGCGTCTATGGAGACAATATATTGCAATATCCAATATGTGTCAATACTGGTTAGAGTCTGGCTTGCAGTGCAGCCATTTCCCAATCCCAGTCACTCTCTCTCTCTCCCCTCACTCCTCTCCCCTCACTCCTCTCTCTCTCCCCTCTCTCTCCCCTCACTCCTCTCCCCTCACTCCTCTCCCCTCACTCCTCTCTCTCTCCCCTCACTCCTCTCTCTCTCCCCTCACTCCTCTCCCCTCACTCCTCTCCCATCTACCCTCACTCCTCTCTCTCTCCCCTCACTCCTCTACCCTCACTCCTCTCCCATCTCCCCTCACTCCTCTCCCATCTCCCCTCACTCCTCTCCCATCTCCCCTCACTCCTCTCTCTCTCCCCTCACTCCTCTCTCTCTCCCCTCACTCCTCTCTCTCTCCCCTCACTCCTCTCCCATCACTCCTCACTCCTCTCTCTCTCCCCTCACTCCTCTCTCTCTCCCCTCACTCCTCTCCCCTCACTCCTCTCCCATCTCCCCTCACTCCTCTCCCATCTCCCCTCACTCCTCTCTCTCTCCCCTCACTCCTCTCTCTCTCCCCTCACTCCTCTCTCTCTCCCCTCACTCCTCTCTCTCTCCCCTCACTCCTCTCTCTCTCCCCTCACTCCTCTCACCACACTCCTCTCTCTCTCCCCTCACTCCTCTCTCTCTCCCCTCACTCCTCTCTCTCTCCCCTCACTCCTCTCTCTCTCCCCTCACTCCTCTCTCTCTCCCCTCACTCCTCTCCCATCACTCCTCACTATCCCGGTACAACCAGGGCAAAATGTTGCAATGTGCTGAGTGAAGCTAAATGATATATTTATATATCTCTCTATATTTCCGAAGTATATAAGGCACACACATACACACCAGTCATTAGCATACGCCCAGCGAGCAGTGATGTGAGACAGCAAGTGGCTTTTCTCCCTCAGGACACCATATCTGCTCCTTCCCTCAGTCCTGGTAACAAGTTTACTCTCCCTAATCCACTTACGGCAGCTCCACTCCTCACACTTACTGCCCTCAGCTTGTTAAAAGATGTGTGTGTGTGTGTTTGAGCCTCTGGCTAGTGTCATGCAGAAGAGCCGGGCTCCAAGACTAAGGAATTATGGTTTGTTTTTGGTTTGTTTTTGGTTTGTTTTTTCCCGCTATCTGAGGGAACTGATCATTAGTGTTATGTAACACTATCTGCCAGCACGTTCCTCATTTACGGACACGACAAGGGCTGTGATTGGTTGGGCTCTCCACCCCAGTGCCCTGCCCAGCCCATAGCCTCTCCACATAGTGCTACAGCCACAGACACAGTCTGGACAACACCACGGACACAGTCCAGACAAC
>JAIFZK010000206.1:1110000-1120000 GCA_027481765.1 Tenualosa thibaudeaui | reverse complement strand
ACACACACACACACATATATACACCCTGAAACACACACACACACATATATACACCCTGAAACACACACACACACACACACACATATACACACCTTGAAACACACACACATATATACACACCCTGAAACACACACACATATACATACCGTAAAACACACACACACACACATACACACATCCTGAAACACACACACACACACCCTGAAACACACACACACACACCCTGAAACACACGCACACACACATACACACACCCTGAAACACACACACACACCCTGAAACACACGCACACACATACACACACGCTGAAACACACACACACTCACATATACACACCCTGAAACACACACACACACACACACCCTGAAACACACACGCACACATATACACACCCTGAAACACACACATATACACACCCTGAAACACACACACACACACACACCCTGAAATACACGCACACACACATATACACGCCCTGAAACACACACACACACAAACATATACACACCCTGAAACACACACACATATACACACCATGAAACACACACACATATATACACACCCTGAAACAAACACACACACATATACATACCCTAAAACACACACACATGCACACACCCTGAAACACACACACACACATACACACCCTGAAACACACACACACACACATACACACACCCTAAAACACACACACATATATACACACCCTGAAACACACACACACACACATACACACACCCTAAAACACACACACACATATACACACCCTGAAACACACACACACACACACATACATACACACACCCTAAAACACACACACACATATATACACACCCTGAAACACACACACACACATACACACACCCTAAAACACACACACACACACACACACATATACACACCCTGAAACACACACACACACACATACACACACCCTAAAACACACACACACATATATACACACCCTGAAACACACACACACACATACACACACCCTAAAACACACACACACACACACATATACACACCCTGAAACACACACACACACATACACACACCCTAAAACACACACACACACATATACACACCCTGAAACACACACACACACATACACACACCCTAAAACACACACACACATATATACACACCCTGAAACACACACACACACATACACACACCCTAAAACACACACACACATATATACACACCCTGAAACACACACACACACATACACACACCCTAAAACACGCGCACACACATAGATACAGGATCGTAACCATCCAACCCTTCTCATCCCTGCTGTGGACACCAACACCTACAGTAATGTTTGAATCCTACAAGTTTCACTGCATGTTGAGTTTGCCTGTTTCATGAATAGAGGAACACAACAGGCTGTGAGTTATTGTCCTTGTTGCTTGAGCTGCTGAATCTCCTGTTATCAAGCAGAACACAAGATAAAAGTGTGTGTGGGGAGAATAATGTGTGTGCGTTTACAGACATCACTTGGAATATGATAACGGTTCACTCTTTAATGCTGCCTCTTTTGTGGTTAAAATTGAATTCAAATGTTTCTATACCTGCAATAATAATTTATCTATACTCTATGGTATTAAACATTTTTCTTAGAAAAGATGTATCATAATCTCCTATTGGGAATGTGTGTATATTGGACAGTGTTATCTGTGTTAGAATAGTTATGTCATTATCCCTGATAGTTGGTGTGTGGTGTGGTGAGTAAACCAGTCAACATATATGCGCTAGTTGTGTGACAGTATCACTAGTGTACTTAATGCAAATATATCCACATATATAGTCAATGCCAAAACAACACATAGCATTCCTAGTAATGCAAACAGGCCTTCAGCATATTGGAAATACATGTAATAAGTACACCATTAGCACTGCTATGTAAGGAGATTTAGATCATGTTCATTTCAAAAGCCTTTTCTACGGCAACCTTCTGCGGCTCTGAGAGAACAACCTATTTTCACCAACGACGTTGAGGCTTTAGGACAGGAACTGTGATGTAGTATCTCCAGTGAAAATAGAACTAGCCGTCTCTTTAATGTCATGAGATTATTGTGGACATATGTCACTGTATGTCACTTGTGATCAAAGAAATAAACAGACAAAAAGCAAAGGTTTATTGTGGGTGTCCTTGTGTGCTCCATGGCCTGGTGGTCTATTGAGAATAAACACAGTCGACACATCCAAGATTTTTTTTTTTATTTTGGCCCGCCACCACCCCCTCAGCGGAGGACAACTTTATTTGTAATTGAAATGATTTGGAAACAGTGATTAGTCCAGACTCACCCACATCCACCCCATCACTAATACAGTAATACAGTGATACAGTCCAGACTCACCCACATCCACCCCATCACTAATACAGTAATACAGTGATACAGTCCAGACTCACCCACATCCACCCCATCACTAATACAGTAATACAGTGATACAGTCCAGACTCACCCACATCCACCCCATCACTAATACAGTAATACAGTGATACAGTCCCCTCATGTTGTGAGGTAGACAGTGAACAAAATCTGATTGTAGATGTCCAAGCAGGGGTCTAACAGTGATTTTGTGGTGGGGGTATGTGATATAATGTTATAAAAGAACACCTAATATTAGAATGGGAGAAATAGCCTCTGTTCCAAGAAGTGGGGGTACTCCGTACTCCTGTGTCTAATGCCCACTACAACCCTGAATCCAAGTGACAAACCTGGCTAAATTAACCAAACCTGCTACTAGAGGAGGCGGCTGGCTCTTAGTTAAGAGAATGAGGACTCCAGCCTCTGGAGGTTTACCACTAATTCTGGCTTAACCTGCTGAGGTTTACCACAGCCTCTATAGCCTCTGTTATTAAGGTTTACCACAGCCTCTATAGCCTCTGTTATTAAGGTTTACCACAGCCTCTATAGCCTCTGTTATTAAGGTTTACCACAGCCTCTATAGCCTCTGTTATTAAGGTTTACTACAGCCTCTATAGCCTCTGTTACTGAGGTTTACCACATAACCACCTACTTGGAATCACCCCTGGGTAGAAACATAGATTTAGTCTTGAGCCATTGCAGTTCTTTACCAGTTTGCCCAAAATGTAAGAAATCAATCACAACTGCTCATCCAGCACGAGGCTCAATGATCAGCGATCCATAACCAATCAAGCCATCTATTAAACTATAGAAGTGTATTTTGAAATGAAGGCTGTTGGGTACATGAATGATGTGTTGCTGTGATGCGTTTACTCTGCTTCTGAAAAGTTTTGGTCAGAATTTATTGCTTCAGATGTCAAATCTGTAAAACAGAGCTCAGTCTCTTGTTGCCAGATCCTGCTTCTTGGTTATTGTGGGTGTGGTGCCCAGGCTAATCAGATGTGGTCGTCTACCAGCAAACTGTGTGTGTGTGTGTGTGTGTGTGTGTGTGAGTGTGTGCTGTGCTGTAGTCTGAAACACAACGCAGGCAGTGATCACTTCCCAGCAATCCAGATGGAACACAGCACACTGAATATCATCAGGATCAGACAGAATGAGACAGAATGAGACAGAATGAGACAGAATGCTCACATTACCATTCCATTCCATTTCTGCTAATTCAAATCAGCTGGTTTCATGAGTGGGTGGAACTTTTGTTTTTATTGTAGGACTGAAGCTGGACGTCCATCTTTGTCTTATGTGTGCTCTTCCACCTCTGAGTGAGGATCTATGGACCACCTCTGATTAAGGGACAACACAGTGTCTGGATTTTGTTTATTTAACCCACATCTACTTTTTCACATAAAATCTACTTAAAAACATTCCCATTTCAAAACTGCAAAGCATAAGCAAAACTGACAAAATATAACAATAAATAATGCCAGTGTAAATAAGTATGCATACTCTTTTTGGTTATGGGTAGTGGTTAATATAAGTATATATATATATATATTAGGCTTAGTGGTAAGTATAAGTATCTTTTGATCCTGTGAGGGAAATTTGGTCTCTGCATTCATCCTACTCACAAATTAGTGAAACACACACACACACACACACACACACACACACACACACACACACACACACACACACAGCACACAGCACACAGTGAGAACACAGTGAGGTGAAGCACACACACACACACACACACACACACAGTGAGAACACAGTGAGGTGAAGCGCACACACACATACACACACACACACACACACACACACACACACACAGTGAGAACACAGTGAGGTGAAGCACACACACATACACACACACACACACACACACACACACACACACACACACACACACACAGTGAGCACACAGTGAGGTGAAGCACACACACACACACACACACACACACAGAGCACACAGTGAGAACACAGTGAGGTGAAGCACACACACACACACACACACACAGAGCACACAGTGAGAACACAGTGAGGTGAAGCACACAGACACACACACACTCACACAGCACACAGTGAGAACACAGTGAGGTGAAGCACACACACACACACACACACACTCACACAGCACACAGTGAGAACACAGTGAGGTGAAGCACACAGACACACACACACTCACACAGCACACAGTGAGAACACAGTGAGGTGAAGCACACACACACACACACACACACACACACACAGAGCACACAGTGAGAACACAGTGAGGTGAAGCACACAGACACACACACACACTCACACAGCACACAGTGAGAACACAGTGAGGTGAAGCACACACACACACACACACACACTCACACAGCACACAGTGAGAACACAGTGAGGTGAAGCACACAGACACACACACACTCACACAGCACACAGTGAGAACACAGTGAGGTGAAGCACACACACACACACACACTCACACAGCACACAGTGAGAACACAGTGAGGTGAAGCACACACTAACCTAAGTGGGCTGCTTCAGGGGGCAGTGAGGGCTTTAGGGTCTTGCTCTAGGGAGCAGTGATGAGTTAGGCGCCTTGCTCAAGGGAGCAGTGAGGGGTTAGGCGCCTTGCTCAAGGGAGCAGTGAGGGGTTAGGTGCCTTACTCAAGGGAGCAGTGAGGGGTTAGGCGCCTTGCTCAAGGGAGCAGTGAGGGGTTAGGTGCCTTACTCAAGGGAGCAGTGAGGGGTTAGGCGCCTTGCTCAAGGGAGCAGTGAGGGGTTAGGCGCCTTGCTCAAGGGAGCAGTGAGGGGTTAGGTGCCTTACTCAAGGGAGCAGTGAGGGGTTAGGGGTCTTACTCAAGGGAGCAGTGAGGGGTTAGGGGCCTTACTCAAGGGAGCAGTGAGGGGTTTGGTGCCTTACTCAAGGGAGCAGTGATGAGTTAGGCGCCTTGCTCAAGGGAGCAGTGAGGGGTTAGGCGCCTTGCTCAAGGGAGCAGTGAGGGGTTAGGTGCCTTGCTTAAGGGAGCAGTGAGGGGTTAGGTGCCTTACTCAAGGGAGCAGTGAGGGGTTAGGCGCCTTGCTTAAGGGAGCAGTGAGGGGTTAGGTGCCTTGCTTAAGGGAGCAGTGAGGGGTTAGGTGCCTTACTCAAGGGAGGAGTGAGGGGTTAGGTGCCTTACTCAAGGTAGGAGTGAGGGGTTAGGTGCCTTACTCAAGGGAGCAGTGAGGGGTTAGGTGCCTTGCTTAAGGGAGCTCTTTTTGGGCCGTGTGGGGGTTCTTGGGCTGGGGCAGAAGACGCCTCCAGCACCACAAAGAAGCTTATAGTAGCTGCCCTTGACCACGGCTTTGTCACTGAGAATATACAACATTCCGCACAGGAGCTATATACACACCAGTATAATGTATCCACACCAGTATAATGTATCCACACCAGTATAATGTATCCACACCAGTATAATGTATCCACACCAGTATAATGTATCCACACCAGTCATGGGATTAAACACACATTCCTGAGGCAGGAGCTGTGAATAGCAGGCCTGGAACACAGAAAGTGTCTCCTCTGGGACCAACAGACAGCAGAGACTGGATCTGATGAGAGGTCTTTGCCTGTTTTGTTGTTTGTTTGTTTGTTTGTTTGTTTATCCCAACCTGGATATTATGGAACTAAATCACTAGTATCCTGAATCAGTAGTGTCCTGACTTGAGAAGTTAAGTCTAACAAACCAACTCCCTATCTGCATTTAAATGAGCAATAAGCAACTCTACTCCAGACTGAGGGTACACATGCTCAAAAATGTGCTCAGGATGGGGACTGTGTGTGTGCGTGTGCGTGTGTGAGAGACAGAGAGCCTAGATGAGAAGGAGTGTGTCTGCTGAGACCTGTCTTTGTGTGTGTGTGTGTGTGTGTGTGTGTGTGTGTGTGTGTGTGTGTGTGTGTATGCGTGTGCATGTGTGAGAGACAGAGAGCCTAGATGAGAAGGAGTGTGTCTGCTGAGACCTGTCTTTGTGTGTGTGTGTGTGTGTGTGTGTGTGTGTGTGTGTGTGTGTGTGTGTGTGTGTGTGTGTGTGTGTGTGTGTGTGCGTGTCCGGACAGCTGACTGTCTCTCCCTGCTGAGGCTCCAGTGGTGTGCTGTGAGATAACCACTAAACCTTAACCACAACGGTGATGGTAAACCTTAACCACAACGGTGATAACCACTGGGGTCAGGAGTCAAAGGTTAGAGTCTGGATCCGGTTCTGGAATGCTGTGCCCGGGGCCCCTGTCCTTCAACAGTCCCTCCAGCTGCAGGAACACAGCAGCCTGTTTGTGCCTCTGGAGGACTCCACAGATGTCCTGTGCGCAGGTGCACACACACACACACACACACACACACACACACACACACACACACACACACACACACACACACACACACACAAACATCTACTCAAACCAAAACTCAAGTGGACTTCTGCTGTGATTTCATTTACTCCTCTGACTGGTTTACTGATTGCAAAAGTACAGTATCAACAAGCCACTAATATTCCTATATAACACCAGCCACTAATGATCCTACTAACGACCCATTAATATCCTCAGCCACTGATGATCATACATATATATATTATATATATATACATATATAGGGTATATATATACAGGGTGTGAATATATACCCTTATCTTAACTCTCTATAGTTGCATTAACTGAATGGGGCACATGCATGCACTCAGTAAGTTCAAGCAGCAACACTTCTGCACCCACACACACACACACACACACACACACTCAGCAACTTCAAGCAACAACATCTCTGCACACACACACACACATACACACTCTCTTTCTCCTACACACACACACACACACACACACACACACACACTCAGCAACTTCAAGCAACAACACCTCTGCACACACACACACACATACACACTCTCTTTCTCCTACACACACACACACACACACACTCAGCAAGTTCAAGCAACAACACCTCTGCACACACACACACTCAGCAAGTTCAAGCAGCAACACTTCTGCACACACACACACTCTCTCTCTTTCTCCTACACACACACTATCATGCCTTCCTGCCTGTATCACCCGGTAACTTCCCGATCACTTGCCCCTCCCACTCACTCATACTCCCCGTTCACTTAATCACGTCTCCACCTGTTGCTCGTTGTTTGTTGTCTTGCCGTGTACTTAATCCCTTGTCTCCCAGTGTTCTCTGTCAGACCGTCCGCAAACCTACTGCTTCTCACGCAAGGCAAGCATTTAAAGACCCTGACTCCCATATCTGTTCCTGAAGTTCCTGTGTTTCTGTCATCTGCCTGCTCCCGTGTCTCCGTCCTGTTTCCCTGCCTGTCTTTGTTCTCTGTCCTCCGTCTTCTGATTGATTGCCTTCCCGCTGACGACCCCGGACAGACTCGACCTCCGCTCTGCTCTCCTGCCCCTGGTATTGACCCCAGCCTGTCCATGACCTCCACTCTGCTCTCCAGCCCCTGGGTTCGACCTCCGCCTGTCTTCGACCTACGCTCAGCTCTTCCACCCCGGCTCCTGACCCGCTGCCTGTCTACGACCTACGCTCTGCTCCCCAGTCCAGTTTACCCAACACTGCATTCGAAGAGCATCCACACACTCCCTTTACCCTTTACCCTAAATAAACACACTCCGCAAGTTCAGGCAACAACACCTCTGCACACACACACTCTCTCTCTTTCTCCTACACACACACACACACTCAGCAAATTCAAGCAACAACACCTCTGCACACACACACACTCTCTCTCTTTCTCCTACACACACACACACACACACACACACACACACACACTCAGCAAGTTCAAGCAGCAACACTTCTGCACACACACACACTCTCTCTCTTTCTCCTACACACACACACACACACACTCAGCAAGTTCATGCAACAACACCTCTGCACACACACACACACACTCTCTCTTTCTCCTACACACACACACACACACACACACACACACACACACACACTCAGTAAGTTCAAGCAGCAACACTTCTGCACACACACCCACACACACACACACTCAGTAAGTTCAAGCAACAACACCTCTGCACACACTCAGCAAGTTCAAGCAGCAACACTTCTGCACACACACACACACACACACACACACACACACTCAGTAAGTTCAAGCAGCAACACTTCTGCACACACACACACTCTCTCTCTTTCTCCTACACACACACACACACACACAGCAGAGGAGGTGATGCTCACATGGTCTGCAGGAGCCTCTGAGCTGGGAGTCTGGCTGTGCTGGAGTAGAGAGGTCATCATCAGGGCATCGTGGGAAAAGCTGTCTGCTGGGGCACTTATGGGGGCAGTAGAGGGAGGCTCTAGGGCAGTTGCAGTTGCCCCTGAGGGGGGCATTTCTAGTCTAGCATGGAACAACTGCCCCAGACAGACCTGCAGAGCCTGAGGGGAGAGTAGCAGTAGGGGGATTAGTGTGAGTGTGTGTGTGTGTGTGTGTGTGTGTGTGTGTGTGTGTACTTTACAGAATGTCCTCTGTAATACAGCGCTTCAATCTGTGTGTGTGTGTGGGGGGGGGGGGGGCAGATGATTACACACTCACACATGCACATATATGTGAGCCATACATATCAGCTACTCTCTCTCTCTCACTCACACACACACACACAGTATAGTTCACACACATGTATGGTGTATGTACCTTACAGAATGTCCTGTGTAATACAGGGCTTGAATCTGAGTGTGCATGTGTGTGTGCGCACGCACGCGTGTTTATGTGTGTGTACCTTATACAATGTCCCACACACTCACACACACGGGCAGGGCTGGAGTCTGAGTGCGAGGGCATGTGTGTGTGTGTGTGTGTGTGTGTGTGTGTGTGTGTGTGTGTGTGTGTGTGTGTGTACCTTGTAGAATGTCCTGAGAAAAGCAGAGCTGTAGTCTGAGTGCATGTCCCCACAGGAAATGTGAGCCAGGCAGTGCAGTAACACTAGAGAGAAGCCTCCTACTGACTGCAGTCTCTGCTGACGCAGATATAGCATTTCCTTTTCTGCCTGGGACACACGCAAACACACACAAGCACACACACACACACACACACACACACACGCATACAATAAAAAGGAAATTGCATTAAAAAGGTTTGGTTCAGTGTAATGAAGCTTCAAGAGCTTGTGGAAATAAAGAGAGTCATTCAGTCAGTCACAATCATGGAGAGGAGTTATCCATTTTACGATCAAGTATTTGGTCTTTCAGTGTTTCAGGTGAGCTGATTTATCTTTGCCATATTGTGTGCTTTAGTCCTGCACTATCTCAATCAGACTTCATTCACCTCAGAGAAGCATGCACAGTAAACACCTCAGAGAAACACACACGTGCAGTAAACACCTCAGAGAAGAACACACAGTAAACACCTCAGAGAAGAACACACTTGCGGTAAACACCTCAGAGAAGAACACACAGTAAACACCTCAGAGAAGAACACACTTGCGGTAAACACCTCAGAGAAGAACACACAGTAAACACCTCAGAGAAGAACACACAGTAAACACCTCAGAGAAGAACACACTTGCGGTAAACACCTCAGAGAAGAACACACAGTAAACACCTCAGAGAAGAACACACTTGCGGTAAACACCT
>JAIFZK010000206.1:1077500-1097500 GCA_027481765.1 Tenualosa thibaudeaui | reverse complement strand
ATTACATGGTAGTAGCTGGTCATAGCTGGTTATCAAGAATTATGGCTGGACAGTGTAGTAGCAGCCAGACAAAGTGTTAGAGTGTAGTCAGAGTGTAGAGTGTAGTCAGAGTGTAGAGTGTAGTCAGAGTGTTAGAGTGTAGTCAGAGTGTTAGAGTGTAGTCAGAGTGTAGAGTGTTAGAGTGTAGTCAGAGTGTAGAGTGTAGTCAGAGTGTTAGAGTGTAGTCAGAGTGTAGAGTGTTAGAGTGTAGTCAGAGTGTAGAGTGTTAGAGTGTAGTCAGAGTGTAGTCAGAGTGTAGAGTGTTAGAGTGTAGTCAGAGTGTAGAGTGTAGTCAGAGTGTAGAGTGTTAGAGTGTAGTCAGAGTGTAGAGTGTTAGAGTGTAGTCAGAGTGTAGTCAGAGTGTAGAGTGTTAGAGTGTAGTCAGAGTGTAGAGTGTTAGAGTGTAGTCAGAGTGTAGTCAGAGTGTAGAGTGTTAGAGTGTAGTCAGAGTGTAGAGTGTTAGAGTGTAGTCAGAGTGTAGAGTGTTAGAGTGTAGTCAGAGTGTAGTCAGAGTGTAGAGTGTTAGAGTGTAGAGTGTTAGAGTGTAGTCAGAGTGTAGAGTGTAGTCAGAGTGTAGAGTGTTAGAGTGTAGTCAGAGTGTAGAGTGTTAGAGTGTAGTCAGAGTGTAGTCAGAGTGTAGAGTGTTAGAGTGTAGTCAGAGTGTAGAGTGTAGAGTGTAGTCAGAGTGTAGAGTGTTAGAGTGTAGTCAGAGTGTTGTCAGAGTGTAGTGTTATAGTGTAGTCAGAGTGTAGAGTGTTAGAGTGTAGTCAGAGTGTAGAGTGTAGTCAGAGTGTAGAGTGTAGTCAGAGTGTAGAGTGTAGTCAGAGTGTTAGAGTGTAGTCAGAGTGTAGAGTGTAGTCAGAGTGTAGAGTGTAGTCAGAGTGTTAGAGTGTAGTCAGAGTGTAGAGTGTAGTCAGAGTGTAGAGTGTTAGAGTGTAGTCAGAGTGTAGAGTGTTAGAGTGTAGTCAGAGTGTTGTCAGAGTGTAGTGTTATAGTGTAGTCAGAGTGTAGAGTGTTAGAGTGTAGTCAGAGTGTAGAGTGTAGTCAGAGTGTAGAGTGTAGTCAGAGTGTTAGAGTGTAGTCAGAGTGTAGAGTGTAGTCAGAGTGTAGAGTGTAGTCAGAGTGTAGAGTGTAGTCAGAGTGTAGAGTGTAGTCAGAGTGTTAGAGTGTAGTCAGAGTGTAGAGTGTAGTCAGAGTGTAGAGTGTTAGAGTGTAGTCAGAGTGTAGTCAGAGTGTAGAGTGTTAGAGTGTAGTCAGAGTGTTGTCAGAGTGTAGTGTTATAGTGTAGTCAGAGTGTAGAGTGTTAGAGTGTAGTCAGAGTGTTAGAGTGTAGTCAGAGTGTAGAGTGTAGTCAGAGTGTAGAGTGTAGTCAGAGTGTTAGAGTGTAGTCAGAGTGTAGAGTGTAGTCAGAGTGTTAGAGTGTAGTCAGAGTGTAGAGAGTAGTCAGAGTGTAGAGTGTAGTCAGAGTGTAGAGTGTAGTCAGAGTGTTAGAGTGTAGTCAGAGTGTAGAGTGTTAGAGTGTAGTCAGAGTGTAGAGTGTAGTCAGAGTGTTAGAGTGTAGTCAGAGTGTAGAATGTAGTCAGAGTGTTAGAGTGTAGTCAGAGTGTTAGAGTGTAGTCAGAGTGTAGAGTGTAGTCAGAGTGTTAGAGTGTAGTCAGAGTGTAGAGTGTTAGAGTGTAGTCAGAGTGTTAGAGTGTAGTCAGAGTGTAGAGTGTTAGAGTGTAGTCAGAGTGTAGAGTGTAGTCAAAGTGTAGAGTGTTAGAGTGTAGTCAGAATGTAGAGTGTAGTCAGAGTGTAGAGTGTAGTCAGAGTGTAGAGTGTAGAGTGTAGTCAGAGTGTAAAGTGTAGTCAGAGTGTAGAGTGTAGAGTGTAGTCAGAGTGTCAGAGTGTAGTCAGAGTGTAGAGTGTTAGAGTGTAGTCAGAGTGTAGAGTGTAGTCAGAGTGTAGAGTGTAGTCAGAGTGTAGAGTGTAGAGTGTAGTCAGAGTGTAGAGTGTTAGAGTGTAGTCAGAGTGTAGAGTGTAGTCAGAGTGTAGAGTGTAGAGTGTAGTCAGAGTGTAGAAGTCTAGAAAGAGAGATGGTGATGAGCTGGAGGCTGCCGGTGCGTGTGTGTGTGCGTGTGCGCGTGTGTGTGTGTGTGTGTGTGTGTTCACCTGTGCTGGGGTCCAGAGTGACTCCGGTGATGAGCTGGAGGCTGCCGGTGCGTGTGTCTAGCATGGGCGCCCCCTGCTGGATGGGCACAGAGAGGCGAGTGATGGGGCACACGTGAGCACCCCCTAGTGGATACACCAGTCCTGTGTGTGGATGGATGGTGACGGCCAGGATGGGCACCAGCATCCCCGTGTCCCGGTCACACATGGAGCCCCCCAGCACCAGCCTCTGCCCCGGACGCAGCCCCCGCAGGGTGCAGCCCCCTGCCCGCTCGCCCACCTGCACCCTCGGGTACGGGACGAACGGCAGCAGTGGGGCCTCCCATTTCCCAGAATCCCCTGGGAGCACAGAGCAGGGGTCAGGGGTCAGGGGTCAGGGGTTTGAATGGTACAATAAAAGACAAGTGTCACTCTAGTTCTTCTTGTTTTAACCAAACACTGTGCGTACACACACACACACACACACACACACATACACACACACACACACTCACACACACACACACACACACACATACACATACACTCATACACCAACAACACAACTCACACGTAAACACACTTAAATACACTAACACACACACACATTTACACAAACACACATACATACACGCACACACACACACACACATACACTCATACACCAACAACACAACTCACACATAAACACACTTAAATACACTAACACACACACACATTTACACACACACACACACACATTTACACAAACACACACACACACACATTTACACACACACACATTTACACACACACACACACACGCACCGAGTGAGGCATCTACAGTGAACACAAGCGTGGAGCTGAGGGGATCAAAGGCGATGTTTCCGGCGGCGGGTAGCAGGCGTCCGGTGTGGGGGTGCAGGAAGAAGTCGGGGGGCACGGGCATACTGTGCCCATTGGACAGCAGCATCTGGGCACCGGCGTTGGGCACCAGCAGCCCCGTCACCGAGTCCACGTGCACGGCATGGCACGCTCGCACGGACCCGTCGGGCGCTGGAGGGGAGAGAAACCCTCGCCATGTCATTACTCTACATGTCCATATGGCTGAGCATTAGGCCTGGATGGAGGCCTATCCAAATCTATATGATTAGAAGAACACTAGCAGATGTTAGCACTTGGTTTATATGATTCTATATAATTCTATATGATTATAATAACACTAGCAGATGTTAGCACTCGGTCTATATGATTCTATATGATTATAATAACACTAGCAGATGTTAGCACTCGGTCTATATGATTCTATATGATTATAACAACACTAGCAGATGTTAGCACTCGGTCTATATGATTCTATATGATTATAACAACACTAGAAGATGTTAGCACTCGGTCTATATGATTCTATATGATTCTATATGAACACTAGCAGTCATTATTATTCTATTGCTATTATGTTCTGTTGATGGCAGTATAGAACACATCTAATGTCTGTTATACAATCAGTCTTTATTTATGATCTTAAGTTGCATCATTGGCCACTAGAGGGCGCTCATGACCATGATAGATCTGCCCCTGCAAAAATCACATCAGGACCACTGCTCTTTCTAATTAATATCATACTAAGAATCCTGTAAGATCAGATTACTTTAACCAACACCAGAGAAGTGAGAAATCTTCCATTTGGCAGAGAGAGAGTTAGAGAAAGAGAATAACTGTACACCCGTGTGTGTGTGTGTGTGTGTGTGTGTGTGTGTGTGTGTGTGTGTGTGTGTGTGTGTGTGTGTGTGTGTGTGTGTGTGTTCACACCTGGATCAATAACTATAAAGTTAACTGTAACCATTATTTTATATATTATATATTTTTATAACCAATATTTCTGTCCACATTTACAGTCTGTCCTCATGTGAATGAACTAATTCTGATTAACTGCCCTTTTATCGCTCTGAAAGTGACCCCAGCGATATTGTTGCACATGATGTCATCATTGGAATTAGTGGGCATGGCAATTTATATTCATTAGAGCAGTATTTATTTGCTGTTATCGGCTCATGAGACTGACCAATGATGTCATCCCTGCTGAGGGCAGAGCCTGTGGCTGGGCAGAGGAGGCGGGCCCCTGTGCCTTCCTTAAGCCCCGCCCACGCACCCTGTCTCTGGCACTCCCTCGACACCAGTTCCCCCAGCTCCTCCGCCAAGGCCGACACACACCGGAGCAAACTGCACACAGTACACACACACAGTACACACACACACACACACACACAGACAGGTGTCAGCTCAGCCATACACTACTAAAGAGAGACAGACAGACACACACACTCACACACACAGGTGTCAGCTCAGGCATACACTACTAAAGAGAGACAGACAGACACACACACACACACACACACACACACACACACACTCACACACACAGGTGTCAGCTCAGGCATACACTACTAAAGAGAGACAGACAGACACACACACACACACACACACACACACACACACACACACAGGTGTCAGCTCAGCCACACACTACTAAAGAGAGACAGACACACACACACACACACACACACACATACACAGGTGTCAGCTCAGCCATACTCTACTAAAGAGAGACAGACAGACACACACACACACACACACACAGGTGTCAGCTCAGGCATACACTACTAGAGACAGACAGACACACACACACACACCGGAGCAGACTGCACACACACACACACACAGGTGTCAGCTCAGCCATGCACTACTAAAGAGAGACAGACAGACAGACAGACAGGCACACACACACACACACACACACACACACACACACACAGACACACACACTGTGCTGGTGACCTCTTTGGCTGTGGGCTATCGGCGGCCTGTCCCAGCAGTCGCAGGCTGGTCCTGATGCGTGCCCTGAGGGTTGTGTGTGTGTGTCGCTGACACTGGAGTTCCTGTTGCAGTGTCTGCAGTTGGCACTCCAACAACTGGCACAGTCTCTCTGCCAGTGCCCGCCGCCGTGCCACCTCCCGCTCCAGCTCCCGCTGCAGACGCCCACACGGCTCTGCGTGGCCCACACTGCCACCCGTAGCTGCTCCCGCACCGCCCACCTGCAGTGTCTGCACCTTACACACAACGCCCTGGTACAGCTCCTTCACCTGCGCACACGCACACACACACACACACACACACAAAGATGTATACAGAAAACACACACACAGATGTATACAGAAACATACACAAACACACACAGATGCATACTTGCTCATTTCACTGATCTGATTGATTCATTGATTGTTTGCTATTGGCCAAGGTGGAGTTTATCAATATTCCTGTTTGCTATTAGCCAAGGTGGAGTTTATCAATATTCCTGTTTGCTATTGGCTAGGGTGGCATTTGTCAGCATTCTTCTGGGCTATTCTATAGCACTAGGGTTGTCTTAAGGTTGGCCTCACACACACCCTGCCGACTGAGAATGGCCTCACACACACCCTGACGACTGCTGTGTTTGGCCATTTCACTGTCGGCATGACACACTCTGATCAGCCAGACTGTGAAGCCAGTCCAGAGGAGTGTAGAGAATACACATGGAGTGGTATTCACAGGCTGACCCTTTGATACTTCGGTTCATATTTGTGTGTGTGTGTGTGTGTGTGTGTGTGTGCGTGTGTGTGTGTGCTAACCTCTCCTCTGAGCTGGGCCAGATGTGCAGTGACAGACACACTGTGTCTCAGTAGGATGTCATAGAAGGTGCTGGTGCTGAACGCCTCCAAATCCACTTGCTCTTCATAGTCCCAGAACTCATCTAACACACACACACACATACACACACACACACACACACACACACACACACACATAGCCTTACACACTGTACCAGAACTATTTTACCAACACACACACACACACTCTCACACATACACACACACACATGCTCACACATACACACACGCACATGCTCACACATACACACATGCACATGCTCACACATACACACACACACCTGTGTGACCCCTTTGTGAAAGTGGTGTTGATTCTGTACACACACACACACACACACACACACACACACACCTTTGTGCATGGAGCCCTGTGTAGTACCGCTGTGGAGGCTGCGGTGTTGCTTCTGCAGAGCGATGACTCTGGACCCTTTGGAGGAGTAGTCGTCCATCCAGTACCGCAGCTGCTGTGTCCGGTATGGAGCAGGCGCCGGAACCTTCTCTGGCCAGCCGTACTCACGGAAGAGCACCTGGCACAGACACGTGTGTGACGTCATCACAGAATATAGGGAGGTTTGAGAGTGATGTCTGTGTGTGTGTGTGTGTGTGTGTTTGAGGTCTGAGAGTGAGGTGTGTGTGAGGTTTGAGAGTGATATTTCTGTGTGTGTGTGTGTGTGTGTGTGTTTGGGTGATTTAGGTCTGAAAGTGATGTGAGTGTGTGTGTATGTGTGTGTGTGTGTGAGTGTGTGTGTGTTTGAGGCTTCAGGATGCTGTGTGGGTTTGATTGTTGTATGTGTGAGGTATGCAATGTCTCAGGACGTTTGAGAATGATGTATGCACATGAGGTGTGTGTATATGGTTTGAGAGAGGCATGTGCATGTGTGCACATGTGTGTCAGGTTTTACAGTGATGTGTGTGTGTGAGTCTGTGAGTGTGTGTGTGAGGTTTGAGATTGACATGTGTGTGAGGTTTGAGAGTGAGGTGTAAGTGTGACGTTTGAGAGTGACGTGTGTGTGAGAGGTTTGAGAGTGAGTTTGTGTGTGTGAGGTTTGAGAGGGAGTTTATGTATGTGAAGTTTGAGAGTGACGTGTATGTGTGTAAGGTTTGAGAGTGAGGTCTGAGTGTGTGAAGTTTGTGTGAAGTTTGAGAGTGGCGTGTGTGTATGAAGTTTGAGAGTGAGTCCAGTGCTCTAACACTCACCAGCAGGGCGATGCACAGACCAAGCAACACACACGCTCCGACGAGGAGGCCTCCAATTAGCAACCAATCAGGGCGCAGGAGCAGCTGCCGTTGCTTAGCAATGCCCATACGAGTGAGATGTTGAGAGACGGCAGGAAAAAAGGGTCCAGACTCGTAACACTGCCCCCCTGTGGGCATCACCTTCACGTACTGAACACACAGACAAACACTCAGTGAACAAAGAAACACTCTTAGTGATTGGGCCTACTGAACAGTGAAACACTTAGTGGTTGGTGTACTCTATGTGTGTGTGGTGGGGTATTCTCTATGTGTGTGTGTGGTGTATACTCTGAGTTTGTGGTGGTGTATTCTCAATGTGTTTGTAGTGGTGTACTCTCTATGTGTGTGTGGTGGTGTATTCTCTGTGTGTTTGTGGGTGGTGTATTCTCTATGTGTGTGTGGTGGTGTATTCTCTGTGTGTTTGTGGGTGGTGTATTCTCTGTGTGTTTGTGGGTGGTGTATTCTCTGTGTGTTTGTGGGTGGTGTATTCTCTGTGTGTTTGTGGGTGGTGTATTCTCTGTGTGTTTGTGGGTGGTGTATTCTCTGTGTGTTTGTGGGTGGTGTATTCTCTGTGTGTTTGTGGGTGGTGTATTCTTTGTGTGTTTGTGGGTGGTGTATTCTCTGTGTGTTTGTGGGTGGTGTATTCTCTGTGTGTTTGTGGGTGGTGTATTCTCTGTGTGTTTGTGGGTGGTGTATTCTTTGTGTGTTTGTGGGTGGTGTATTCTCTGTGTGTTTGTGGTCGTGTATTCTCCATACCATGCGTTTGTGGTGGTGGCTGCTGAGTCTGAGGACGTAGACCCCAGGGTCGCTGAAGTGAACTAAGAACAGAGTGGGGGTGGTGGTCAGCCTGCTCTCCTTCAGGTCCTCTGCAAGCTTCCGGAAGGATCCCCAGTCAAAGGCAGCGTTGGTGTTGAAAAGGCTGTCCCTGAACATGGACAGAAACAGGATTGTGAACAGCTGATCTTCTACTCCAGACAAGCATCTCTCTCTTTGGGCAAACTTTGGGCAGATTCATGGCTTAAGGGGCCAACCTAACTGTGAGGGGTCATGCAGGAAGAGGGAGTCTGTGTGTGTGTTTGGGGGGGGGGGACTCCTAAGGCTGGGCGGGGGTGATGACAGGGGTGGGTGGAGGGGTGTGGGGGGGTGGGAGGGTAGCCAGTTAACTATGTGTATGTGGGTGGGTGTGGGTGACAGGGGTGTAGTGGCAGTGTGTCGTGTGTATGTAGGGGGGGGGGTGCTTTAGGGGGGTTGGTAGAGTGTCATAAGGGCAGGCCAAACAAGATCTTTGGGGTGCCAGGTGTTTGACTTCAGGGGTGGTGCAGGGGTAGGGTGGGACTCACGAGTCGTACTGAGGGTAGTGACTCACGAGTCGTACTGAGGGTAGTGACTCACGAGTCGTACTGAGGGTAGTGACTCACGAGTCGTACTGAGGGTAGTGACTCACGAGTCGTACTGAGGGTAGTGACTCACGAGTCGTACTGAGGGTAGTGACTCACGAGTCGTACTGAGGGTAGTGCTCCCTGCTGACAGTGAAGAGCAGGACGTCTCCCTGCTGGAGGCAGGTGGTGGGGTTCAGTACTCCCAGACTGCTGGCGTTACTGTGCTTCCTCCAGAGGTGCCCCGTCCCCCCCCCAGACCACAGCCACTCACGCCCCTCCACTGACCCCCCCACAGACACAGACACAGACACAGCACAAATAATAACAAAACCAATCAATACCACAAACAATCAATTAAGAACTAGTAGCACAATACATAAATTGTTAGTAAAACAATAATTGATCTATCCTTCTATAGACAGAAATATTGGAAAAATATTGAAAAATGCAGGAAAAACATCTGCTAAATCACATAAACATATCAATCGATAAACACAATTAACTGCACAGAGCCATTAGTCAACATTCTATCATTGGAATACATTGAACTGAGTCCTTGTTTCTGACTGGAAAAGAATATGGAAGAACATATGAAACACTGCTGTTGTTGTCTGATGGAACCCACATATGTCCAAATCAGTCATTTCAAAGCAGTTGAACTTAGCATTGTTATACTTGGTATATTGGTACTATTGGTACTATTGGTACTATTGGTACTATGGCATCTTTAAATGGAATCATATTCTTGCTAGCGCGATGACATAATCCACATCTTACCGAGTTTAAATGGACATACATGCATATTTAATGGAGTTTAAATGGACATACATGCATATTTAATGGAGTTTAAATGGACATACATGCATATTTAATCCAGTTTAAATGGACATACATGCATATTTAATCCAGTTTAAATGGACATCCATGCATATTTAATCCAGTTTAAATGGACATCCATGCATATTTAATGGAGTTTAAATGGACATACATGCATATTTAATCCAGTTTAAATGGACATACATGCATATTTAATCCAGTTTAAATGGACATACATGCATATTTAATCCAGTTTAAATGGACATACATGCATATTTAATGGAGTTTAAATGGACATACATGCATATTTAATCCAGTTTAAATGGACATACATGCATATTTAATGGAGTTTAAATGGACATACATGCATATTTAATCCAGTTTAAATGGACATACATGCATATTTAATGGAGTTTAAATGGACATACATGCATATTTAATGGAGTTTAAATGGACATACATGCATATTTAATGGAGTTTAAATGGACATACATGCATATTTAATCCAGTTTAAATGGAAATACATGCATATTTAATGGAGTTTAAATGGACATACATGCATATTTAACCGAGTTTAAATGGACATACATGCATATTTAACCGAGTTTAAATGGACATACATGCATATTTAATCCAGTTTAAGTGGACATACATGCATATTTAATCCAGTTTAAATGGACATACATGCATATTTAATCCAGTTTAAATGGACATACATGCATATTTAATGGAGTTTAAATGGACATACATGCATATTTAATCCAGTTTAAATGGACATACATGCATATTTAATGGAGTTTAAATGGACATACATGCATATTTAACCGAGTTTAAATGGACATACATGCATATTTAACCGAGTTTAAATGGACATACATGCATATTTAACCGAGTTTAAATGGACATACATGCATATTTAATGGAGTTTAAATGGACATACATGCATATTTAACCGAGTTTAAATGGACATACATGCATATTTAATGGAGTTTAAATGGACATACATGCATATTTAACCGAGTTTAAATGGACATACATGCATATTTAATGGAGTTTAAATGGACATACATGCATATTTAATATTTATTATGTCTCTAATGAGACATAATAATTAGGTCTCAAAAAGATTTATACATACCGAAATTATATATATAAATATGCATACATTTATAAATATACAAATACAAATATACAAATATGAAAACATAACATACAAATAAAGGAACACATTTTTATACATTAATGTGTGTTTGTAAGTATGTGTTTGATATTGGAATGTGTGTTTGTAAGTATGTGTTTGATATTGGAATGTGTGTTTGTAAGTATGTGTTTGATATTGGAATGTGTGTTTGTAAGTATGTGTTTGATATTGGAATGTGTATTTGTAAGTATGTGTTTGATATTGGAATGTGTATTTGTAAGTATGTGTTTGATTTTTGAAAATAAATATGCTTGACTCTGTGGCCTCTGCATTTGTGGATTGCTTTTTGGCTTTTTTCTCTCGATTACATCATTTTGAGAAATTTTGAGAAACACGATCCACAATACCACCAAACACCACCGAATTGGAATGTCAATACAGCCTCTCCTGAACAACCAGTAGAGGGCAGTGTTGTACAGCCACATCTGGGTAATCACAATTACAGGACCAGCAACATGGAAGTGAACAGTGGAATGGGAGAGAAGAGAGAAAGAACCAATAGAATAGTGTTTATAATGAGAGAGGAGAGAGAAAAAAGTGATAGAATATTCCTTTAGAATAGGAGAGGAGAGAGAAAGGAGCAATAGAAGAGGGTGTAGAATTAGCCTTGCCTTCCAAGCACTTCTGCTTGATTATCATCTCCCTACAGTGCTAGTCTGGATTATCATCTCCCTACAGCGCTAGTCTGGATTATCATCTCACTACAGTACTAGTCAGGATTATCATCTCCCTACAGTACTAGTCAGGATTATCATCTCCCTACAGCGCTAGTCTGGATTATCATCTCCCTACAGCGCTAGTCTGGATTATCATCTCCCTACAGTACTAGTCAGGATTATCATCTCCCTACAGCGCTAGTCTGGATTATCATCTCCCTACAGTGCTAGTCTGGATTATCATCTCCCTACAGTGCTAGTCTGGATTATCATCTCCCTACAGCGCTAGTCTGGATTATCATCTCCCTACAGTGCTAGTCTGGATTATCATCTCCCTACAGTGCTAGTCTGGATTTGATCCCATTGGGCTTGTTGTCTCTGGAGACGTTCTAACCTGTCCAATCAGCAAGCAGAGGGAGGCATTGTGAACGCAGCTAGAATGCTATCAGGTAAAGGAGGCTATCACTCAAAGGCTGATCTCCAGCAAGCAATCAAATCTCACTACTGAATGTCCAGACCCACTGTATGAAACAAAGTGGAGAATGAGGGGCTGGTTTTATTACCAGGCTAGTGTAGAATGGCAGAGGAGAGAGAAAGAAGAGGGGGGATAGTGTTTAGAATGAGAGAGAGAAAGAAGAGGGAGAGAAGAGAGAAAGAAGAGAGAGGATAATGTGTAAATTGGGAATGGAAACAAGCAATAGAAACGCATGTAGACTGGGAGAGGAGAGAGAAAGACGAGAGCGGGACAGAAGAAGAAGAAAGAAGATAGAGTATCTGTAGAGGAGAGAGAGGAGAGACTTGTACTTGGATAGAGAGAACAGAAGATAGAGTATCTGTAGAGGAGAGAGAGGAGAGACTTGTACTTGGATAGAGAGAACAGAAGATAGAGTATCTGTAGAGGAGAGAGAGGAGAGACTTGTACTTGGATAGAGAGAACAGAAGATAGAGTATCTGTAGAGGAGAGAGAGGAGAGACTTGTACTTGGATAGAGAGAACAGAAGATAGAGTATCTGTAGAGGAGAGAGAGGAGAGACTTGTACTTGGATAGAGAGAACAGAAGCTGTGGAGGATGTAAAAGAAGAAATGAACAGAATATGAGGGATCTCTATGGAGTGAGCACTGTGTGTGTGTGTGTGTGTGTGTGTGTGTGTGTGTGTGTGTGTGTGTGTGTGTGTGTGTGTGTGTGTGTGTGTGTGTGTGTGTGTGTGTGTGTGTGTGTGTGTGTGTGTGTGTGTGTGTGTGTGTGTGTGTGTGTGTGTGTGTGTGTGTGTGTGTGTGTGTGTGTGTGTGTGTGTGTGTGTGTGTGTGTGTGTGTGTGTGTGTGTGTGTGTGTGTGTGTGTGTGTGTGTGTGTGTGTGTGTGTGTGTGTGTGTGTGTGTGTGTGTGTGTGTGTGTGTGTGTGTGTGTGTGTGTGTGTGTGTGTGTGTGTGTGTGTGTGTGTGTGTGTGTGGGTGTGTGTGTGTGTGTGTGTGTGTGTGTGTGTGTGTGTGTGTGTGTGTGTGTGTGTGTGTGTGTGTGTGTGTGTGTGTGTGTGTGTGTGTGTGTGTGTGTGTGTGTGTGTGTGTGTGTGTGTGTGTGTGTGTGTGTGCGCTAAGCATAGACCTGTGTGAACAGGTGGAGTCCCTCCCTCCTCTGTGTGAGGGTGTGTGTGTGTGTCAGGCGCTTCAGTGGAGGTGTTCTGATGCAGCATGAACAACATGTTGACCTCTGGTGGCACAGCACTGAACAGGCCAAAGAAACCAGCCTCTGCAGAGAGAACACACACACACACACACACATGCAAGTGCATGTACACACACCAGTTTTTGAAGAGCAGGACAGGACACAAGAACAGAACACCAGACCTTGAACATGTTCAGAGAACAGCAATAACACTGTGTAGTGTGTGTGAGTGTGTGTGTGTGTCTGTGTGTGAGTGTGTGTGTGTGTCTGTGTGGTGAGGAGGGGTGGTCATTCACAGAATCTGCCCTGTCACACAGAGCCGAAACACACTGGGGATACAGTGAGAGAGAGAGAGAGAGAGAGAGAAAGAGAGAGGGATAGAGAGGGAGAAAGAGAGAGGGATAGAGAGGGAGGGAGTACAAGAGAAAAGAATCTGCCCTGTCACACAGAGCCGAAAAACACTGGGGATACAGAGAATACTAACAGAGAGAGAGAGGGATAGAGAGGGAGGGAGAGAGGGAGAGAGAGGGATAGAGAGGGAGGGAGAGAGAGAGGGATAGAGAGGGAGGGAGAGAGAGAGAGAGGGGGAGAGAGAGGGAGGGAGAGAGGGAGAGAGAGAGAGGGATAGAGAGGGAGGGAGAGAGAGAGAGAGGGATAGAGAGGGAGGGAGAGAGAGAGAGAGAGAGGGATAGAGAGGGAGAGAGAGAGAGAGAGAGGGATAGAGAGGGAGGGAGAGAGAGAGAGAGGGATAGAGAGGGAGGGAGAGAGGGAGAGAGAGAGAGGGATAGAGAGGGAGGGAGAGAGAGAGAGAGAGGGATAGAGAGGGAGGGAGAGAGATCACATGATCACAAGAGAAAAGAATCTGCTCTGTCATACATAGCAGACACACACAGAGAGGATACAGAGAAGACTAACAGAGAGAGAGAGAGAGGGATAGAGAGAGAGGTATAGAGATAGAGGGATAGAGAGAGAGGGAAAGAGAGAGGCCATGTAGACGAGATCAAATGAGTACAAGAGAAAAGAAGACAATGAACCGTTTTTAGCATTAGTGTACTGAAGTAATACTTGAAATACATTGAAAGCATACTTTTCCAGACTGCATGAATGCAGCTCCTAAAGAATACATTAACACTCTACAATTGGAGCCTATTTCTTCCTGATATATACTTGTCACACATCATGTTAAAATACACTTAAAGTGTACTGATATATACTTGTCACACATCATGTTAAAATACACTTAAAGTGTACTGATATATACTTGTCACACATCATGTTAAAATACACTTAAAGTGTACTGATATATACTTGTCACACATCATGTTAAAATACACTTAAAGTGCTGAATATCTGTTATTGAAGAGTATTCCAGAATAGTGATTCATTCAAATAAAAGTCAACTACATCTTGAACTATATACTGTCCAGCACAAACAGCATTTAAAGTGCTTAAAATGAAAATACATTATAAATATATTACTTTGGGCTCTTGAAATAAACTACTATCAAACTGTACACTAAAGTTTGCAGTTTAAGAAGCACAGCTGCTTCACTGAAACACTTAAAACAGATCCAGGCTATGTCTCACCATCCGTCTGTACAGCGTACACCGAGACGGAGAGGTCCGGACGCACGTCACAGCGGAGCTCCCCACGGGCATCCCAGCGCCTCAGCACCGCCTCAAATACACTCCCCGACACACTCGCCTGCTCAACACACACACACACACACGTGCAACCACATTTTGAAAAAATACAATTCACTATACATTTACACACAGCACAGTACAGTATACACTCATAGAAACATATGTATATATGCATATATACAGGGCTGGACTGGGACCAAAAAATGGCCCATCATGACTATGCATCACAGGACACAGGCCTACCAGTGGATACATGCACACACTGGGTTGTTTCAAATCTAAAATAAAGCACAGTAGCTGACATGGAAGGTAACACTGTTGAACACCAAGTCTACTCACAACATTATTTGAAAACAAAGGCTATAAAGGCAACTCTCTCTCTCACACACACACACACACACACACACACACACACACACACACACACACATTAGGGTGAACACCTGAAAACCAGCAAGGACGAGGTTGTGCAAACCCCACAGGCTAGACCTGCTATTAAATGTTTGAAGTCTGACTGAGTAAAATGAGTTCAGTAATAATTTCCTATGTTGAGCATTTGCACACTTTTAGTCTACAATTTCCCCAGATACTATTGAGTGACGATGTCCACACATCCCAAAATATTTTCATTGTTCATTCCACAGGCTATCATCATCATTCTGTTTCATTCAGTGTTTCTACTCTGAATAGCTGCTTCTCCATCCTCTGTGTTTCTACTCTGTTGCACATTAAAACTGTTCCACTCCGACAGCCTGTACTCAGATGGGTCTGCTTCTGCACTTCAGCCTGTACTCAGATGGGTCTGCTTCTGCACTTCAGCCTGTACTCAGATGGGTCTGCTTCTGCACTTCAGCCTGTACTCAGATGGGTCTGCTTCTGCACTTCAGCCTGTACTCAGATGGGTCTGCTTCTGCACTTCAGCCTGTACTCAGATGGGTCTGCTTCTGCACTTCAGCCTGTACTCAGATGGGTCTGCTTCTGCACTTATGTCGATGCACTGCTGCAGACAAACCTGTGGTGACAAACAGCCTCTCTGTGATTTTGGCACATTTTGCTGCATCCACTTGTTGGCTTTTGAGTCTTTTTTCTCTCCTCTTCTCTGTGCCCCCTTGTGTGTGCACACACAAGATTCACCTGTGCATAGGTGTGTGTGTGTGTGTGTGTGTGTGTTTCACCTGAGTGCTCCTGAGCAGCAGGACCATCTGGTGCCCGTTGCATCTCAGCTGCAGTGGTGTGGACCTCCTGCAGTTGCGGCTCCAGTCTCCACACACACCAGCTCTCTCTGGTCGCCCGCTGCACACACACACTCCCAGAGACGCGTCGTAGCCCTGGTACACCTCAGGAGTCTCACACACCTGCACAGAGGGAGTACACCATTACTCTCAGTGAGTGCGTGTGTGTGTGTGTGTGCACATGTGTGTTTTTCCTTTCCCAGGGACTGGAAGTAGGTCTGGGGAAATATTTGTGTGTGTGTTGGCTGGGATGTGGGAGTTTCAGGGTGTGTGTGTGGGTGTGTGGGAAAGTGTGTGTGCCTTTCTCTGTTTCCAGGGAATGTGCTACAGGTCTGTGGCATGTGTGTGTGTGTGTGTGTGTGTGTGTGTGTGTAAGTGTGATTCCCAGTGTTGTTGGGTCTAGGGCACTGACTCCCAGGTCAAGCCCAGCCAGTTCCATGTAGCAGGACCAGCGGTCAATCAATGGCTTCACTCACAGGAGGTAAACACACACAAGGGCGTCTGCTGGGGTATGTTTTCAGGGACAGGCATGTGTTGTCTTTTTATGTTTTATGTGTGTGTGTGTGTGTGTGTGTGTGTGTGTGTGTGTGTGTATATGTGTGTGTGTGTGCACGTGCATGTTTAGTATGTGTGTGTGTTTGTAACTGGATCAATGCTTTTTGTGGGCTCTTATGAGTGTGTTGTCTGTCTGTGTGTGTGTGTGTGGGTATCTGTGTGTGTCTCTGTGTGTGTGTATCTGTGTGTCTGTGTGTGTGTGTGTGTGTGTATGTGCCCTACAAAGCACTGTTGAACAACTGTGGAGTTCTGACCTCTATCATTTCCTGTAACAAAACTGGGCTTACTATTTATTACCTGCCATTTGTGTGTGTCTCTCTTGCCTTAGAACTTCTGAAGACCCAGCTCTTCTAAGAGTCTCTCTTGCCTTAGAACTTCTGAAGACCCAGCTCTTCTAAGAGTCTCTCATGCATTAGAACATCTGAAGACCCAGCTCTTCTAAGAGTCTCTCTTGCCTTAGAACTTCTGAAGACCCAGCTCTTCTAAGAGTCTCTCATGCATTAGAACATCTGAAGACCCAGCTCTTCTAAGAGTCTCTCTTGCCTTAGAACATCTGAAGACCCAGCTCTTCTAAGAGTCTCTCATGCATTAGAACATCTGAAGACCCAGCTCTTCTAAGAGTCTCTCTTGCCTTAGAACGTCTGAAGACCCAGCTCTTCTAAGAGTCTCTCATGCATTAGAACATCTGAAGACCCAGCTCTTCTAAGAGTCTCTCTTGCCTTAGAACGTCTGAAGACCCAGCTCTTCTAAGAGTCTCTCATGCATTAGAACTTCTGAAGACCCAGCTCTTCTAAGAGTCTCTCTTGCCTTAGAACATCTGAAGACCCAGGTCTTCTAAGAGTCTCTCTTGCCTTAGAACGTCTGAAGACCCAGCTCTTCTAAGAGTCTCTCTTGCCTTAGAACATCTGAAGACCCAGCTCTTCTAAGAGTCTCTCATGCATTAGAACATCTGAAGACCCAGCTCTTCTAAGAGTCTCTCTTGCCTTAGAACGTCTGAAGACCCAGCTCTTCTAAGAGTCTCTCTTGCCTTAGAACGTCTGAAGACCCAGCTCTTCTAAGAGTCTCTCATGCATTAGAACTTCTGAAGACCCAGCTCTTCTAAGAGTCTCTCTTGCCTTAGAACATCTGAAGACCCAGGTCTTCTAAGAGTCTCTCTTGCCTTAGAACGTCTGAAGACCCAGCTCTTCTAAGAGTCTCTCTTGCCTTAGAACATCTGAAGACCCAGCTCTTCTAAGAGTCTCTCTTGCCTTAGAACTTCTGAAGACCCACCTCTTCTAAGAGTCTCTCTTGCCTTAGAACGTCTGAAGACCCAGCTCTTCTAAGAGTCTCTCTTGCCTTAGAACTTCTGAAGACCCAGCTCTTCTAAGAGTCTCTCTTGCCTTAGAACATCTGAAGACCCAGGTCTTCTAAGAGTCTCTCTTGCCTTAGAATGTCTGAAGACCCAGCTCTTCTAAGAGTCTCTCTTGCCTTAGAACGTCTGAAGACCCAGCTCTTCTAAGAGTCTCTCTTGCCTTAGAACTTCTGAAGACCCAGCTCTTCTAAGAGTCTCTCATGCATTAGAACATCTGAAGACCCAGGTCTTCTAAGAGTCTCTCTTGCCTTAGAACATCTGAAGACCCAGGTCTTCTAAGAGTCTCTCTTGCCTTAGAACTTCTGAAGACCCAGCTCTTCTAAGAGTCTCTCATGCATTAGAACATCTGAAGACCCAGCTCTTCTAAGAGTCTCTCTTGCCTTAGAACATCTGAAGACCCAGCTCTTCTAAGAGTCTCTCTTGCCTTAGAACGTCTGAAGACCCAGCTCTTCTAAGAGTCTCTCTTGCCTTAGAACATCTGAAGACTCAGCTCTTCTAAGAGTCTCTCTTGCCTTAGAACTTCTGAAGACCCAGCTCTTCTAAGAGTCTCTCTTGCCTTAGAACATCTGAAGACCCAGGTCTTCTAAGAGTCTCTCTTGCCTTAGAACGTCTGAAGACCCAGCTCTTCTAAGAGTCTCTCTTGCCTTAGAACATCTGAAGACCCAGCTCTTCTAAGAGTCTCTCATGCATTAGAACGTCTGAAGACCCAGCTCTTCTAAGAGTCTCTCTTGCCTTAGAACATCTGAAGACCCAGCTCTTCTAAGAGTCTCTCTTGCCTTAGAACGTGCACTTCCAATGCACCCCACTCTCCCTCTCCTGCACCTTCATCTCCTGACAATTTCCTGTTAGCAAGTTGCACTGTTGGGAGTTAGTGATGTTTGTAATTGCGTTGGGAGTTAGTGATGTTTGTAATTGTGTTGGGAGTTAGTGATGTTTGTAATTGTGTTGGGAGTTAGTGATGTTTGTAATTGTGTTGGGAGTTAGTGATGTTTGTAATTGTGTTGGGAGTTAGTGATGTTTGTCATTGTGTTGGGAGTTAGTGATGTTTGTAATTGTGTTGGGAGTTAGTGATGTTTGTAATTGTGTTGGGAGTTAGTGATGTTTGTAATTGTGTTGGGAGTTAGTGATGTTTGTCATTGTGTTGGGAGTTAGTGATGTTTGTAATTGTGTTGGGAGTTAGTGATGTTTGTAATTGTGTTGGGAGTTAGTGATGTTTGTAATTGTGTTGGGAGTTAGTGATGTTTGTAATTGTGTTGGGAGTTAGTGATGTTTGTCATTGTGTTGGGAGTTAGTGATGTTTGTAATTGTGTTGGGAGTTAGTGATGTTTGTAATTGTGTTGGGAGTTAGTGATGTTTGTCATTGTGTTGGGAGTTAGTGATGTTTGTCATTGTGTTGGGAGTTAGTGATGTTTGTAATTGTGTTGGGACTATCTGTGTTGAGTATGAGGTGGAATAGTGAATAGTATTAGGAGTATTTCGTTTTTGATAAAAGAGCGTGTTAAATGCATAAATGTATGTATGTGTGTGTGTGTGTGTGTGTGTGTGTGTGTGTGTGTGTGTGTGTGTTTACCAACCTGATAGGAGCAGTATTGCATCCACTGTGGAGCATCCATGCAGTCCCCATGCTGAGTGCGTGTGAATCCATCTCTGCAGATGTCAAACACCCTCTGCACACACACACCACCATCTCTGCTCCATTCATGGCCCAGAGTACACACACACTGGCCATCACTGGGCTAGAAGAGGAAAACACACACACTCAAATAAACACAGTCTCTCTCTCACACACACGCACACACACTCAAATAAACCCAGTCTCTCTCTCACACACACACACACACACACACACTCAAATAAACACAGTCTCTCTCTGACACACACAGACACACACACACACACACACACACACACACGCATGCATCCCCTCCACATACACATACATATACAAAGACACACACACACAACCATACACATATGTACCCCCACAAACATACACATATATGCACACATATACAAATGTACGAACATGTACACCCCCCCCCACACACACACACACACTCAACACACACACACACACACACACACACACACACACGCATGCATCCCCTCCACATACACATACATATACAAAGACACACACACACAACCATACACATATGTACCCCCACAAACATACACATATATGCACACATATACAAATGTACGAACATGTACACCCCCCCACACACACACACACACACTCAACACACACACACACACACACACACACACACACAGAGTCAGATTGCTTTCCCATGCAGTAAATCTTAACAAGCTGCAGGTGAGCTGCTGATGGACCCGAGAGAAAGAAAGATGAGGGAGTGACACTTGAGAATAATGGCTGAAAGGACACACACACACACACGCACACACA
>JAIFZK010000206.1:1065000-1067500 GCA_027481765.1 Tenualosa thibaudeaui | reverse complement strand
GATCATGCAGACTCTAAACTGAACACACACACACACACACACACACACACACACACGTGGACACATCAGTGGACTTCACATGCCCTCTATTCCAAGAGACAATGCAGACTCTGAACATTCTCTTCCAAGTACTCAGCACACACACACACATACACACAGACACGCACACAAACACACATGCACACAAACACACACACACCACTGGACTTGTATATACCCCAGGGGACAATGGGATGTGGGAAATTTAAATGTTGTTTTGCTTTATACTCTCACAGCGTTTATTGTGTTTTTTTATGTTATGTTATGTCATGTTATGTTATGTCATGTGAGTGTGTTATTTAAAGGGACGCAAGGCATGATTTGATTTGATGCTTTTTTAGGTTCACTTACCAGCAAAATTTTTTAATTGACTTTACCGAATTCCACAGCCATTTGCCACAGCATGTTGAATATATTTATTGATTTACTCAAGTTTGTTAATGCAGAACTACTAATTCATCTCAAAGCCTCATTTCAACATCAGCATCATAAGTAAAAATGTCTTTGCAGGGACAAACAAATTGAAACAAACACGCCACTTGTTGTCATCTCATGGTAATGAGAGTCATTTACAATTGCATCAGTCTAGGAAAGGATACGATCACATACAGGTAATCACATACAGGGACACTACAGGTTATAATCACATACAGGTTATAATCACATACAGGTACACTACAGGTTATAATCACATACAGAATATAATCACATACAGGTTATAATCACATACAGGTAATCATGCAAAGACACTACAGGATATTATCATATACAAATATCACAGACAGGGACGCTAGTACATGATCACAGACAGGGACGCTAGTACATGATCACAGACAGGGACGCAAGGATTCACAATGTTTGCACTAAAATGGCAGGTCTGATATTCAGTGGGTTCATGCATAGACTGGAAGGATTGGCAGCACAGAACAACACACAGAGGCTGAATTCCAATGTGCAGCCCTCAGCCCTGAGCCCTGAAAGACAGAATTGGCATGACTAACGTCCTAATTGGCTGATTCATGCCAGTGAGGTGTCTGAGGGCTCAGTGCTTAGGGGGGCACTGGGATTCAGCCACATTCACATGTTGGTCCGGATGGGATGTACTGGGGAGCTGTTATGTGTCTGATTGGCTGTAAAGCTGTCAGTTAAATGCCTTGGACCAATCCAACTCCTCAGTAGAACTTCTTCAGGGCGAACCACCCACCCAGGACAAGGAGAACTGCACCTGCAGTGGCAAATATCACCCCCACCACCACCCCTGCCTCTGTCTTAGTCTCCGCCAATGGCTCCCCTGCACCTGCAGGACACACACACACACACATTTGCACGGACACACGTGGACACGTCAGTGGACCACATGCCCTCTATTCCAAGAGACAATGCAGACTCTGAACATACTCTTCCAAGTGCTCAGCACACACACACACACACACACAAATATTTACTTTGCTCCAATAATACTTAGAGAAGGTGGTATATTTATTGGAACAAACCACAAAACTATAAGTGCTTATAGTTATAATGTCCCAATAACTCCTAATGACATCATCATTATTAACTCCTAATGACATCCTCATTAATAACTCCTAATGACATCCTCATTAATAACTCCTAATGGCATTCTCACTGATAACTCCTAATGACATCTTCATTAATAACTCCTAATGACATCTTCTTCATTGACAATAACTGTTAAGGAGAAGAAGTGTTCCTGTACTCTCAGCTTATTGAGATCATGATTCATATATAACATCATATATAACTGCTTGTTAATTAATGGTCTACTACAGGAAGAACAGGAAAAGGTTTTAATAAGTGATTTGCAATGACTAGCAAATGACCAGTATGCAAGGCTAGAAATCTGCATGTTGATAAGCAGCTAGTTCTACTTACCTAATCTTGCACAAACATGGAATCAGATACTTACAATGGGACAGACAAATACACTCATAGTACTATATAAAAACAAACCAAACACCCACAATTACACACAAACAACACACACAGAAACACAGACACACAAACATAGACTGACAAAAACACACAATCACACACAGAAACACTAACACACACAAACAGAGACACAGAACCACACACAATCATCCAAAAACAAGCTCACACACAAGAGCAGGTCATACATGACCACCTGCCGCCCCCTGGTGGTAGGAGTGGTAACTGAATTCTCTCCTACTTCAACTGCTCTGTCATTAGTAGTGATGTCTAACGTCAGCAGGTCTGAGCGTGTGTGGGACTTACCATATGGCAGTGCAGTAGGGCTACTCTCTGTGGACGAGAGGGAAATCAGAGAAGACAAGGAGGTGAAATGAGTGGAATCACAGTTCATTATTGTAGAAATATGTGTGTGGTGTGTGGTGTGTGGTGTGTGAAGTGTGGTGTGTGGTGTGTGGTGTGTGAAGTGAATTGATGTAATGTAAAAACATAAAAAATGTGTGTATAATTT
>JAIFZK010000206.1:1042500-1060000 GCA_027481765.1 Tenualosa thibaudeaui | reverse complement strand
CACTTAACCCTAAGCTGCTCTAGGGGAGACTGGTCCTGATGTAAGGCACTTAACCTAAGCTGCTCTAGGGAGACTGGTCCTGATGTAAGGCACTTAACCTAAGCTGCTCTAGGGGAGACTGGCCCTGATGTAAGGCACTTAACCCTAAGATGCTCTAGCGGAGACTGACCCTGATGTAAGGCACTTAACCTAAGTTGCTCTAGGGAGACTGACCCTGATGTAAGGCACTTAACCTAAGTTGCTCTAGGGAGACTGACCTGATGTAAGGCACTTAACCCTAAGTTGCTCTAGGGGAGACTGACCCTGATGTAAGGCACTTAACCCTAAGCTGCTCTAGGGGAGACTGGTCCTGATGTAAGGCACTTAACCCTAAGCTGCTCTAGGGGAGACTGGCCCTGAAGTAAGTAATAGCTGTCACAAATGTAAGTCACTTTGGATAAAGGCATCTGCTAAATGCATAAATGTAAATGTAAGGTTACTCTGTAAGGATCTGTGTGTGTATGTTGAGGTGACTTACGCTATGATCTGTGTGTGTGTGTTGAGGTGACTTACGCTATGATCTGTGTGTGTGTGTTGAGGTGACTTACGCTATGATCTGTGTGTGTGTGTTGAGGTGACTTACGCTATGATCTGTGTGTGTGTGTTGAGGTGACTTACATTACAAGCTGTGTGTGTGTGTTAAGGGGACTTACGCTATGATCTGTGTGTGTGTGTTAAGGGGACTTACGCTATGATCTGTGTGTGTGTTGTGGCAACTTACACTATGATCTGTGTGTGTGTGTTGAGGGATCTTACTCTATGATCTGTTTATTGTTGAAGAGGAGACAGATCTGTGTGTGTGTGTGTGTGTGTGTGTGTGCGTATTAAGGGGACTTACGCTACAATCTGTGTGTGTGTGTGTTGACGGGACTTACGCTAGTGATTTGCACTACGACCTGTGTGTGTGTTGAGGGTCCTTACGCTATGATCCATGTGTTGATGAGGGTCCTTACGCTATGATCTATGTGTGTGTGTGTGTTGAAGGTCCTTACACTATGATCCATGTGTTGATGAGGTGACTTACGCTACGATCTGTGTGTGTGTTCAAGTGACTTATGCTACGATCTGTGTGTGTTTTGAGGGTCCTTACGCTATGATCTGTGTGTGTGTGTGTGTGTTTTGAGGGTCCTTACGCTATGATCTGTGTGTGTGTATGTGTGCGTCTTGAGGGTCCTTACGCTATGATCTGTGTGTGTGTGTGTGTGTGTGTGTGTGTGTGTGTGTGTTGAGGCTCCTTACGCTATGATCCATGTGTTGATGAGGTGACTTACGCTACGAGCTGTGTGTGTTTTGGGGGTCCTTACGCTATGATCTGTGTGTGTGTGTGTGTGTGTGTGTTGAGGCTCCTTACGCTATGATCCATGTGTTGATGAGGTGACTTACGCTACGAGCTGTGTGTGTTTTGGGGGTCCTTACGCTATGATCTGTGTGTGTGTGTGTGTGTGTGTGTGTGTGTGTGTGTTGAGGCTCCTTACGCTATGATCCATGTGTTGATGAGGTGACTTACGCTATGAGCTGTGTGTGTTTTGGGGGTCCTTACGCTATGATCTGTGTGTGTGTGTGTGTGTGTGTGTGTGTTGTGGGTCCTTACGCTATGATCTGTGTGTGTGTGTTTTGAGGGTCCTTACGCTATGATCTGTGTGTGTGTGTATGTGTGTGTGTGTGTGTGTGTGTGTTGAGGGTCCTTATGCTATGATCTGTGTGTGTGTGTGTGTGTGTGTGTGTTCAGGGTCCTTACGCTATGATCTGTGTGTTGTTGATGAGGTGACTTACACTATGATCTGTGTGTGTGTGTATGTGTGTGGGTGTGTGTGTGTGTGTGTGTGTGTGTGTTGAGGGTCCTTACGCTATGATCTGTGTGTTGTTGATGAGGTGACTTACACTATGATCTGTGTGTGTGTGTGTGTGTGTGTGTGTGTGTGTGTGTTGAGGGTCCTTACGCTATGATCTGTGTGTTGTTGATGAGGTGACTTACACTATGATCTGTGTGTGTGTGTGTGTGTGTGTGTGTGTGTGTGTGTGTGTGTGTTGAGGGTCCTTACGCTATGATCTGTGTGTTGTTGATGAGGTACTCCAGGGGGTAGCGGCAGGAGAAGTGATAGTAGAGGTCAGTGGAGTAACTGATGATGCCCTCTGATGACCTTGGAGTGTCAATGAACCCTGTGATGACCACCGACTGGATCTTGGAGAACTGGCTGAAGGGACCATTTGGGTCTGCATCCTCATCTACAATCTGGAATACACACACACACACACACACACACACACACACACACACATACAGACATACAGACACACGCATGCCCACAAAGAACTTTATCTATAATCTAACTCACATACATACATACACACACACACACACACACACACACATACATACATGCACACAACCACACCCACAAAGAACCGCATCCACAGTCTGACTCTCATACATACAGTACACAGAACCACATCTACAATCCAGAACACACACACACACACACACACACACACACAATGAACCACATCGACAATCTGGAATACACAGAGAAACCTTGCCCATTAATCTCACACACTGACACACAAACAAAAATTTGACAATTTCTCTCTTGCTATTTTTCTTCCATTCCTCTACCTCTCTCCACCCCTCTCTCCCCCTCACCTGTAGGCTCTGTCTGCAGGGGTTTGCTTCGCTGTGGTTGACGTGGAGTTGATATCTGATGACGGGAGGTTGGACGCTGGTGTCGATGGTCCCCTGACACTGAGTGGTGTTGTGCTCCCCATTCAGAGCCAGCTGGGTCGGGTCAAAACCAGCCCAACTCGCCGTGCAGAGGTTCACCTCCAGCGAGATCACACTGGTGCCGCAGTCCACACTCAAGTCATGGTTGTCTGAGAGAACAAGAGACCAGGCCCATATGGAAGACATCATCACTCATCAGCATCGGGCTACACACACACACACACACACACACACAGACATCTGTCTATCTCCTACCTGGGACACGCTCGTACTCAGCTGAGCAGTTGTATGTGGAAAGCACTGGCCGCAGAGTCAGGAGCATCAGCATGGACAAACACACAAGCAACATCCTAGCACGTCCCTGCAGAACAACAAGCAGAACATCTTAGCGCGTCCCTGCAGAACAACCAGAACATCTTAGCACGTCCCTGCAGAACAACAAGCAGAACATCTTAGCACGTCCCTGCAGAACAAGAAACAGAACATCTGTGTGTACCTCTGCAAAACAAGAAACAGAACATCAGCGTGTACCTCTGCAGAAAAACAAATAGAACATCTTAGAGTGTACCTCTGCAGAACAATAAACATCTTAGAGTACCTCAGCAAAACAGCAAACAGAACATCTTAGAGTACCTCAGCAGAACAGCAAACAGAACATCTTAGAGTACCTCTGCAGAACAGCAAACAGAACATCTTAGAGTACCTCTGCAGAACAGCAAACAGAACATCTTAGAGTACCTCAGCAGAACAACAAACAGAACATCTTAGAGTACCTCAGCAAAACAGCAAACAGAACATCTTAGAGTACTTCTGCAGAACAACAAACAAAACACCTGCATGTGCACAGAGATGAACATCAGCCTCATAAAACATCAGCCTTGGAGACAGACAGACAGAATTCAACATTAGAGGCTTGGATACAGAGAAAGACAAGGTAAAGCTCAGGGAGACATCAGTAGGAGAGAGACAGACAGGTTAAAGCTCAGGGAGACATCAGTGGGAGAGAGACAGACAGGTTAAAGTTCAGGGAGACATCAGTAAGAACTGAGACAGACAGGTTAAAGCTCAGGGAGACATCAGTAGGAGAGAGACAGACAAGTTAAAGCTCAGGGAGACATCAGTAGGAGAGAGACAGACAGGTTAAAGCTCAGGGAGACATCAGTGGGAGAGAGACAGACAGGTTAAAGTTCAGGGTGACATCAGTAAGAACTGAGACAGACAGGTTAAAGCTCAGGGAGACATCAGTAGGAGAGAGACAGACAGGTTAAAGTTCAGGGTGACATCAGTAAGAACTGAGACACAGCTGAATTAGAGCTTTGTGGCCTTCAGAGGTAAAAGCCTTGAAAGGGAGATCTACAGTTAGATGAAACATTATTACAGGAACATTTAGAAACTTGAGGTCAGATGAAACATTATTACAGGAACATTTAGAAACTTGAGGTCAGATGAAACATTATTACAGGAACATTTAGAAACTTGAGGTCAGATGAAACATTATTACAGGAACATTTAGAAACTTGAGGTCAGATGAAACATTATTACAAGAACATTTAGAAACTTGAGGTCAGATATAACATTATTACAGGAACATTTAGAAACTTGAGGTCCATGGCAGCCAGTGGTGCTCCAGTACATCAGTTATACTCAAGTCCACACATCCAATTACACTCCTCACATAGACATGTCTACATTAAGCCCTCACATAGACGTCTACATTAAGCCCTCACATAGACGTCTACATTAACATAGACATCTACATTAAGCCCATTCAGAGCAAATAAAAACTCAATCAGTATACAGTCAACGGAATGAAACGTCCTAGATGATGCTATGATGCACCTTGTTTTGTCCAAGTCATTAATGATGAATTGATTAATGAAAGAATTTGCAACTAATTGATTGATTGTAAAAAACTAAAATATAAACATGAAACATAAGTAAACAAAGAGAAAGGTGGATGTTTGAGGGAGAGAAGAGGAAAAAAAGAGAAAGAGGCCTGATTCTCATACCTTGGTGTTCCTGGGCCTAACTGCTGCAGACAGACAAGACTAAAAGTGTGTGAATCCCCTTAGTAATCCTATGTGAGTGTTGGTGTGTGTGCCTGTGTTGGCTTGCGTGTGTGTGTAAGGGTGGTGTCTTTTATAAGGTGAAGGAAACAGAAGGAGGGTCATATAGACTTCTCTCTCTCTCCCGCTCTCACACACACACACACACAGAGAGAGAGAGAGAGAGAGAGACAGATTCACATAGTAAACAGTATCTGTCTGTGGTTTGGAAGTAGTATCATGAAAGTTCCTGAAAAATGGGGTCAAAGAACTTTGGTAGTGAGATAATGTTAAACTGATAGAGGGGCTCTCTAATGGCAGCCTGTCGTCTGTGTGTGTTTCTAATGTAACGACCCGCTTGTGCACTGGTTATATGGCAGCCTATCGTCTGCCTAATGAATTCCTAATGAATTCAGACTCAGACAGTAATATCTGGGATTTCATGTCATCTGAAGTCAGTTGTATCCATGGTACTGACACACTGATATGATTCACCCTTTGCTGGATTTATTGTGTCACTGCATTTTTCAGTGTGGAGCAAAAGTCACTCAGGCATCCAACATCAAAGGCACATCCAACACCAAAGGCACATCCAACACCATACACAGTACCTGTGTCAACTAGAGAACCCATGCCAGCTAGATCTGTATAGAGAACCCATGCCAGCTAGATCTGTATAGAGTGCCCGTGCCAAGCAGGGTCTCCTCAGCAACAAGATTCCCAACAGATGGTCTATGCAGAACGAGCTGGGTGGGGTGTGACCACCATAGCCAAGACATGATACTGTCTCTGTGTTAGAGAGTGAAGTTGTAGTTGTTACTTAAAGACATGATACTGTCTCTGTGTTAGAGAGTGAATTTGTAGTTGATTCTCAAAGACATGATACTGTCTCTGTGTTAGAGAGTGAAGTTGTAGTTGATATGTTGTGGAAAACCACCTTGATGCTTGCAAAACCCACAAATCAATATTCTAACCCACCCAACACACTTGGTCCAAACCAAGAACTCACTGTTGAAGTAGAATTGTTGACGAAGACTTTATTCACAATACCAGCAAAGTATACAAGAGACAATTGCCCCAAAGTATAAGTGCTGAGCAGTGTGAAGGAGATCCGCTGCAGAGAGGATACCGTTTCCCTTGAGAGGTGATCAAGTCTGACTGTCCCCACCAAAACATCTAATCTTTAAGCTGCAGAGGCCTCCCCTGGACTACCTGCATCATATTAATTAATGCAAGAGGCCTCGGTCCTGTTCATATTGGTGGAATTCCTTGCTCATCCAGTTATAAAAAACTATCATTCTTCCTTGCTGGGCGTTTCAGTCTGACGTGTGTTTCCTTACATTGGGCTCTTATTTTGAGATATACTACTTATATTGGCTGACGTACTTCCTTACATAGGGACTTTTTACATTGACTATTATCTCTATGATTTATATTCCCTTCATGTAATTAGGACCCATCTACACCATGGTTCTCATGTGTAGAGCATCTATCCCTATCATGGTTCTCATGTGTAGAGCATCTATCCCTATCATGGTTCTCATTTGAACAACACCCACTGAACAGCGGATCTCTGTCACTGCCACATATCATGATGTCCACCCAATGCATAATCTTGCTACTATTACGATGTTGCAAACCCCCTTCTTTCATAAGTCAGTATAAGCATTACACTCTCAGGTTAATATTGTGTATACTAGAATACTACATTCTTTATGATAATAATTTCCACAGATACTTAAAGACATGATACTGTCTCTCTGTTAGAGAGTGAAGTTGTAGTTGATGCTCAAATTTAGTTTAATAGCTGTGTAACAAAAGGCTGTAACTTTATTTAATAAATGAAACAGTCTGAGAGGATGCCTTTGCATGTACGACCATAACAAAGTGTAAAATCAATTAGCCACACTTTAGTAATCGCAGCCCATAATCTGAGATAATAATCTGAGACGAAGTCAAATGCTCTCTGATTGCTCCAGCACATTAAAGCATGGCATCATCTCATGGGAATGACAGGCAGTGAATAGAGGAGATCCGATACCCTGCCAGAGGGCACAATGCACATGGCCCAAAATAGCCTTTGTTACCTTAGCTTGTACGCTAACGTTCAGTGCTTTTGTGTGTCTAAGAGTTGCAGGTGCTGCTGGCCATCTCTACAGGCAGTAGATGGTTTGGAGGGAAAGGCTTTGTCACTGGCAGATTAGCAGGTGAAAGCAACTCGGCAGGTTCCTGCCAAACGCCCCTCAGACAGAGAACATGTTGGACACTTTATACTAAGATGCGTCAGTGTAGGCCGTGCGCTTCCCATTGTGTTACACAGTTTCTTTCTCTTCAAGAACGCACCCATGAGAACGGAAGCCTCTAACGATGCACAGCAGCGTCTCCTGATTGCGTTAATTTCTCTGTCTGGTAGACATGGCCGCTGGACATCCCAAACACACACTACTTAGTGTCACGTTAAGCGTGAGACCCATGCTCGCTCGAGAAAACCCCTTCCGCAGGGCTGCTGAAGAGGTCAAAAGTATAAGTACACGTCTAGTGCAGTATCACACATACAGGAGTATTCTATATGTTTATGTCCCTTGCATGGCCACTTGTCTGTATCACAACTTTAAAATAACTTTTATTAATTAGTCATTAACAACTCATTACTACCTATGAACAAATCATTTTAAGGATTTGTTAATATGGACTAATGCTGTACAGGTCATTATTTATTTATGAAGGAATAGTTTATAGGGATGTCTGAACAGACAAACAAACACATCACATATGCAAACACATGAACGATCATAAACATTTATTTACTCTCGTCTGGAATTGTGATTAAGTAATTATTTTTTCATAGCTAGTACTGGTTTGGTAAAGGCGAACTAATGAACCATTTATTTACTGTCGTCTGGAATTGTGATTAAGTAATTATTTTTTCATAGCTAGTACTGGTTTGGTAAAGGCGTACTAGTGAAAGTTATCAAGTGTTACACCTCTGGCCAAGAATCCAAACCATCCCAAACCATGAGCTGAATTCTAGACTGCACATGCTCTCTTGGCAGCACACATTAGTTTAGAGAAATAGCAGAGTGCTAACCTTTAAACTCACTTCTAGTGTATGCAGTAGCCTTAGTATAATAGCAGAATGCTAACCTTTAAACTCACTTCTATAATAGCTTAGTATAATAGCAGAGTGCTAACCTTTAAACTCACTTCTAGTGTATGCAGTAGCCTTAGTATAATAGCAGAGTGCTAACCTTTAAACTCACTTCTAGTGTATGCAGTAGCCTTAGTATAATAGCAGAGTGCTAACCTTTAAACTCACTTCTAGTGTATGCAGTAGCCTTAGCTAACCTTTAAACTATAATAGCCTTAATAGCAGAGTGCTAACCTTTAAACTCACTTCTAGTGTATGCAGTAGCCTTAGTATAATAGCAGAGTGCTAACCTTTAAACTCACTTCTAGTGTATGCAGTAGCCTTAATAACAGAGTGCTAACCTTTAAACTCACTTCTAGTGTATGCAGTAGCCTTAATAACAGAGTGCTAACCTTTAAACTCACTTCTAGTGTATGCAGTAGCCGTAATAGCAGAGTGCTAACCTTTAAACCCATTCTAGTCTATGCAGTAGCCTTGGTATAATAGCAGAGTGCTAACCTTTAAACTCACTACTAGTCTATGCAGTAGCCTTAATAGCAGAGTGCTAACCTTTAAATTAATTTCTAGTCTATGCAGTAGCCTTAGTATAATAGCAGAGTGCTAACCTTTAAACTCACTTCTGGTCTATGCAGTAGCCTTAGTATAATAGCAGAATGCTAACCTTTAAACTCACTTCTGGTCTATGCAGTAGCCTTAATAGCAGAGTGCTAACCTTTAAACTCATTCTAGTCTATGCAGTAGCCTTAGTATAATAGCAGAGTGCTAACCTTTAAACTCACTTCTAGTATAATATAATATAAAATAACCAGTAACCTTTAAGCACACTTATAGTTTATTTTATATCAAATTTAGTCCCAAGTATTACAATAGGTACACTCTTTTTAAAGGTTTATTAAATTGGCCCATCTTACAACTTGACTTTAACTTGAAGTATATTTTATACACTTGAATGTATAAAAATACATACAAATGTATTAATTCTGTGTAGAGGTTGACCAAATAAACTGTGAGTTCAAATCTGGCTGTATGTATAGAGAGAAAGAAACCCCCACAGGGAGCCAAAATGGGATCATTTCTTAATAATAATTTGTGAAGGGATACATTGTAGGGATCCCTGGAAAGACAGTACAGATCATGTAAGCAAATAGGGGGAAGTGTGTTTGATTTCTGCCCACCACCATTGAGCCCTTGATCAATGAGGACCATTGAGCCCTTGATCAATGAGGCATTTAACCCAAATATCCCCTGGAGAGTCTGGTCTTGCAATCACTGATCTGTGAGTAACTTTGATAAAAAAAACATCACTTAAATAAATAATAATTGTTAATTTACCTAGTTTATTTTAAATGAAAAGAAGTAACACTGATGTTAATGATGTATGCTGAAAGTGTACTAAAACTACACTAAAAACAGACATACTGTAGCTTACTAAAAATGGGCCAATTTAGTCTAAAGAAGTATAAAAATAGCACACTCAGGTGCACTCTTAGTGTATTAAATAGCACATGTCTTACAGTAAACAGGAAATAAACTGAAATTGAAGTATACAGTATATAAACACATACAAATGCATTTATTCCGTGAAGGGGGTTGACCAAATAAATTTAATCTAAAACTTAAACTTTAACTAAATATGTCAATCTAGCTATATGGACATAAAGAAAACTACATAGGGTGGCGTATGACTCCTGACTCAAAGTGCTTTAGCTATGAGGCCTTGATAGTTCCTGCTGTTTGTGTAAAGTGGAAGGTAACAGTAGCGTGTGGAACAAACAGCAATCTGAGTCTCTACTGTACCTCTTGTCAACCAGGAACAATGGGGCGCGTAAGCCGAGTCCTTCACCAGTGGCATTTAGCAGCGCTTAAGACACTTCTATCATTATGTAAGAAGATATGCTGGGAAGCACAACGACGTGCCATTGTCCTCCATTGCCGTGATTCATCAGCTCTTACCTGAGGGGTCTGGACTCAGTGTCGCTCACTTACTCACACACACACCACAAATGGGTGTTTTTAATCGAGCCCCTCCCTCTCCCCCCCACACACACACACACACACACAGATGGTAATTACACCATGACATGGTCACACGGACTGCATGGCCACATTTGCTATCCAGCAAATGGGACTGAAGCTGAACAAGGGTCCATTTTCAGAGGCTTTTGTTCATCAACAAAGAACATCATCATGGTGTATTAAATTATCATTGCTTTGTGACCCTAAATGTGTGACAGCAATCTCTGTTATAGTTCTCTAAAAAAAACACAAAGCAAGTTAGATGCTACCTCCCTCTGGTGAATAAAAGATGTATGTGCATACTGAAGTGTCCTCAAGGGCACAAGAATAGGCTCTAGACAAGCACAGTCGACTCTCAATATTTTTATGAACAGAGGAATACCTTGTAGACAACTGTTACTGTAAACACACACACAAACATTGAACAGTATTCCTTTAAAACCTAGAAGACCGGAGAGAGTCTGCCCAGAGTCAAGAGCGGATTAGCACAGATTAGCTTCAGCGCATTAGCACATGGCATTTTCAAATATGATGCCGCATGGAGCGTAGAAGGAACCAGTTCTTGCATGAAGGTTCATGTTGGTCAGCTCTCATGCACATGCATGTTGGTGGGCGGCTACCCAGTGGCTACAGCCAAACCTTACTCAGTGTGTGTTTCTTGAGGAGCCTGTGGGAAGACGTGTATATTATGGTCATTCGTGCTGCCCTGGGTATCTCCTTTCAAGAATTTATGAAGTATCCATTTAACACAAGTATCTTACAGTCTCTGTAGAGTTGTAGACAAGTCTTGTGGCAGCAGGATGGCAGGTGAAACCAAGGGTAAAATAGACCACTTTTCGTTTAAGCCGCTGCTAACCAATTTATGTTGCACTTTGGGTGACTCCACACATGTTCTAGAGCAACTTCTTTGTCCTGTTATGTGGCAAGCAAGCTAGGTGCCTTATTGCCATCCTGAATTCATCTCTTTTTGGAGAATATCAACAATGGTCCATGTGTCATTTCTGGCCTTGGAACTTAACGCACGGTCAGAGCCGACTGGTGCTGATTCCACGCCCCATGGTCCATGGCATGGCCAGCTCACTCCTACAGAGACAGCAGGACTGCAGAGTAGAGTTGAACACAGCAGAGGACTGGTAATGATGGGAGTCCTGATAAGGAGAGACCCCTGTCACATGAAGGAGATAAGGAGAGACCCCTGTTACTAGTAGAGATAAGGAGAGACCCCTGTCACTAGTAGAGATAAGGAGAGACCCCTGTCACTAGTAGATGATAATGAGAGACCCCTGTCACTAGTAGAGATAAGGAGAGACCCCTGTCACTAGTAGATGATAATGAGAGACCCCTGTCACTAGTAGAAGATAAAGGAGAGACCCCTGTCACTAGTAGAAGATAAAGGAGAGACCCCTGTCACTAGTAGATGATAATGAGAGACCCCTGTCATTAGTAGAGATAAGGAGAGACCCCTGTCACTAGTAGAGATAAGGAGAGACCCCTGTCACTAGTAGATGATAATGAGAGACCCCTGTCATTAGTAGATGATAATGAGAGACCCCTGTCACTAGTAGAGATAAGGAGAGACCCCTGTCACTAGTAGAGATAAGGAGAGACCCCTGTCACTAGTAGAAGATAATGAGAGACCCCTGTCACTAGTAGATGATAATGAGAGACCCCTGTCACTAGTAGAAGATAATGAGAGACCCCTGTCACTAGTAGATGATAATGAGAGACCCCTGTCACTAGTAGATGATAATGAGAGACCCCTGTCATTAGTAGAAGATAATGAGAGACCCCTGTTTGACCACCTGTGTGCATGCATAAAGTCGTTAGGAAGTGTTTGTGAGTGTTGAGGAGTGAATGTGTGCAAAGCCAGTATAGCGTGTCCTTTGTGCCATAGTTCTGAGTCTCTCAGTTCTGGCCTGCTGACATAGGCGTCTTCTTGATCTTAATTGTTTGAACAGTCCATTATTTGGATGACAAGAGTCCTTCAAAATCTTTTGTGCCCTTAGAAGTAGTCTTCTGGAATAGATATCTTGCAGGACAGGGAGTTGAGTTCAGCTGAACATACTACTCTCTGCAGAGTACTACAATCTCTGACTGTGGAGTTCCCATACCAGGTGATGATGCTACCTGTTAGAACACTCTCAACAGCTGAAATGTAGAAGGCCTTCAAGATGGATGTTGAAACCTTGAATTTCCTTAGCTGACAAAGGAAGAAGAGTTGTTGTCTGGACTTCTTCAGAACATGTTGGATGTTAACAGCCCATGTCTTTAGAGATGTGGACACCAAGGTTCTTAAAACTTGTGACTCTCTCCACAGGTTGCCCGCTCATCTTTAGTGGGTTGTAACTCTGCCTCCTATAATCCACTACCATTTCCTTGGTTTTATTGACATTCAGTGTCAAGTTGCTAGACTGACAACCCTGTGCCACCTCTTCAACCTGATCCAAGTAGGCCTGTTCACCTCTTCAACCTATTCCAAGTAGGCCTGTTCACCTCTTCAACCTGATCCAAGTAGTCCTATTCACCTCTTCAACCTGCTCCAAGTAGGCCTGTTCATTGTTGTTGCTAATTAGGCCCATGACCACTGTCATCCGCAAACTTAATGATGGAGGTGTGACTACTGTTGGCTTTGCAGTCATGTGTGTAGATGTTGTACAGCAAGGGTCTCAAAACACCACCTTGGGGGGCACCAGTGCTGATTGTTAATGTGTAATGTGTCAGACAACAAACAGTTGGTGAGAAATTCAAATATCCAGTGACAGTGTGGTGTCACTGGATATCCCATGGCCTTCATCAGTGAGGGGTACTATCATGTTGAATGCTCAACTAAAATCAATGAACAGCATTCTCATTTGATTCTCCTTTCCCTCCTCCAGGCGAGTTAGGGTGGTGTGCAGGAGTTTTGAGATGACATCCTCCTTGGACCTGCTGGCTCTGTAGACAAATTTGGGTGTCAAAGGAGTTTAGGAGGGATGAACACATAATGTTTTTCACCGGCCTCACAAAACACATCAAGGCCACCAGGCGGTAGTCATTTAGACATGATGACTTTTGTTTTTCGACACAGGAACAATAATGGACTGCTTGAAGCAAGTAGGAACTGTCTCTTGAGCTAATGACATGTTGAAAATGTAGCTGAACACAGGGGCTAACTGAACAGTGCAGGATTCCAAAACCCTATTAGAAATGCCATCAGTCTGGCACCTCAGAGACACAGAAATGTGTATCCCCACTAGCATCACAATATGCTGTAGCTTGTACAAGATCATCTGTGTTTTTAATATCAAAGCGAGCATGAAAAGCATTTAGTTTATCAGGGAGGGATTTAGTCACACTCAACATTGGAGTTCCTTTAAAAGCCTCTGATGGTTTGTAGTCTCTTCCACATTCGTGCTGGGTCACCCTCCATGAAATCAGCTTCAACTTTGTCACAATAGCACCGCTTAGCATATTTAATAGTCCTCCGTGAATGGTACAATGCTGCTTTGTAATCCGACATATCGCCTGAAATAAGCCCTTCATTATAAGTGGTGGTTTGTGTCTTTAATGTCTTACTTCTCTGCCCACCCAGGGAAGCTGGTTAGGGAAGCTATAGGTCTTTACAGTTGGGATGATGGAATCAGTAGGAATGAGGAGAGACCCCTGATCATAAGGCCCAGGCCCAGAACAGACAGGAGAAACTTGGTATTCTGGAGACTCATACCAGACTCATTGCTGGCCCTTCTCCAGACAGCAGCACAAACACTCCTCTCACGGGAGCCACTGGCAGTTACAAAACACACCCAATTAGTCTGCAGAGCTGTGTGCTCACTTTCAGTCTACACACACTCTCACACACTTCACACTCTTAACATAGAAAAAGGCTGGAGGAATAGTAACAGCCCTGTTGTATTTCAGACTTAAGGCAAATGTAAGATTATTTACATGACACAGTTTATTTACATGCCACAGACTTAAGGCAAAGGTAAGATTATTTACATGACACAGTGTATTTACGTGCCACAGACTTAAGGCAAAGGTAAGATTATTTACATGACACAGTTTATTTAGATGCCACAGACTTAATGCAAAGGTAAATTTATTTACATGGATACTCATATCAACCACAGAGGAAGTTCATGGCATAAAAGGATAAAAGGAGGCATACATGACAGTAAATAAAATTATATAAGGAAGTAATAATAATAATAATAATAATAACAATAATAATAATAATAACACATCTGTAAATCTCCTGAATCTGAATTGTATTAGTGAAACTGTGATAAAAATAAAAAAGAGAATAGTTGGTCTTTCGATGAAAATGATCATTTCACCTCCAGGGGGCAGGTCTGAGTACATTTACAGCCTACCCTCACCTCTTGTGAAGAAGCAGCTCCTTATATAACACACGCGGTGACTAAGTTCCCGTGTGACTCTCCAAATGCTTGCTCAGCTAACCCATTTCCTGCCTGGCCAAAAACACAGACCGGCTGCCTCAGAGTGAGGCGACCTGAGGAAGAACTATGAAGACTTGGACTTTATGAAGAGGACCTGGACTTTGTGAAGAGGACCTGGACTTTATGAAGAGGACCTGGACTTTGTGAAGAAGACTTGGACTTTATGAAGAAGACTTGGACTTTATGAAGAGGACCTGGACAAGACAACTGGCAGTCCAACCTATGGAAGACTACAGCCCTGGAAAAAAAATCTTTGACAGTTTTCTTAGATAATCTACCACATCTACCCTAAGCAGTCCACCACATCTAGCTTGAGCAGTCCAACACATCTACTCTAAGCAGTCCACCATATCTACCCTAAGCAGTCCACCACATCTACCCTAAGCAGTCCACCATATCTACCCTAAGCAGTCCACCACATCTACCCTAAGCAGTCCACCACATCTAGCTTGAGCAGTCCACCACATCTACCCTAAGCAGTCCACCACATCTAGCTTGAGCAGTCCAACACATCTACTCTAAGCAGTCCACCATATCTACCCTAAGCAGTCCACCACATCTACCCTAAGCAGTCCACCACATCTACCCTAAGGAGTCCACCACATATACCCTAAGCAGTCCACCACATCTACCCTAAGCAGTCCACCACATCTAGCTTGAGCAGTCCACCACATCTACCCTAAGCAGTTCACCACATCTAGCTTGAGCAGTCCACCACATCTACCCTAAGCAGTCCACCACATCTACCCTAAGCAGTCCACCACATCTAGCTTGAGCAGTCCACCACATCTACCCTAAGCAGTCCACCACATCTACCCTAAGCAGTCCACCACATCTACCCTAAGCAGTCCAACAAATCTACCCTAAGCAAACCAACACATCTACTCTAAGCAGACCAACACATCTACCCCAGCCACTCTAACATATCTACCCTAAGCAGTCCACCACACCTATGTAGTCCATACAGTGTCACCTGCTCCTAGGCAGGTGGTTGTCCACCTGCAGACGGCCACAGCACACCTGCTGGATCCCTAAACTCTCCCTGCCAGGTAAACAGGTCTGCAGATGGTGAACATGAGACTCACACTCTGGTCTGGACTGGGTACAACCCTCTCCAACCCCCTTCCTCCAAGAGGGAGCATACAATATGCCCAGCAGTATGCCCAGTATGCCAACCCAGTATACCCACCAATATGCCGACCCAGTTTGCCTACTGATACGCCAACCCAGTAAGCCCATGAGTATGGCCAGCCGTATACCTACCAGTATGACAATCCAGTATGCCAATAAGTATGCCAGTACAGTATGCCAATAAGTATGCCAACCCAGTATGCACACCAGGTCCAGTTTTCTTCCTTTCTGTCATTGTTTGTCTTTTATATCATCTGAAGCGGTCTGTATTGTCTGTATTGCGTGTCTGCTGTGTCTGGGTTGGAAATAAATGCTATGCACGTAGCACTGTGTATTGCTTGAGAATTCGAAGAGCCTAATTTTACGCAATGTAGGCCCTGTCAGTTGGCTGGAGCAACAGCCGGCTGCAGAGAGACAAACAGTTGGCCTGGTTTGCCTTCACTAGTTTAATGTATTAACTACTGTTCCAAAACAAATGTAATGTGGGGTTTCTCTTGTGTTTATTGTGTTGCGCCTGCTAACAGTACACTGACTGGGTTTTATTCACACGTTTGAATAAACAGCAGCACTTCTGCATCTGTCCAAGTCTCTCCAGCTGCCCAAAGATCGTTACTAGTGTGACCACAGCAGCCCCCTACCGCACGCTGATTGGACCACAGCTCCGTTAGGTCTCTCAGCTCAAAGACTGGAAAAAAAAGTTTGGGAGTTTTGGACTTAGCCTAATTCCCAGATTTTCCTGTTCCCAATGTTATGGTGGTGATTTGGACGCGTCCTATGGGAATGAACATGTGAAGAGATGGACTGTATGACGGTATTCGGAGCCATTTTCATCGTGTTTTGGAACACGGGCTCTGCATCGAAACTGTTCAGCGGTAAGTAGCGTCTGGACTGGTCGTAGGTGGGAGAACAACTTCAGCTAATATGAATAACGATACAAAAGCTGTGGCCGGAAACTGGATTTAAATAACGTTTTATGTGCCAGTCTGTTCTGTCGTGATTTTAAAACGTGTTGATTAACGAAGGATTCATCAATCAAAATTCGTTTTGGGGTCCGTTCGACTCCTTCTGACTGTCTGCGCTGTCGCTTAGCCTCGGAGCTCGAGGAATCGCGACATTGTTGCAGTGAACATCCTGTCCGATTCTGGACGGGACTAGTGGGCAAAATCACGCGTTTTTGACCGTTTGCTTAACGAGTAGTTCAGTAGGGCGTGACGCACTGGAAAGTTGTTTATACGGGGCCTTTTCTGTCGGAATTCTAGGCATTGCGATTACGGCGCAGTTTGACTGTTTTTTGCATGAACTTGAAATTAAATTAGTTCAGCTCTGCCTTCCTCTAGTCATGTGATTATCTGTGGAGACAGGATGCAGGCTGGATAAACTTTACATTGTGCTCAGAAGCGGTGTGTGTTTATGTTTTTGCTGTGCTAGAAATGGAAATTAAATGTCCATTAGAATCCAGTCCAGCCATCGATTCCACTATGTTGTGTTATTATACTTTGTGGAAGTTAAAATGTACCAGTATTGTATCAGGCCACATAATATGCATGTGGGTCTGTTTATGAAGTTAATTCCTCATCATAACCCTCTTGGCCAAACCCAACCCCATCCCTCTGTAGTCTATCAAGCATTGGTGCGGGGGGGGGTTCAGTGTGACTGCTGTATTCCACAACACACACAAACCCACTACATGAGTCTACTACATAAGTCACTCACTTCATTTCCACACACCATGACTGTATCTGCCATACAGGCGCACACGCACACACACACACACACACACACACAGGTGAAGTGCTTTGTAGGTAGCTGTGTAGAGTAGGTGGGTAGCACAAGGAGTGTACATGGGCTTTGCAAATGGCAAACTGGAACCTAGTGGAACCACCACTAGACCACTAACCAGTAACCACTAACCAGTCACCACTAGACCACTAACCAGTAACCACTAACCAGTCACCACTAGACC
>JAIFZK010000206.1:1030000-1037500 GCA_027481765.1 Tenualosa thibaudeaui | reverse complement strand
TACAAAAGTCCAGACAGAGTGTGTTCATGTTATCTGCATGGAGTTGTTGGAGTTAATATGGTATTTGTATATTACTGAAAAATATGATGCTAGCAGAGGAAATGTTTTCCATAACACTTTTTTGTCACCTAATTTTGACTTGCTTTGCTGACTTAATTATTTTTTATTGCACTGCATATTCTCTATATAAAAATAAACAACAAAGTGATCCAACAGAAGTGTGTGTTGGTCTGTGTTGTGCATTGCCCTTAAGTGCACTAGATAGCAGCAGAGAGAACGGCAGAGAGAACGGCATACTCAGCCAGGCTAAAAAGCTGGGAAAACAATTATTCCACTTTATTTCTCCACTAGGTGGGGCTTAAGGAAAAGTAGCATAGACGTGAGGTCATCACCCTGTACAATGATATTTGCTTGTAGAGAACTGGCCGCACTGTGTGTTGGCATCACTCCATCTATTGGGCAAATAAATGCAGGTAGTCGTTCCTAACCCTGGAGCTTTAACCAGATCTGAAACATGAGCGCTTTGGCCTACTGGACATACCGAACATGTGTCCTCGCAGTAGGCCTAAGGAAGCACAGCTCATATGCACACAATTCACAATTCACACAACTCATACCTGAGTTTAATTCCTACTCGCCATGCTCCACATTTAATTGGCTGTAAATGTTACGTGTATATCGCTGCTGACATTTTTGTATCCCATACTGTGAAACAAAGCTTTATTTAAACATACTCCTATAGGCTAGTTTTAACAGTGACTCACTGGGGGCATTTTTTCCTGCGACACTGATGACATAATGATGACAGAATGCGATTTCTAACCTACTTTCTCCGCTGCTGTGCCATTCTTCACCACACAGTGGCGCCTGATGTCCATATAAATAACTTGCGGCTCCTCCACGCTAGCCTGATGTGTAATGCTTATATCGGAGACCGTTTAACAGTCCTCTGCTCATATCAAAATGTATTATAAAGACGTTTTTGTAAACGACTTCCACCAACGTTACACCATCAACCAGGTCTTCGTCAGAATTAAATACAGGCCTGTTAAATGGCTGGTTGCATATTTTAAATATTCAAGCCCAAGTACATGGGGATAAGTGCATATATTTGAAGAATCCAATGCAAAATATTCGCAGGGGTTTGTGAGGCTGCGTATGGTCCAGAAAGACCCATGCATAGAAGAACTGCTGTGAATCGGTGACGTGTGTTTATGTTTTTGATAAATAACACATGCTGCTAAAACCCCCATGTGAGGTGTCGGCACTCAATCAGTTAGGCCTCCAAAAATATACATAACTGAACCCCCGCCTCCATCCATTCTTGGAAACCCTTGAAAACAAAGGACTTTACAAAGCTTGCTCTCGGCAAAACTTCCCAGCTTGCTATCAGCTCGTACGCGGCCGTGCAAACAGCGACAGTTTTCAGGATAGCAGTGCTGGCGGTTGACGTAAGAGGTGGGTCTGGTTGTCTTGGTAACGGATTGGCACTGAAGTGTGGAAGTGCTTCAAAGCCCCCCCCCTTCTTCTGTCCCGCCCCCTCTACAAATACCCTGGGAGCCTCTGACGTCAATGCACGTCAGTCAGAGAACATGATGCCTCCTGCAAGTCAACTCGTGTACTCTCGCTAATAGAGCTGAAATATTAGAGCTCTATTGTATTGGAAAAGGGTGCCGCGACACACCGCCTAACTCCTAACCGTACTGATCCCCTTTTTGTTGGGTTGTGGAAGGCTGCCAACAACCAAGCTGGCCTGCCGATCGGGAATTTTACGTTGTCTATTTTCAATAGACACATTTTAGCGGGCGGTTTGTTTTCCCCCGTCCGCCTTATCTGGAGGCGCGAGTCGCAGGTCCCTATCGCATCTGACCGAGCCTCGCAGTCGGAACAGCATGGTCATGGCTGACTGTGTCCAAAAGCCGATGCTTCGGGGTCCTGTGCGGGTTGGCTTCTACGACATCGAGCGTACGCTGGGAAAGGGGAATTTCGCTGTCGTGAAGCTGGCAAGACACCGCATTACCAAGACCGAGGTGAGGAAAGCTAAAGACAGACAGAACTATTGACACTAGCCCTGATATGCGTCGTCTCACCAACTGTCCGTATCTAGTTTGTGGCACGTTACGTAGGCTGTGCCAAAGTGCACTGCATGTTCCTCGAACTCCCATCCTCGCCCCAACCGTATCCGAAAGACCTGCCTGGTTCCAGGCGTGCAGTAAAGTTCGCTTGGTGTCCGAGTAACGTTAGACCCACCAGTCCATGCGCTGGAACACTGCGTGCAGTGGTAACAATCTGTTACACTGAAGGAAATGTCTAAGATGCCGCTATAATGTAAGCTGTTTGTTGTGGCTCAGCGCAGAAACTTTTTAACCAGGCCACTAGCCTACTTTTGATGGTTATAACTACATTTACAAATGGTATGCACATGTGGTTAGATATGTTGGCCAGACTGTCACACACATAAATTGTTGCATAACTCTGATTTTGATATGTAGTTTGAGATTAGTGTGCGCTTGTGTAAGCGTGTGTGTGTATGAGAGAGTGTGTGCGTGCGCGTGTGTGTATCCATAGCATCGTGAGAAACTGCGTCTGACATGCATTGCGCAAGATGACATGTTTGGCTGCCTGTGCTCCCAGACACCTAATCTTGCCGGTGTAAGTGCAAGGTGCCTATCACAGCTCAGACAACAACACAACATTGTGTGTGTATTTGTGTGTGATGCATGTGGAGGGACTGTGTGTACACATGCATATGTATGCATGTGCAACGATAAATGTCTATCTGTCAATCCAAATAAAGAAGTAAAGTGTGTGTGTGTGTGTGTGCGCGCCTGGCCGCAAAGCTGCATGTGCCTGTCATACACACACACACACTCAAACTCTCTCTCTCACTCACACTCATGAACGAAGACACACACTCAAACTCTCTCTCTCACTCACACTCATGAACGAAGACACACACTCAAACTCTCTCTCTCACTCACACACATGAACGAAGACACACACACATACTCTCTCTCTCACTCACACACATGAACGAAGACACACACACATACTCTCTCTCTCACTCACACACATGAACGAAGACACACACACATACTCTCTCTCTCACTCACACACATGAACGAAGACACACACTCATACTCTCTCTCTCTCTTTCTCTCTCCTGGTGAGAGAGCTGCTGCTGTGGTGAGCGTTAAGGCCCAGCGAGTGTTTGAAGTCGGCCCAGATATTCAGCACAGATGTCCCAGTCTGGGGGTGGGGTCTGCACCTTGTTTGTTTGAGTAGAACACTCAGTCAGGGGGTAAAGGCAACAGGTCTGCAGCTGCCACAGGTGGAGCTTTTGTGTGTGTGTGTGTGTGTGTGTTTGGACTAAGCTCTCTTTGATGTGTTGTGCTGTGCTGTGTTGTGCTGTGCTGTGCTGTGCTGTGCTGTGCTGTGCTGTGCTGTGCCGTGCCGTGCCGTGTTGTGCTGTGCTGTGTTGTGTTGTGTTGTGTTGTGTTGTGTTGTGCTGTGCTGTGCTGTGCTGTGCTGTGCTGTGCTGTGTTGTGTTGTGTTGTGCTGTGCTGTGCTGTGCTGTGCTGTGCCATACCATACCGTGTTGTGTTGTGTTGTGTTGTGTTGTGTTGTGTTGTGTTGTGTTGTGTTGTGTTGTGCCAAACCATACCGCGCTGTGCCAGGCAGCTCCTGAGCTTCTGCTCCCGTGTGTGATGAGGAGGTTGGATTCAATGCGTCACTGAATGGATGGATTTACTGTCTGACTGGACACTTGCACTAGCGCCTCTGATTGGACGTCTGTCTCTAACAGAACACTTACTTTAGCATCCTCTTGGACGTCTGTTTAAAAGCAAACTTACTTTATTGTCCTATTGGACAATTGACAGTCTGGCTAGGCCTGTAGTTTAACTTTCAGATGTGACGTTTAGCATCTTACTGGGCATATCTGACAGGATGCTTACATTATTATCCTCCTGTCCGACAAGTGGCTGTGTGATGGAATGCAGTTAATTAAAATTAAATTAATACATTTTTTGTAATTTATTTTATTTATTATGGGCCATGTAATATTTTAAAAATAAATGTTGCAATTTGAGGCACTGTACCAGAGTTAGCCTCATGCTAATTGCCTCAGCCAAGGAGCTTGTTTTTGCCGGCGTTTGTCTGTCTGTCTGTTTGTCTGTCTGTGAGCAAGATAACTCAAAAAGTATTGCACGGATTTGGATGACATTTTTGGGCAATGTGGGTATTAGGCCAAGGAACAGATGATAAAAGTTTGGTGGTTATCCAGAACACCGTCTGGAGTTTGTATTGGGTCAGTGACACTATATTGCCTTGACGTAGGTCTGTGCTCTCTGAGTGCTTCTCTAGTGTACACCTGCATTGTAGGCCTAGTGTGTCTAACTGGACGTGTGGCTCAGTGTGTCTAACTGATAGTGTAGTTTGGTGTGTGTAACTGCAGTGATGTTCACAGGGCCTGTAATTTGGCGTTGTGTAGTGCTTGACATGTGATTTGATGTTGTGTACTGACGGACGTGTCACACGCAAATACTAATTGATGCTGAGAATCAGTATGAAATAGATACTCATTTGCTACAGTATTGATAACAAAAGTGATGTCTTCATCTCCCTCAGGCGACAACTTGACTTAGCACTGCTGCAGACAGGCACACACACACACAGTCCATTGCCTTATTAGCAGCTGAACACAGGACAAACACACACACACTAGACTAGATTTAGTCAAAGTTGAGTATAGTCAATACTGGGTAGCAGTATCAACCTTGAAATTCTAGTATCATGACAACTAGTCAGTGAGTGAGTGAGTCTCGGTGAGTGAGTTACGGTTGAAGTCTCGTAGTTACTGTAGAAGTCTCTGTCTAGTTTAGTTACTGTAGAAGCCTTAGTCTAGTTACTGTAGAAATCTCGTAGTTACTGTAGAAATCTCAAATAATACAAAGTATTGCTCTAATATGAACGACAACGTCCATACTGAAATTGTAACAACGACATGTGCAACGATGTCACTGATTTTTTGAATGATAAAAGCTTGACAACCAGAAACCATAGAACAATCAGAAACCATAAAATTTTAGACATTAGATCATTCACATCAGGGCAAACTCTTGTTATCGTTGATGTTATCGTTGATCAGTGTGGAAAGAAATATCGTTATAGTTAGTTATCTTTATAGTTATCGTTCCATGTGTGCACAGCCCTACTGTAGAAGTCTTTGTCTAGTTACTTTAAAAGTCGCTGTCTAGTTACAATAGAAGCCTCCTAGATATTGTAGAAGACATTGTAGAAGTCTCTAGCAGTGTCCAAAAAAATGCTACATTGTGGAAAAAATTCTGCATTTGAAGGGAACGATTGATGACAGCAAGGCATGTCTGAATCAGATAAATGCATACAATTCTGCCTTCGAAGGTACAATCGTTTTCCCCAGTATTGAAAGAAGCATTGATGTAATATAGATGTACTGTTCATGCTGCCTTTAATCAAATATCAAATTATGTAGTCAGCTGTCGGTATCTTGAACAATTAAATAAACAAAAAGACGGCATTCTAATTAGCTATCTAGTTAGGTCGTCTGAAACAAAGTTTTTAGCCGGTGCCTTAATGCCTTTTATGACGGGTAACTTGTTAGACAGTAAAACAGTGAAGACAGCAAGGCAGTAAGCCACTACCTTCTCGTTTCATACACAGCCACTGTCTAGTTACTGTAGAAGTCCCACAGTTATTGTAGAGTCTGTCTAGTTACTGTAGAAGTCTCTATAGAGCTAGGCTACTGTAAGTCTCTCCAGCGGGTCACTGTAGGTGTCTCCTTTCCAGTGAGTAGTGCCTACAGACTCAGGCCCAACTCCATGGGAAAGCTGCTGGGAACAGCTTGCCTAGGCTCCTGCTCTCCTCCATTAGCATGCTTGATTAGAGAAGAATAAACACATGAAATAAATGAGGTGACGAGATTAGGAGAGCCTAACTAGTTCTTAACGGAGGTGTGGCTAGGATGTAATCTAAATGAGGGCAAACAGGGTGCTATGTTTTCTTTCTTGGTAGTATTGCTGAACATATTATACAATGCAACCATATAGGCTGCTCCAGCACCTGTAAATGAACCAACACAAGGGTATTGGAAACATCTGTAATGTGTTTGTACACGGCTAATGTAGACATGACGTGGCTCCATGATTAATTCACTGTAATTCAGCATTCTCATCTAGGCTATTCTGAATTTGATACATTTTAATTGTTCTTACTTGCAACTTGCAAACTTGGCATAGGCTAATCTGTCGTTTTTGACATTTAGGCTAACCATAAGCTATGTTTCTGCTTGCAGTGATTCTGTTGGTAAAGTAATTCACTTTCATGTATGAATTCATTGAAAGACATTGGGGTTGTTATTTTCTCTATTGCTGTGTCCTTAGGGTTAAACTTTGTAAATGCATCAGCTAGCTAACTAATAGGCCAGTAGTCCGTATGGCTCAATTATAACAATATTGCTACACGCGATTCTACAGCTCAGTACACTGCTATTTTGCTACATTGTGTCACATTCTTTGAGGTAACAGACAGAATCTGATTATTTACAAATTGCAGAACAACCAGCAACACTTAAAAGGATACACTTTTTCCAGCAACACTTAAAAGGATACACTTAAAGGTATGTGGTAGATTGCATTGTGATGTTAATTAGCTTAATGATGCAATAACATTTTTGACTTCAGATTGCAAAAGAATGCAGCTGACCTGTGGGCATTTTAGCCAGAAATAAAAACACAGGACACAGTACATACAATAAATAAAATAATATTAATGATAAATCGTGTATACCTGTATGATATTTGAAAATTCCTGTATACCTGTATGATATTTGAAAATTCCTGTATACCTGTATGATATTTGTAAACTAGCTAATCCAGATATTGAACAGTTTCATCTGTGGCACTAAGAGGTCTGAAGTGGATAGGGTTGAAGAGCTGGAGAATGGTAGGCTATATTTTGTACAAGACAAATATTTAATTTTACTGATGAGCTAAAAGTTCAGTATCTGCTTTAAAGATGTCAAATGTGCTTAGAAACAGCGATAGCTGTTTTCACTAGATGGGTCATTGGGCAGATTTTTCTCCAGAGGGGACAGGGCTTACAGGCAGCCCAAGTCCCGCCCCTTCTGGTTCGTCTGAGAAGTTTTGAAGGGTGGAATGGATAGAAAAGAATTATTTTCTGGTCCCAGTCGATACAAACCTTGAATTACACACAATGTTACACACAATGTTTGTGAATCTTGAACATGATTTTTCATATAAAGGATGTTGCAGCTCATGTCATGTAACTACAGTAACTACAGCATGTCAGTCACATACGTGATGCCGTGATTCATAAGCATATCAGCAACAGGTCTTGTAGCAACTTTAGACTACTCTGTGCTATGAGAATCACAGGATAAAACACATCAATAACTTTTCAATTAACCGCTGCTGAGCGACTTAGCAGGTAGCACGCTAAAAC
>JAIFZK010000206.1:1020000-1025000 GCA_027481765.1 Tenualosa thibaudeaui | reverse complement strand
CACCCTTTGGAGACGCCTCCATTTGGAAAGTCCTCTTGGGTGGAGGACCTAAACCTCCTCTTCACCTGCAGGGCTTGAGCCCTCTGACCCTTTCAGGACCTCTCTCTCTCCAGACCCCCTTACACTCCTGAGTAATACACCATCATCTACAGTTCCAACTAAATTAACCTCCTGCAACCTGCTCTGTACACGCCTGTGTGTGTGTGTGTGTGTGTGTACACACAGGCCAACCCTGATGTGAAGTGAGACAAGAGCGTTGCCTTGTGACTTGTCAGATAGACAAGTAAGTGTGTGTGTGTAGTCTGCTCAGATCAGAGTGATAATTGTCTTAACTTCAGAATACTACAGGCTGTAAGGAGGAAAGTGTGTATGTGCATGTGTGTCTGTGTGCGTGTGTATGTGTTTCTGTGTGTGTGTGTGGGTGTGTGTGTGTGCGTGTCTGAGACATGCGTGTTAAGTGCTCTTTCAGAGAAACACGACTGCTGTGAGCTCTGTGTGTGTGTGTGTGTGTGCAAGTGTGTTTGTTAAGTGCTCTTTCAGATACATGGGACTGCTGTGTGTTGCTGTGAGTGTGTGTGTGTCTTTGTTTGTGTGTGTGTGTGTGTGCATGCGTGGGACAGCTGTGTGTTGCTGTGAGCTCTGTGTGAGTGTGAGTGTGTGTCTGTGTGTGTGCGTGCGGGCATGCTGCTGTGTGTTGCTGTGAGCTCTGTGTGTGTGTGTGTGTGTGTGTGTGTGTGTGCATGCTGTGTGTTGCTATGAGCTTTAGTTCCTGGTATTAAAGGCTGTTATGACTCGTCAGCCACTTATGTAACACACAACTACATCATCATGCTCGTCACTAACACACACTGACTCTTCACAGGAGCTGAGGGTGTGTGTGTGTGTGTGTCCATTTATGTGTTGCATGAATATGAGAAAGAACAAAGATAAGAAGATATATGTTAGAGTGTAGCAAGCTGTAAATTCTGGTGTGTGTGTCTGTGTGTGAGAAAGAGAGAGAGAGTGTGTAAATGTGTGAGCTGGTGTTGGTGTGTATGGTGCTGTGTGGCTAACTTGCTACGTACGTGATGTGCATTATCTCTTTGCTGGTTTCTGGTGTGTGTGTGTGTGTGCATGGTGTTGTATGTATCTTATATCTATCTATGTGCAGTGTGTGGCAGGTGAACTCAAGCATGTCAAGATGTCAGATAGTGTCTATGTTACCATCTCTTGAGTCTGTGTGTGTGTGTGTGTGTGTGTGTGTGTGTGTGTGTGTGTGTGTGTGTGTGTGTGTGTGTGTGTTCATTCGTGCTGCTCAGTCCTCTTCACCACAGCAGTTTAGAATCCTTGGAAACTGGGTCAACAGCAGAGAATAAAGACTTGAAGAACAGCGATGGAGGGAGAGAGAGAGGGTGTGTGTGTGAGAGAGGGAAAGAGAGTGTGTATGTATGTGTGTGAGAAAGAGTATAAGAGAGAGGGTGTGTGTGTGTGTGTGTGAGAGGGAGAGATAGGGGAGAATAGATGTTGATAGACAGAGAGAGAGAGTGTGTGTGTGAGAGAGAGAGAAAGAGAGGGTGTGTGTGTGAGAGAGAGTGTGTATGTGAGAGATGTGAGAGAGAGGGAGAGAGTGGGGGATAGATGTTGATAGACAGTGTGTGTGTGTGTGTGTGTGTGTGTGTGTGTGTGTGTGTGTGTGTCTTTCACATGATGGTGAAATGTAGAAATGAAGTGAGCGTAGTTCAGTCTTTACTGAGAGCAAGATTTAGCGCAAGCACAGCTAACTACTGCCTGACTTACTGTGTGTGTGTGTGTGCATGAGTGTGCTTGTGTGTGTGTGTCTGTCTGTCTGCGTGTCTGTCTGTCTGTGTGTGTGTGTCTGTCTGTGTGTGTGTGTGTGTACGTGCATGTGTGTGTCATCCTGTCATCCTGGGGCCTGGGGAATATGGGGAATATTGGGATCAGCATCTCTGTCAGGGCCAGCTGAGATTCCAGTAAGCTCTGAGAAATCCTGTTTAACAAGCGCAACACACACACACACACACACACACACACAGCACAGTCTTTGTCATAGAGCCATGGGCAAAGTCCACATGGCTCACCAAGGCATGAGTAATTAGCCTGAACTTTCTATATGTGTGTGTGTGTGTGTGTGTGTGTTACATGCAGACATGTAGAGCTATGTGTACAGGACAGGGCATTACATGCTGAAGTTCTCTGTTGGATTCATTGTGTGTGTGTGTGTGCGCGTGTGTGTGAACTTGTGTGTGTGTGTGTCTGTGTGTGCGAGCGCATGTGTGAATATGTGCGTCTGTGTGTGTGTGTGTGTGAACATGTGTCTGTGTGTGTGTGTGTGCACGCGTGTGTGAACATGTGTCTGTGTGTGTGTGTGTGTGTGTGAACATCTGTCTGTGTGTGTGTGTGCGCGCGTGTGTGAACATGTGTGTGTGTGTGCGTGTGTGTGTGTGTGTGCGTGCGTGCGTGTGTGAACATGTGTGTGTTTGTGTGTGCGCGAGTGTGTGAACATGTGTGTGTGTGTGTGTGTGCGTGCGTGTGTGTGAACATGTGTCTGTGTGTGTGTGTGTGTGTGTGCACGCGTGTGTGAACATGTGTCTGTGTGTGTGTGTGTGTGTGTGTGTGCACGCGTGTGTGAACATGTGTCTGTGTGTGTGTGTGTGTGTGTGAACATCTGTCTGTGTGTGTGTGTGCGCGCGTGTGTGAACATGTGTGTGTGTGTGCGTGTGTGTGTGTGTGTGCGTGCGTGCGTGTGTGAACATGTGTGTGTGTGTGTGTGCGCGCGTGTGTGAACATGTGTGTGTGTGTGTGTGTGCGTGCGTGTGTGTGTGAACATGTGTCTGTGTGTGTGTGTGCACGCGTGTGTGAACATGTGTCTGTGTGTGTGTGCTTTATGACGTGTAGAGCTACGTAGAGGATGTGTCATTACATGCTGAACTTGATTGATTTATTGTGTGTGTGTATTTGTGTGTGTGTATTTGATTGATTTATTGTGTGTGTGTATTTGTGTGTGTGTATTTGATTGATTTATTGTGTGTGTGTATTTGTGTGTGAATACGTGTCTGGGTGTGTTTTTGTGGGTATGTGATGGGGTGAATAAGTGTGTGTGTTTGTGTGTGTGTCCTGAGAAGTCAGTGCCACATTCTCAGGGTTGGTGTGTTTTTTGATTAACAGGCTGCCACGAAGGAAAGAGGACTGGAGAGCACACACACACACACACACGCACATACACACACATACACAAACAAATGCACACACACATACACAAACGCACACACACACACACACACACACGCACACACACACACACACGGGGGAACCTAACACCTGTCGTCTAATCATAATGCTTGTGTCTCTCTAGCCATTCTCCTCTCACTGCATTCCCTCTTCCTTGCGTGTGTGTGTGTGTGTGCGTACATGTGTGTGTGTGTTTATGTTTGTGTGTGTTTGTGTGTGTGTGCGTGCATGTGTGTGTGTGTGTTTTTCACCATCAGTATCCTGCTCTCTGTTAGGTTAAGTCTTATTTTGCGTATGAAAATTCAACTGTGCATGTATGCATGTGTGTTTATGTTTGTGTGTGTTTGTGTTTGTGTGTGTGTGTGTGTGTGTTTTTGTGTTTATGTTTTTGTGTGTTTGTGTGTGTGTGTTTATGTTTGTGTGTGTTTGTGTTTATGTTTGTGTGTGTGTGTTTATGTTTGTGTGTGTTTATGTGTGTGTGTATGTTTGTGTTTATGTTTGTGTGTGTGTGTTTGTGTGTGTTTGTGTTTGTGTGTGTGTGTGTGTGGGTGTGTGTGGGTGTGGTGGTGGGGGGGGGGGGGTTGACCAGTAGACAGGGGATGTGATGGAACAGACTGTGGGCTGGTGTGACTGATGACTTATGTCTGTTCATATTGTGTAAGTGTGTTTCAGTCCAGTGTGTGTGTATGGGTGTGTGTTTGGTCTCCAAAGGTTCATTTGGTTCTCCCTGTCAGATTTCCTTTGGTTCTCCTTGTCTGTGTTTGTGTGAGAACCTAAATGGTTCTCCTTGTCTGTGTTTGTGTGAGAACCTAAATGGTTCTCCCTATCTTAGTTTGTGTGAGAACCTAAATGGTTCTCCTTGTCTGTGTTTGTGTGAGAACCTAAATGGTTCTCCTTGTCTGTGTTTGTGTGAGAACCTAAATGGTCCTCCCTGTCTTAGTTTGTGTGAGAACCTAAATGGTTCTCCCTGTCTTAGTTTGTGTGAGAACCTAAATGGTTCTCCCTGTCTTAGTTTGTGTGAGAACCTAAATGCCTCCTGGGGTCCCTATTGAGAACTCTCATGGTTTCTTCTGTCTTAGTTCCCATAGAGGCTCTGGGCTCCTTATTAGGTTCCAGCAGGAGTCAACCTAATGAAAGCCCTCTTACACCCTACAGGGCGTCAGCGACAAACAAACACACACACACACACACACACACACACACACACACACACACACACAGAGTCAGGCTGTGGTTCGGGGCAGGTCATCTCTATCATTCCTGCTGACCTCATGCTGAAGCAAAGGGAAAACGCTTTCCATACACACACACACACACACATACACACAGCACCACCCATACACAGAAACAACCATGTCCCATCCCAATTAAAGATCTCCTCCAGCACTCCCTCACAAACATACACTCACACACAGACACACACACACACACACACACACACACACACACACACACACACAGTGGTCAGTCTCTTCCCTCTTATATACACACACTGTTATCAGGTCAAACAGCCTTATTCCAATCCCCTAGTCAGTGGTGGAGTGAGAGTGTTTGGGGTGTGTGTGTGTGTGTGTGTGTGTGTGTGTGTGTGTGTGTGTGTGTGTGTGTGTGTGTGTGTGTGTGTGTGTGTGTGTGTGTGTGTGTGCATTAAGAATTTGTGTGGCATGGTTGACATGTGAAACTCAGCTCTGAGTCAGAAGAGTAAACATGTTGTTTATGAAGAATGTTCACACACTCACACTCAAGTGTTCATACACACACTCACACACTCA
>JAIFZK010000206.1:1012500-1015000 GCA_027481765.1 Tenualosa thibaudeaui | reverse complement strand
TGTACAGTTTGCTGTTAGGAGTAAGGAAGCGTGTGTGTGTGTGTGTGTGAGATAGAGAGTGTGTGTGTGTGTGTGAGATAGAGAGTGTGTGTGTGTGTGTTTTGTGCTGATAAAACTTGCTTGAGTCTGATGTTTTCCTTGGAAGTGATGGTAGAACTACAGACACACACACACACACACACATGCACGCACACACACACACGCACACACACACACACCAACTCATATAGGCTACCAAAACATATAGGCTACACACAGTACATATTGTGCACACACACACACACACACACACAGATACAAACACACACATACATACATATTCACACTGTACACACACACACACACACACATACATAGCCACAGAAACTGCATTATTTACACTTTTCTCAGCAAATTATACAATCCCCCACCTTCTAAAATCCCTGCAAATGCTTCCTGACAGACTCTTATCTAGGTTGAAAACACTAGACAGTGACTGAGATGTGCAAGCCCAGACATTTTGTATCAAAGTCAAAGTGTGTAAGTAAGTGTGTAAGTAATCCTAACCTAACTAATGTGTCTTAAGTGAGGCCATAATGTTTTGTGTTGGTTTGCTGACTACAGATGCACCCATTTTTACAGGTTATTACTATGGAACACACAGCTAGCCTTAGTCTTCACAAGGGTCTGTGCTATGGTGGAGAAATAGCTTGTAGCATTAGCCTTCCCTGAGGGTCAGTGATGCGGTAGTGTAGCTAGCAGCCTTAGCCTTCTCCTCTGTGCTCTGATGGTAGTGTAGCTGGCAACATTAGCCTTTTGCTCTGTGCTCTGGTGATGGCATAGCTAGCAGCCTTAGCCTACTCTGTGCTCTGATGGTAGCGTAACCAGCAACATTAGCCTTTTGCTCTGTGCTCTGGTGGTAGCGTAGCTAGCAACCTTAACCTTCTCCTCTGTGCTCTGGTGGTAGCATAGCTAGCAACATTAGCCTTCTCCTCTGTGCTCTGGTGGTAGCATAGCTAGCAACATTAGCCTTCTGCTCTGTGGTCTCCAAGCAGCTGTGCTTCATGCAGAGGCCCCTATCAGACCCCCCCACCCAGTAAGCAATGAGCCCCACTCCCATAGCCTCTATTATCAGATCACAGCCAGCTCGCTTATGTACATCTGTGTGTGTGTGTGTGTGTTTGTGTGTGTATTCAGACGTCAAAGCTTAGGATCAGGGCTTGTGTCTGCAGATAGTCAGTGCTGTGTGTGTGTGTGTGCCATTCTGTCTCACACACACGTCAAACATACACATATATGCACAATCTGTCTCACACACACATATACACTTTCTAATCACACACACATATATACACACATTGAAACTTTTTAAATTTCTCTCTTTCTTGGACATGAACACACACTCACACGATCTCTCACACACACGTTCATCAAGAGGTGCACTGAGACTGGACTTCATGTGTTTGGGCTTGCCTCTGGACGGGGATTAGCACGGGATTAGCGCGGGCCAGGCTGGACATGAGGACAGGTGTCCACCAGGCCTCGAAATGCTCAACGCGCCCAGCTGCAGACTTTACTTTGGTGCAGGGTCTCGTTGCGAGGTTTGGCCACAGACACACACACTCACACACTTTTTCGTCTTGTGGCCGCGTGACCAGCTGACCTTGGTGTGTGAGGTGTTTGTGAGCAGGAGTGTGTACTCAGGGCAGGCGCTCCTCTGTTTGCCAAGCAAATACAGACACAGAGCTGTGCAGTAGCAACAGCGGTGCCCCCTCAGGGCTGCAGAGGGTATAGCATCTGTGGTGCCACCCTTACAATTTGCATTGGTCTGACTCGCATGGGAGTGTGTGTGTGTGTGTGTGTATGTGTGTGTGTGTGTGTGTGTGTGTGTATGTATGTGTACCCTTACCATTTGCATTGGTCTGACTCACATGGGAGTGTGTGTGCTTAATGACGCTCTTTGTGTGTGTCTGTGTCTGTGTGTGTGTTTGTGTGTGTGTGTGTGTGTGTGTGCGCCTAATGACGCTCTTTGTGTGTGTCTGTGTCTGTGTGTGTGTGTGTGTGTGTGTGTGTGCGCTTAATGACGCTCTTTGTGTGTGTCTGTGTCTGTGTGTGTGTGTGTGTGTGCGCTTAATGACGCTCTTTGTGTGTGTCTGTGTCTGTGTGTGTGTGTGTGTGCGCTTAATAGCGCTCTTTGTGTGTGTCTGTGTGTGCTTAATGACGCTCTTTGTGTGTGTCTGTGTGTGTGTTTGTGTGTGTGTTTGTGTGTGTTTAATGACACTGTTGCTGTTTCTGAAATGGTGTACTGCTGTGCTATACACTGCATGTGCTCCAGAACACAGTGTAACACACACTGGGCTTACTACAGTGACATGGCCAGTACCTCATTAGTTAATGGACTGCAGGTGCAATTATTGAGCCCCATACACTACTACTTTTTTCTATTCTGCATACACACACTGCTTCCTGCAGAGATCAGTATCTGAGGAGTGTGTAGTAGGCAGAGATCAGTATCTGAGGA
>JAIFZK010000206.1:950000-1007500 GCA_027481765.1 Tenualosa thibaudeaui | reverse complement strand
TGCACAGGCACACACACACACAAACACACACATATACACACGTACACACCTAAACACACACAGACACACACACACACAAGCTTAAACACGCACAGGCGCACACACACACTTGCGGGGCCCCGCTGTCCAAAGGGTCCCACCTCACCTGTCAAATCAATGAAATAAAATGATTTTGATATTGATAATGTTCCTTTACAATTGTGGTGAACATTTGTAGACAGATAGATATTCAGACCTGTGTGTGTGTGTATGTAGACAGATATTTAAACCTGTGTGTGTGTGTGTGTGTGTGCGTGTGTGTAGAGACAGATATTCAGACCTGTGTGTGTGTGTGTGTGTGTGTGTGTGTGTAGAGACAGATATTCAGACTGATGGAGGGTGTGTGTGTGTTTAAGAACCACTGCTGTTGACGTCACCCTCTTTCAGCTGTTAACGAGAAGCCAAGAGGTTGAGCAGTCATCGCTCAAGGACAACAGGGCATTGGACCAGCAAGGGCCCTGTGTGTGTGTGTATGTGTGTGTGCGTGCCTCGTGTTCCTCCTGTGAGCTAATCTGTTTTGCAGCAGAGCAGAGGCTGTAACAGTCAGGGTTCAGTAAGGCAGCTGTGTGTGTGTGTGTGTGTGTGTGTGTGTGTGTGTTCTTCAGGCTCTGGGCATGGTACATAGTGTCACTCCTCTCCCTGTGTGTCATGTGGAGATACATTAGAACACAAATGCACACACACTCACACACACATACATAGACACACAAACATACACACACACACACAGACACACACTTCACATTCACACACACATGCACAGATGCAGACAGACACACAAACACACACACACACACACACTCATTCAAACTCAGTGCAAATTTCCAAATACATTAGCACACCCAGTCTTACACACAAACACACGTTTGCACACACTCATTCAAATCTGTCATCTGATACATTCTTGGACATGCCCATCTGTACCGACCACACACACATGCACACATTTTAAGCATTAATCACACACACATATATAGAGCTCTTCACACTACACCTATCTCATTATGTGTGTGTGTGTGTGTGTGTGTGTGTGTGTGTGTGTGTGTTGTCCTGCATCCCTACAGAGTGTGAACACCTGATCAGGCGCATGCTGGTTCTGGACCCGTCCAAGCGTCTGTCTGTGGCCCAGATTAAAGAGCACCGCTGGATGGTAGTGGAGGTCCCAGTGCAGCGGTCCCTTCTCTACCAGCAGGGGGCGACGGAGAGGGAGGCCAGCGAGCCCAGAGTGGGAGAGTACAGCGAGCAGGTGCTTCGTCTTATGCACAGTCTCGGCATCGACCAGCACAAGACCTTAGAGGTGAGTGTGTGTGTGTGTGTGTGTGTGTGTGTGTGTGTGTGTGTGTGTGCATGCACAGCCATACACGACCTTAGAGGTATGTGTGTGTGTGTGTTTGTGCATGCCTGGATACTGACCAGCATAAAATCTGTCACTCACTGAGCCAAGTGTCATTTATCTAAAATAAGCTGCAGCCACAGGCAACTATGGTTGATTTCCCAACTGTGACATCACAGCCAGGCTTTATTCTTATTTGCCCATTGTGACATCACAGCCAGGCTTTATTCTTATTTGCCCATTGTGACATCACAGCCAGGCTTTATTCTTATTTGCCCATTGTGACATCACAGCCAGGCTTTATTCTTATTTGCCCATTGTGACATCACAGCCAGGCTTTATTCTTATTTGCCCATTGTCAGGGCTGTTTTCAAGTTCGAGATTTCCATATGAAGGACATGTTTCATGTTCATGACAGTTCTGTGGCCATGCATAGTCCCTCCTAATTCAACAAAACCAAGGGGAAAAGGTTGTCCCCTTTAGGATTGTGCTGGTCTGCACCTTGGTGAGCACATAGTTCAGAGCAGCTGTGGGTGTGTGTCCCAGGCTGTGTGGGGCCACAGTTTCCCACGCAGGGACAGGAAGCACAGAGCTACATGGAAGGACTTGGCTTCAAGGTGTGTTCTCCTGATAAGTTAATAACTTTAACTTTGCTGTGTGTGTGTGTGTCCAGTGTCTCCAGAATAAGAGTTATAATCACTTTGCTGTGTGTGTGTGTGTGTGTCCAGTGTCTCCAGAATAAGAGTTATAATCACTTTGCTGTGTGTGTGTGTGTGTGTGTGTCCAGTGTCTCCAGAATAAGAGTTATAATCACTTTGCTGTGTGTGTGTTTGTGTGTGCGTGTGTGTGTGTATGTGTGTGTGTCCAGTCTCTCCAGAATAAGAGTTATAATCACTTTGCTGCTATCTACTACCTACTGGTGGAGCGCCTGAAGGCTCACCGCTGTAGTTTCCCCGTGGAGCAGAGACTCGACGCACGTCAGCGACGCCCCAGCACCATCGCCGAGCAGACCGTCGTCAAGGTAACCACCTCATTACAGCCCACCATACACACACACACACTTGTAAGTGTAAGTGTAACTGTAAGTGTCCATGTTTTTTAACACAAGGTAAGAGTGTATGGCAACCTCTTCTGTCACCATTTCTCTGAAAGGTGTGTGTGTGTGTGTGTGTTTCCCCAGGCTTCAAAATGGACTGAAATTAAATTTGTTCTACCTTTCTTTCTGTTTTGTCTCCTCTCTCTTCCTTCCTCTCTCTCTCCCTCTCTTCTTGTTGTGTCCCTCTCTTCCCTGTCTCTCCCTCTCTCTCCCTCTCTCTCCCTCTCTTCTTGTTGTGTCCCTCTCTCCCTCTCTTCCCTGTCTCTCCCTCTCTCTCTCTCCCTCTCTTCTTGTCATCTCTCTCTCTAACTCTCTCTCTCCCTCTCTCTCTCCCTCTCTTCTTGTCGTCTCTCTCTCTCCCTCTCTCTCTCCCTCTCTTCTTGTCGTCTCTCTCTCCCTCTCTCCCTCTCTCTCTCTCCCTCTCTTCTTGTCGTCTCTCTCCCTCTCTCTCTCTCCCTCTCTTCTTGTCGTCTCTCTCCCTCTCTCTCTCTCTCCCTCTCTTCTTGTCGTCTCTCTCTCTCCCTCTCTCTCTGCAGGCGAGCGGTGGAGGGGTGTCTCAGGTGGGCATGCGTCTCCTGCGCTCCTCTCTCCCCCCTCAGGCCTCCACAGAGGCCTTCTCTATCCCACAATCCCCCACGGGAACAGCTGACTACGGCCTCGTGGAGGAGGAGGTGGGGACGCCCAAAGTAAGTGACAACACACACACACACACACCTACAAGCTCTGTGTGTGTGTGTGTGTGTGTGTGTGAACTCAGTTGATCAGTCAGCTTTGAGGAGGACAGCTGTAAGATCTGTAGTCAGCTGGCTTGACTATTCCACTGTTACTATAGCACCCAGTAAACATTCCTTTCACTCAGGGTCATGCTATAGGCCACACACACACACACACACACACATACACACACACACACACACACATACACACACACACACACACACACACGTACACACACACACACACACACACGTACACACACACATACACACGTATACGCATACACACACACACACACATACACACACACACGTACACACACATACACACGTACACGTACACACACACACACATGTACACACACACACACACATACACACACACACATACACACATACACACGTACATGTCTTCTCTCTGTCTCTTGCTCTCTCCCTCTCTTTCTATCTGTCTCTTTCTCTCTCTCTCTCTTGCACTTTCTCTGTCTCTCTCTCTCTGTGCCTCTTGCTATCTCTATCTCCCTTTCTCTCTTTCTATTTATCTCTTGCTCTCTCTCTCTCTCTCTGTCTTTTGCACTCTCTCTCTATCCCTCTCTCTATCTCTATCTGTCTCTTGCTCTCTCTCTTTCTCTCTATCTGTCTTTCTCTTCCTCTTCTCTCTCTCTCTTTCTCTCTATCTGTCTTTCTCTCCCTCTTCTCTCTCTCTCTATCCCTCTCTCTATCTGTCTCTTGTTCTCTCTCTCTCTGTATCTGTCTTTCTCTCACCTCTCTCTCTCTCCTCTTTCTCTCTTTCTTCTCTCTCTCCCCCCTCTCTTCTCTTTCTCTCTCTCTCTTCTCTCTCTCCCTCTCTTCTCTTTCTCTCTCTCCCTCTTCTCTCTCTCTCCCTCACTTCTCTCTCTCTCTCCCTCCTCTCTCTCTCTCTCTATCTGTCTCTCTATCTCTCTATCTGTCGTTTGTCTCCCTCTTGCACAGCTGCACAGCTTACATAACTGAACTAGTCAGAGTGACGATCTTGTTTCATGCACACACACACGCGCACACACACACACGCACTCACACACACACACTCACAGAGGGGGTGAAATATTTGAGAGAGAGAAAGAAGGCAATGTGAAAGTGGCCCATTAGGATTGATGGAGAGAGAGATGATGAGAGATTACATACTGACATATATGCATATACATATGTATGTGTGTGTGTGTGTGTGTGTGTGTGTGTGTGTGTGTGTGTGTGTGTGTTCCAGAGTGGAACTGTGTGTGGTTCTGCAGGTTTTTTGAGTGGAGGTGTGGGCTTGGGCTGTGCAGTCTGAAATCAAACTTTAATCATGATTACATGATATGTGTGTGTGTGTGTGTGTGTGTGTGTGTGTGTGTGTGTGTAGGGAGCTGCAGTCTATTTTGTTGCACTTGGGTGACTCCAAGCAAGGTGTGTTGTCGCCACCCTCTGGACTGGAGAACGTCTCTCTTTTCAGAGACTATCCAGCATACAGATGTTGATCTATGCGAACGTCTCTCTTTTCAGAGACTATCCAGCATACAGATGTTGATCTATGCGAACGTCTCTCTTTTCAGAGACTATCCAGCATACAGATGTTGATCTATGCGAACGTCTCTCTTTTCAGAGACTATCCAGCATACAGATGTTGATCTATGCGAACGTCTCTCTTTTTCAGAGACTATCCAGCATACAGATGTTGATCTATGCGAACGTCTCTCTTTTCAGAGACTATCCAGCATACAGATGTTGATCGCTGCGAACGTCTCTCTTGTCAGAGACTATCCAGCATACAGATGTTGATCTATGCGAACGTCTCTCTTTTCAGAGACTATCCAGCATACAGATGTTGATCTATGCGAACGTCTCTCTTTTCAGAGACTATCCAGCATACAGATGTTGATCTATGCGAACGTCTCTCTTTCAGAGACTATCCAGCATACAGATGTTGATCTATGCGAACGTCTCTCTTTCAGAGACTATCCAGCATACAGATGTTGATCTATGCGCGAACGTCTCTCTATTCACAGACTAACCAGCATACAGATGTTGATCTATGCGAACGTCTCTCTTTTCAGAGACTATCCAGCATACAGATGTTGATCTATGCGAACGTCTCTCTTTCAGAGACTATCCAGCATACAGATGTTGATCTATGCGAACGTCTCTCTTTCAGAGACTATCCAGCATACAGATGTTGATCTATGCGAACGTCTCTCTTTTCAGAGACTATCCAGCATACAGATGTTGATCTATGCGAACGTCTCTCTTTTCAGAGACTATCCAGCATACAGATGTTGATCTATGCGAACGTCTCTCTAGTCAGAGGCTATCCAGCATACAGATGTTGATCTATGCGACCGTCTCTCTGTTCAGAGACTATCCAGCATACAGATGTTGATCTATGCGAACGTCTCTCTTTTCAGAGACTATCCAGCATACAGATGTTGATCTATGCGAACGTCTCTCTTTTCAGAGACTATCCAGCATACAGATGTTGATCTATGCGAACGTCTCTCTTTCAGAGACTATCCAGCATACAGATGTTGATCTATGCGAACGTCTCTCTTTCAGAGACTATCCAGCATACAGATGTTGATCTATGCGAACGTCTCTCTTTTCAGAGACTATCCAGCATACAGATGTTGATCTATGCGAACGTCTCTCTTTTCAGAGACTATCCAGCATACAGATGTTGATCTATGCGAACGTCTCTCTTTTCAGAGACTATCCAGCATACAGATGTTGATCTATGCGAACGTCTCTCTTTTCAGAGACTATCCAGCATACAGATGTTGATCTATGCGAACGTCTCTCTTTCAGAGACTATCCAGCATACAGATGTTGATCTATGCGAACGTCTCTCTTTTCAGAGACTATCCAGCATACAGATGTTGATCTATGCGAACGCTCTCTCTTTCAGAGACTATCCAGCATACAGATGTTGATCTATGCGAACGCTCTCTTTTCAGAGACTATCCAGCATACAGATGTTGATCTATGCGAACGCTCTCTTTTCAGAGACTATCCAGCATACAGATGTTGATCTATGCGAACGCTCTCTTTCAGAGACTATCCAGCATACAGATGTTGATCTATGCGAACGTCTCTCTTTCAGAGACTATCCAGCATACAGATGTTGATCTATGCGAACGTCTCTCTTTCAGAGACTATCCAGCATACAGATGTTGATCTATGCGAACGCTCTCTCTTTCAGAGACTCTCCCGCATACAGATGTTGATCTATGCGAACGCCTCTCTTTTCAGAGACTATCCAGCATACAGATGTTGATCTATGCGAACGTCTCTCTTTTCAGAGACTATCCAGCATACAGATGTTGATCTATGCGAACGTCTCTCTTTTCAGAGACTATCCAGCATACAGATGTTGATCTATGAGAACGACTCTCATATCAGAGACTATCAAGCAAAAAGAGGTTGATCTATGCGAACGCCTCTCTTTTCAGAGACTATCCAGCATACAGATGTTGATCTATGCGAACGTCTCTCTTTCAGAGACTATCCAGCATACAGATGTTGATCTATGCGAACGCTCTCTTTTCAGAGACTATCCAGCATACAGATGTTGATCTATGCGAACGTCTCTCTTTCAGAGACTATCCAGCATACAGATGTTGATCTATGCGAACGCTCTCTTTTCAGAGACTATCCAGCATACAGATGTTGATCTATGCGAACGCTCTCTTTTCAGAGACTATCCAGCATACAGATGTTGATCTATGCGAACGCTCTCTCTTTCAGAGACTATCCAGCATACAGATGTTGATCTATGCGAACGTCTCCTTCCAGACACTATCCAGCATACAGATGTTGATCTATGCGAACGTCTCTCTTTTCAGAGACTATCCAGCATACAGATGTTGATCTATGCGAACGTCTCTCTTTTCAGAGACTATCCAGCATACAGATGTTGATCTATGCGAACGTCTCTCTTTTCAGAGACTATCCAGCATACAGATGTTGATCTATGCGAACGTCTCTCTTTTCAGAGACTATCCAGCATACAGATGTTGATCTATGCGAACGTCTCTCTTTTCAGAGACTATCCAGCATACAGATGTTGATCTATGCGAACGCTCTCTTTTCAGAGACTATCCAGCATACAGATGTTGATCTATGCGAACGTCTCTCTTTCAGAGACTATCCAGCATACAGATGTTGATCTATGCGAACGCTCTCTTTTCAGAGACTATCCAGCATACAGATGTTGATCTATGCGAACGCTCTCTTTTCAGAGACTATCCAGCATACAGATGTTGATCTATGCGAACGCCTCTCTTTTCAGAGACTATCCAGCATACAGATGTTGATCTATGCGAACGCTCTCTTTCAGAGACTATCCAGCATACAGATGTTGATCTATGCGAACGTCTCTCTTTTCAGAGACTATCCAGCATACAGATGTTGATCTGTGCGAACGTCTCTCTTTCAGAGACTATCCAGCATACAGATGTTGATCTATGCGAACGTCTCTCTTTTCAGAGACTATCCAGCATACAGATGTTGATCTATGCGAACGTCTCTCTTTTCAGAGACTATCCAGCATACAGATGTTGATCTATGCGAACGTCTCTCTGTTCAGAGACTCTCCAGCATACCGATGTTGATCTATGCGAACGCTCTCTTTTCAGAGACTATCCAGCATACAGATGTTGATCTATGCGAACGCTCTCTTTTCAGAGACTATCCAGCATACAGATGTTGATCTATGCGAACGTCTCTCTTTCAGAGACTATCCAGCATACAGATGTTGATCTATGCGAACGTCTCTCTTTCAGAGACTATCCAGCATACAGATGTTGATCTATGCGAACGTCTCTCTTTTCAGAGACTATCCAGCATACAGATGTTGATCTATGCGAACGTCTCTCTTTTCAGAGACTATCCAGCATACAGATGTTGATCTATGCGAACGTCTCTCTTTTCAGAGACTATCCAGCATACAGATGTTGATCTATGCGAACGCTCTCTCTTTCAGAGACTATCCAGCATACAGATGTTGATCTATGCGAACGCTCTCTTTTCAGAGACTATCCAGCATACAGATGTTGATCTATGCGAACGCTCTCTTTTCAGAGACTATCCAGCATACAGATGTTGATCTATGCGAACGTCTCTCTTTTCAGAGACTATCCAGCATACAGATGTTGATCTATGCGAACGTCTCTCTTTTCAGAGACTATCCAGCATACAGATGTTGATCTATGCGTCATCTTAGCACATGGTTACAACAGACTGGTGCTGGTTCCTAGTCCCAATATAGCGCTTATCATTAATTGGCTGAATTTCCTAGCCTAGTCATTGATATGTCAAAAGAGTTTAGTTGTAGGCAACTGGACTTCTTTATTGAGCTTGACAACGTTTCGTCTGTTACAACAGGCTTCGTCAGATCTAATTATGGAGTGGGAAGAGGTACTATTTATTTCTGGAGGAACCTCTTGGGCCAACCCCTTGGTCCAGGTGTGTATTGGCCTGAGTCATTTACATTTAGGCATTTAGCAGACGCTTTTATCCAAAGCGACTTACAAAAGAGGAGAACATTCAAGCTACAACACAATGAAAGAACGAACAAGGAGTGCATATTGCTAACAGAGAAACTGCACCATTTTAAGTTGAAAGTGCAATAGTGCAGAGAAATTAAATTGTTAAGTGCATTCTCAAAGTTTACGCCAGGAGATATTCTTGGAAGAGCTGGGTCTTCACAAGTTTCTTGAAGGTGGAGAGGGTATCAGTTGATCTGGTAGCACTTGGGAGATATGAAAAGAGTCTGGATTGACCTGCACAAGGTGTTGGCCGTGCTAGAAAGCGTTCCTTAGCGGTCGTTGGGTGACAGGAGAGTCGTTGAGGTTTTCACACTTCTCCAGAGTCCAGGTGTTGGAATGTCCTGAAACTCTGACCTGGATGAATGAGAATCTTCACAGATTAGTGATTGATATGTATGAAGGGCGAGACTGTCGCTCACTCCAGGTACTTTTAAGACCTCCATGGAGAACAGTGTTCTTCTTCACTCCAGATACTTATAAGACCTCCATGGAGAGCAGTGTTCTTCTTCACTCCAGATACTTATAAGACCTCCATGGAGAGTAGTGTCCTTGTTCACTCCAGATACTTATAAGACCTCCATGGAGAGCAGTGTCCTTGTTCACTCCAGGTACTTATAAGACCTCCATGGAGAGTAGTGTTCACTCCAGATACTTATAAGACCTCCATGGAGAGCAGTGTTCACTCCAGATACTTATAAGACCTCCATGGAGAGCAGTGTTCACTCCAGATACTTATAAGACCTCCATGGAGAGCATTGTTCTTCTTCACTCCAGATACTTATAAGACCTCCATGGAGAGTAGTGTCCTTGTTCACTCCAGATACTTATAAGACCTCCATGGAGAGCATTGTTCTTCTTCACTCCAGATACTTATAAGACCTCCATGGAGAGCATTGTTCTTCTTCACTCCAGATACTTATAAGACCTCCATGGAGAGCAGTGTCCTTGTTCACTCCAGATACTTATAAGACCTCCATGGAGAGCAGTGTCCTTGTTCACTCCAGATACTTATAAGACCTCCATGTTAGAGTAGGGTAGGGGTAGAGTAACTGAGCCTGTGGGTGGTTATGCTTCTCTGAGCCTGTGGGTGGTTATGCTTCTCTGAGGATGTGGGTGGTTATGCTTCTCTGAGCCTGTGGGTGGTTATGCTTCTCTGAGCCTGTGTGGGTGGTTATGCTTCTCTGGAGCCTGTGGGTGGTTATGCTTCTCTGAGCCTGTGGGTGGTTATGCTTCTCTGAGCCTGTGGGTGGTTATGCTTCTCTGAGCCTGTGGGTGGTTATGCTTCTCTGAGCCTGTGGGTGGTTATGCTTCTCTGAGCCTGTGGGTGGTTATGCTTCTCTGAGCCTGTGGGTGGTTATGCTTCTCTGAGCCTGTGGGTGGTTATGCTTCTCTGAGCCTGTGGGTGGTTATGCTTCTTTGAGCCTGTGGGTGGTTATGCTTCTCTGAGCCTGTGCTACTTTTCTGAAATCAGCAGTGGCAAAATGTAGGCAATGAAATTCAGTTTGTATCTTCTTGAATCAATTATTCCCAGAAAACACACAGGTCTCAAATACGGGCTATCATGAGTGCTTCCATTTCACTCTGCCAGTTCAGCCATAGTTATCAGTGGGCACACTCTTGCTGTCAGTCATCTTCTAGGTGGAAGTGTTTTTTAACTGTATGGCCAACATGCTCAAGCAGATCTGTAGACTGTATATAAAAACACCTTTATTCACTGCAGCGCCCAACAGGAGAAGAAATGACCTGAATATGACCTGAATGACCTGAATATGACCTGAAAAAGGGAATGTTTAACATGAACGGCACTCAATGGAATGTCAGGAACACAGATGGAATGATTTTTAGTCCTACTCCTCCCTCCTGCCCTGATTTCTCTCTGTGATTAAAGGTGAATTAAAAAATACAATCACTTCATCAACTGTTCTGCTGTTTTTAAAATGAACACACCAGTATGGGCAGGGCCCCATACCTATGGGCTGTGAATACCTATGGGCTGTGGCTGTGATTTTGAGGAACAACACGTGTTTTCCCCCGTCAGAACGTCCAGTGCATAGCTGTGTGCCGCCCTCACCTCCATTAGTAACATTGGACCTGATTGGCTCGCCTCTATTAGTAACATGAGACCTAATTGGCTCACCTCCATTAGTAACATGAGACCTAATTGGCTCACCTCCATTAGTAACATGGGACCTGATTGGCTCACCTCTATTAGTAACATGAGACCTAAGACCTAGAGTGAGAGCCAATGGCATGAGTCCTGGGTAGAGTGAGCCAATGGCATGACCCCAGCCAAGGACAGGGGGTATTACATAATGTTCCTTCTCATCTAGATAATCTCCACGCTCAGAACATTGTAGCACCAAAACACTCGTTGTGTGTGTGTGTGTGTCAGTGGAAACAGAAATGCAGGACAGCCCCCACCTCTCTTCCCACCACTCTCTCTGTGTGTGTGTGTGTGTGTGTGTGTGTGTGTGTGTGTGTGTGTGCATTCCTGGCACAGCACGTCTCAGGAAACTGAGAGCAGGAATCTCACAGAACAGCTCAAGGAGACTCCCGTCTCCCGGCAACTCATCTACATGATCAGTATCAGGCAGTGTGCATGTGTGTGTGTGTGTGTGTGTGTGTGTTGAAAAGAGGGTGTGGGTATGTTATGAAGAGAGATGGAGCCTGTGTGTGTGAGAGAAAAGGGGTGTGTACATGACTAAAAGAGGATATGTGTGTTTGTGTGCAGCTTTCTATACTCTGTGTGTGTGTGTGTGTGCCTTTAAAAAGTAGTGGATGTATTTGTTTTCTGTGCATATGTGCGTGAGTAAGTGTGTGTGTGTGCCTGTGTATGTGCCTGTGTGTGTGTATGCGGGTGTGGGTGTGTGTCTGTGTGTCTATTAGACTGCCCTCTCAGCCAGTGCTGACTTCCTGTCCTCACATTCCACATCTCTCTCTCAGCCGCCGTGTCTGAGCAACGAGAGATTCACACACACACACACATACACACAAATCTCTCTCAGCCGCCGTGTCTGAGCAACCAGAGATTCACACACACACACACACACACACACACAAATCTCTTTCAGTTGCCGTGTCTGAGCAACCAGAGATTCACACTCACACACACACACACAAATCTCTTAGCCACCATGTCTGAGCAACCAGAGATTCAGACACACACACACACAAACAGACACACACAGCTGCTGTGTCTGAGCAACCAGAGATTCTCACACACACACACACACACACACACACACACACACACACACACACACACACACACACACACACACACACACACACACACACACACACACACATCTCTCTGTCAGCCGCACACACAGCTGCTGTGTCTGAGCAACCAGAGATTCTCACACACACACACACATCTCTGTCAGCCGCCGTGTCTGAGCAACCATGGTGGTGGGGGCGGAGGGTGAGAGAGGCAGGGATAGAGTGAGAGAGGGAGGGATAGAGTGAGAAAGGGAGGGATAGAGTGAGAGAGGTAGGGATAGAGTGAGAGAGAGGTAGGGATAGAGTGAGAGAGGGAGGGATAGAGTGAGAGAGAGGGAGGGATAGAGTGAGAGAGGGAGGGATAGAGTGAGAGAGAGGGAGGGATAGAGTGAGAGAGGGAGGGATAGAGTGAGAGAGAGGTAGGGATAGAGTGAGAGAGGCAGGGATAGAGTGAGAGAGGGAGGGATAGAGTGAGAGAGGGTGAAAAGAGGGCAGAGGAGAAAAGAAAGGAAGATTGAAGCAGGAAGGGAGAGCAGAAAAGAAAGACAGAGGGAGGGATGAAAGAGAGACAGAAAGACATGGAAGAATGCCAGAAATACTTTAGGAAAGAAAAGAGAGAAAGAGAGAGAGAGTGTGGTCCACAAGGGCTAAGGTAGACGCGGCACACACACACACACACAGTTTGTCTGGAAATTGTGTGTGTGTGTGTGTGTGTGTGTGTGGATGACAGGAGGTTTCTTTAATGTGTGTGTGTGTGTGTGTGGATGACAGGAGGTTTCTTTAATGTGTGTGTGTGTGTGTGGATGACAGGAGGTTTCTTTAATGTGTGTGTGTGTGTGTGTGTGGATATGTAACAGTGAATAGTATGACGTGGTGAAAGGGGTCCAGATGTCCAGTCCTGATCCACTTCAGTCAACAGAACCAGTGCTAACCAACTTCTCCTCTCCTCCTCCTCCTTCTCTCCTCTCCTCTCCTCCTCCTTCTCTCCTCTCCTCTCCTCCTCTCCTCCTCCTCCTTCTCTCCTCTCCTCTCTTCCTCTTCTCCTTCTCTCCTCTCCTCCTCCTCTCCTCTCCTCCTCTCCTTTCCTCTCCTCCTCTCTCCCCTCCTCTCTCCTCTCTCCTCTCCTTCTCTCCTCTCCTCCCCTCCTCCTCCTCTCCTCTCATCTTCTCCTTCTCTCCTCTCCTCCTCCTCCTTCTCTCTCCTCCTCTCCTCCTCCTCCTCTCCTCCTCTCCTCTCCTCCTCCTCCTTCTCTCTCCTCCTCTCCTCCTCCTCTTCTCTCCTCTCCTCCTCTCCTCCTCCTCCTTCTCTCCTCTCCTCTCTTCCTCTTCTCCTTCTCTCCTCTCCTCCTCCTCTCCTCACATCTTCTCCTTCTCTCCTCTCCTCCTCCTACTTCTCTCCTCTCCTCCTCCTCCTTCTCTCCTCTCCTCCTCCTCCTTCTCTCTCCTCCTCCTCCTCCTCCTCCTTCTCTCCTCCTCTCCTCCTCCTCCTCCTCTCCTCCTCCTCCTCCTCTCCTCTCCTCCTCTCTCCTCTCCTCTCCTCCTCTCCTCTCCTCCTCCTTCTCTCCTCTCCTCTCCTCCTCCTTCTCTCCTCTCCTCTCCTCCTCCTCCTTCTCTCTCCTCCTCTCCTCTTCTCCTCCTCTCCTCCTCCTCCTCTTCTCTCCTTTCCTCCTCCTCTTCCCTCTTGCCTGCAGGTGAATGGCTGTTTGCTCGACCCACTACCTCCCGCCGTTGTGCGCAAGTCCAGCACGTCGTCACCTAGCAACATGATGGAGATGTCACCTAGCAACATGATGGAGATGTCCATCGATGAGGGCATTGAGACGGAGGAGCCAGATGCAGATGATGACCCCGCCCACGTCTTCAGCACCTATCAAACGGCTCGCTTTGGCCAGCGGAGACACACCCTCTCTGAGGTCACACACCCACCGGGAGCTCTGATGACTACTGCAGGTAACACACACACACACACACACACACACACACACATACACAAATACATACATTTCACCTGGAGCTCTGGGGAGGGGTAACAGTGTCAGCATGGTTACAACACTAACAGTGTCATAAGGTCATCATCCTATGGACAACACAACAACAACACTTTTGGGAAACAGACCTCTGATGAAATATGCAGGTAATACACACATACATACACACACACACACACACACACATATGCACACACACTTATAGCTGAATTATTGCCAAATGTCTTTGAGTGGGACTACCCTTCAACCATGCAGTCAAGTCTAGAGAATTCCTTTGTCAAGCTTTCAATTTGTTAACATTACTATTAAAAGAGGCAAAGCATATTTCAACAACCTCATTGTTGTTGCAAAAACATACATCAGAACTATTTACAAGGTTTCTGGGCAGTCAGTTTATGTTCTGTTAACAAGCAAACTTCTCCTGACTGCCTAAGTTCTGCATGCTGACGAAGTGCTGAATTGGAACATTATTGAAAGACAGGCACAGTAGAATCTGGAAATCTTGCCACTGAATTCAAAACAATTTCATGAAATTATTTACAAAGTTTGTCCAGTGGATTAGCATGTTGCTAACAGTGCCTACAGTGCGCTGTTGAAAAATCTGTCCAGTGGATTAGCATGTTGCTAACAGTGCCTACAGTGGGCTGTTGAAATACACAGGCAAACAAAACAAAGCCAGTGGATGAACTCGACCAATCACAGCCCTTGTAGTTTGCGTTGCTTGGACGTGTAGTTAGAAAAGAGGCTGTGCGGAAGCGGGTCACCACAGCGTCACAGGTGCTCTGAGTCTCAACGGCGCCCATGTGAGGGGGGTCACCACGGCGCCCATGTGAGGGGGGTCACCACAGCACCCATGTGAGGGGGGTCACCACGGCACCCATGTGGGGGGGGTCACCACGGCACCCATGTGAGGGGGGTCACCACGGCACCCATGTGAGGGGGGTCACCACGGCACCCATGTGGGGGGGGTCACCACGGCACCCATGTGGGGGGGGTCACCACGGCACCCATGTGGGGGGGGTCACCACGGCACCCATGTGGGGGGGGTCACCACGGCACCCATGTGAGGGGGGTCACCACGGCGACACAGGTGCTCTGAGTCACAACAGCACCCATGTGACGCATGAGCATAAATTAGGCCTTAGACTAATGCACACACACTCACACACAAGCAGACCGGCAGTCCTTTGGTGATGTGTGTCTCGTGTTTTACATTGTGTGTGTCCAAGTATGCTTTCAGTACAACGCAAACCAGAACCCATCACAGAGCACAATATGGGCTTACATGCTTTGTGTGTGTGTGTGTGTGTGTGTAGGTAAACTCTTCAGTATGGGTCAGAACCCATCGCTGGGCAGTGTGGATTCGGAGTACGACATGGGTTCTGTGCACAGTGACCTGGGGCTGCTGGAGGACACGCCCCCTCTGTCAGAGGCGGGGCTGGCCAACGCGTCAGTCACAAGCATGACCCCGCCCTTCTTGGTTGGTCATCCAGCCAATCCAGTGATGCAGGCGCTGAGCTCCCAACGCAGAGACACACACAACCGCTCACCAATCAGCTTCAGGGAAGGCCGACGGGCATCCGACACATCTCTCACACAAGGTACGGACACACATGAACACACACACACACACACACAGTTTTCACCTCTTTTGCACTGAGACACACACTGTCTATCACAGACACAGTCTGTCTCACTTTTACACACACACACACAAACACACTTTCTCTTACAGGCACAAACACACACACCTTCTCATTCACACTTAATTTCAGCTGAGTCATGTAAGGTTCTTTGTCCAGCAGAAATGGACACACACCGGAGATACAATGATACACAAATGAGACCGAGGCTCTTGGACACACACACACACACACACACACAAACACACACACACACACACACACACACAAACACACACACACTCTCTCTGACTTGGAAAGCTTCACAGCTGTGCAGCTCTTTAATTAGAAGCCCTCAGTCACCCGTCTGTCTGGCAGGCCCATCTGACAGCCAATCACAGCAAAGCACCACCACAGGCTAGCCAATCAGAGAGCCAGGTGCTGCTCTCCGCTTCCTGAAATAAATCTCCTATGTGAGTCAGTGGTAGAGAAGAGGAGAGAGCTCTCATCATAATCATCATCCTCACACACACACACACACACACACACACACTTACATACGTCAGTGAGAGAGTACATCATCATCATCGTTCACACACATACATGCACATGCACTTACACACACACATCATTGAGGAATTGATATCACACACACACGTTTATGTAGAGAGAGCTATAAAAGATCTTGCCAAATTACTCACTCAACCCACGTAAGCAATACATGCACACAAACACACACACACACACAGCTAGTCATGAGTCCAAATGCCAACTCACACACACATCTGCATTAGTGACATGATGATTATACTCACACACCCACACACCCGTCAGTGAGAGCCAGATTATACACACACACACCACTCACAGCAGTTTTTAAAAAGAGTAGGAGGCCCCATTTTCAGTAAAGTTTTCCACACACTTGCCTCAACCCAAGTTTACACACACACACACAAGGGCAAAAACACACATTCATTCACGAAAATATGTCATCACCACACACAAACACGCCTACGATGACCACACACCGATGTGACGTATAGAAGATTAATTATTAAGTATTATAATAAACTTCAGTTGCTTGTAGAAAACAGCACAGCTCATGTCTACCATAAAGGAAGAGAGACAATCCAGTCTCCTGACATTTACATTTATGCATTTAGCAGACCAAAAAGCCACTTCCATTTGTCAGCTATCAGTTACATCAGGGCAAGTCTCCCCTAGAGCAACTTAGGCTTCAAACCCACAATTTCAGACTACTACCATCCTAGCCAGGTTCCTTAACCGCTACGCCACCACCAGAAGGAAAGCACCTGAACAGGGACTTGAACCCGTCAGCTTAGAAGTCTGTTGCTCTACCAACCGAGCTAACCGGGCTTCAGAAATAATCAGACCAAAATGATCGGAGAAATATCCAAGAGGAATAGACACATTTTTTCGTAGTGACTCTTCCAAACTTGAATGTGTAATGCCCCCCCCCAACCTCCTGCCCTACTTTATTTACAACCTGTGTGTGTGTGTGTGTGTGTGTGTTATAGGTCTGGTCGCGTTCCGTCAGCACCTGCAGAATCTGGCTCGTACCAAAGGCATCCTGGAGCTCAATAAGGTGTATGAGCAGATGGGCTCCAGCGAAGACCTCTCGTTCGCACTGACACACACGCTGGACCCCACACAGCTACTGGACCCCACACTACAGGTCAGACACACACACACACACACTTACATACCCCTCACTGTGACTCACACACACGCTGGACCCCACACAGCTACTGGACCCCACACTACAGGTCAGACACACACACACACACACTTACAAACCCATCACTGTGACTCACACACATGCTGGACCCTACACAGCTACTGGACCCAATACTGCAGGTCAGTCTCACACACACACACACACACACACACCCTTGAGAGGCTGATTGACCCCCTCCTGCCCGCTCAAACACACACCCACACACACACAAACATCTAACATGAAACACTCACAAGCTGTTCCAAACTCCAAATTGCCAGTGAGGACAGCCCAGCCTCTGTGTGTGTGTGTGTGTGTGTGTGTGTGTGTGTGTGTGTGTGTGCCCTTCGGTTGCAGAGTCCTAACTTTGATATATGTAGTTTTTTCTCTCTCTGTCACAAAAACACACACACACACATACACACACACAGGGCTGTCTGTCTGCCCTCCACGGACAAGGGCTACTGCCACAGGCTGGGACGCATGGCTCTGTGTGTGTGCAGACAGACAAGCAGCCTGTGTGTGTACACGTGTGTGTGTGTGTAGACAGGCTGGCCTGTGTTGCGTAATGGCTGAAGAAGCAGCCAATTGTACTGTTGTTTACTGTCCCAGCCACACACACACACACACACAAAAACACACAGGCCCAACTGGGGCCCTCTGTAGTACCATTGTGGGGGCGATTATGCCCCACACCAGTGGTTGGCACCCTTAGTGCACGTCTACACACACACACACACACGCACACACACACACACACACTCACTCACACTGGCTGGGCTGTTCTCAGTGGTGCTCTGGGGCCCAGTCTCACGGCTACAACAACACACACACAAACACACACACACACACACACACACAAACCGCCCTTGTTTTGGGGAATGTTATTAAACTTTACATTTTCAAACGCAGCTCATTACTTTTTATTATTTCTGGAACAGGAGGATGTTTGAATGTGTGTGTTTGTGTGTGTGTGTGTGTGTGTGTGTGTGTGTGTGTGTGTGTCGGGGCACAGTTGAGATTGAGATTGTGTGTTAGTAGAGTTCCGTGGTGTTGTCACTGTGGTGCTGAATGCCATTCTCCCTCTGATTTAGCAGGGAGGTGATAGGAAGGGATTTATGAGTTGTGCCGTGTGTGTGTGTGTGTGTGTGTGTGTGTGTGTGTGTGTGTGTGTGTGTGTGTGTGTGTGTGTGTGTGTGTGTGTGTTGTCTGTATTTCTGTATGTCTGTGTGTATGTGTGTTTGTGTGTGTGAGTGAATGAGTGTGTCTGTATGCCTGTGTGTGTGTTGGGGGGGGGGGGGGGGGGTTGGATGAGTGGGAGTGTGTGTAGGGGTGAGGGTTTATGGGTTGCACAGTTGGACACATTGCTCATAGTTCTTCCCAGGTCAGGCTGTCTCGTGGCCCTTGCTAAGCTGCCAGCCTACATACCCGCACACACACACACACACACACAACTTTCTTGGCGCTAACACACATTTTTGAGTGCCTGTCTGTGTGATAGATCGAGAATGTCTTCATTTTCACAGGCCATCAGGGCATCAGGGCTGCCCATTCTGAGCATTTTTCTCAGCTTGTTGGTGCGATTGATCAGGCCTGGCATGGTAGGGGAATGTGTCATGTAACACCATTGATAAACTACCAGCATCTTCTAGCCTGTAATCTGTGTGTTTGTGGGTGTGTGTGTTGTGTGTGTTATCAGGGAGACACACACCATCACCATGACGGCATGGCCATGTTCTCTGGTGCCCATCCTCCACTGTTGTCCCGGAGACAGAGCCTGGAGACCCAGTACCTCACACACAGGATGCAGGTATAGTTGCAGTTGACACACACATCACACACTGTCAACCTACTTACTATAACATCACACACTGTCAACCTACTTACTATAACATCAACATGAGTCAACCTACTTACTATAACATCAACATGAGTCAACCTACTTACTATAACATCAACATGAGTCAACCTACTTACTATAACATCAACATGAGTCAACCTACTTACTATAACGTCAACATGAGTCAACCTACTTACTATAACATCAACATGAGTCAACCTACTTACTATAACATCAACATGAGTCAACCTACTTACTATAACATCAACATGAGTCAACCTACTTACTATAACGTCAACATGAGTCAACCTACTTACTATAACATCAACATGAGTCAACCTACTTACTATAACGTCAACATGAGTCAACCTACTTACTATAACATCAACATGAGTCAACCTACTTACTATAACATCAACATGAGTCAACCTACTTACTATAACGTCAACATGAGTCAACCTACTTACTATAACATCAACATGAGTCAACCTACTTACTATAACATCAACATGAGTCAACCTACTTACTATAACATCAACATGAGTCAACCTACTTACTATAACATCAACATGAGTCAAACTACTTACTATAACATCAACATGAGTCAACCTACTTACTATGACGTCAACATGAGTCAACCTATTTACTGTAACAACAACATGAGTCAACCTACTTACTATGACGTCAACATGAGTCAACCTACTTACTATAACGTCAACATGAGTCAACCTACTTACTATGACGTCAACATGAGTCAACCTATTTACTGTAACAACAACATGAGTCAACCTACTTACTATAACATCAACCTACTTACTTATAACATCAACATGAGTCAACCTACTTACTATAACGTCAACATAAATCAACCTACTTACTATAACGTCAACCTACTTACTTATAACATCAACATGAGTCAACCTACTTACTATAACGTCAACATAAATCAACCTACTTACTATAACGTCAACCTACTTACTTATAACATTAACATGAGTCAACCTACTTACTATAACATCAACATGAGTCAACCTACTTACTATAACGTTAACATAAAAACAACCTACTTACTATAACGTCAACCTACTTACTTATAACGTCAACATAAAAACAACCTACTTACTATAACGTTAACATAAAAACAACCTACTTACTATAACGTCAACATGAGTCAACCTACTTACTATAACATCAACATAAAAACAACCTACTTACTATAACGTTAACATAAATCAACCTACTTACTATAACATCAACATAAAAACAACCTACTTACTATAACGTCAACATGAAACAGTCTGCTCACTTTTCTTGGACAACATGAAACAATGTGTTTACTAGAACGTCAACATGAAACAATTTCATTAGGCATCACTCTCAGCCATTTTGAGAATGATAAAAAGATTACAGCCAATCAGAAAACATTTACATTTATATTACCTTTACCTCCAGTTTCATGAGAATCAGGCCTGTAATTTGACTGTAATGCTGTTAGCAATAACAAACCCAGTGATGAACTCCTTGGCAGAGGTACTCAATGTTCTGTTGGGACACTTCAATGTCACTGATGGGTGTTTAGAGTAGGTGACATGCCTCTCATGGCTGTGTGTGTGTGAGAGACAAGTTTGAGCAGTATGTGAAATGTAGTTGGCATGTGTGTGTGTGTGCGTGTGTGTTTGTGTGTGAGAGAGAGAGAGAAATAGAGAGAGGTTTTAGCAGTGTGTGAAATGTAATTGGCGTGTGTGTGTGTATCTTACAGAAGGCCAGCCAGTTAGTCAACAGCCCCAGTTGTCAGATGTTTTGCAAAGAGACACCCCGAAGTCTGGAGCAACAGCTACAGGAACACAGGTATACAAATACACATACACACACACACACACACATACACACAGGTACACACACACACAGACACATGAAGTACAGACGTTCAAAATGTGTCTGGCAGAATTGAAAAAGTATTTTCAAAAAAGCAAGTTAGAGATTTTGTTACATTTTCTTCATAAGATTATCTTGAAAATTAAGACAATGTCCTCTAAAATCCACCAGCTGCCTTGTCAACATGGCCTCAGAATATTGCTGTTTTTTGCCCAAAATGCAAAGTCTAGGGTGATTTAGGGTATGAACATTTCACCTTGATCTGATTTTGTTGCTAACAATTTACTGTCCAGTTATGGATACTCTTGAAAATGATAGCCAACCACACCAGTATTTCATATGTGAAATATTAATTGTAATTTAAAAACAACATTGGATTTATTGTCCCACCCACCATTAATTAAACCAAACCTGTTACTGTTAAATACGTTATCTTCAAGACATGTATAATGAAACACACTGTCATTATTAAACCTAATAGTTAAACCTGAAATCCGACTGTTGCGACAGAAGTGTACCATAGTTCACATACAAACACACACACTAACAACACACACACACATACACACACACACACACATACACACACACACACACACACACACACACACACACACACACACACACACACACACACATACACACACACACACACATACACACACACAAACACACACACAGACTCTGAGTGTGTTCTTCTGCATGCAGGCTACAGCAGAAGCGGTTGTACCTTCAGAAGCAGTCTCAGCTGCAGGCGTACTTCAACCAGATGCACATAGTTGAGACGACAGGGGGCGGGACCAGCCCCTATCCACACCAGCCCCCGCTCAGCCACCCCGACCCCCCCGGCCCCAGCTCCATAGCGCCCCCTGCAGGCCACCACCAGCACCAGCAGCCTCCCCCTCAGCCCTCGGGCCCATTTGGACCCCTCATGACCGCCAGCCTGGAGCCCATGTCCTTTGACCCCTATCTGGGCCACTACCCCCACCCACATCTGCAGCCGCACGTGCCGCAGGCCCACGCCCTGGCCCCCACACACCCACACCCCCACCCCGACACGCTGAGCTACCGGTACGCCCCCGGCTGTGAGCCAGGCCCCGTGCCGCTGGGTGAGCCTCTATATCCGGAGCAGTACGAGTACCCACTGGAACCAGGGCAGCCTCCACCACCTCCTCCCCCAGGCCAGGGGCCGGGCGCAGGGGTGGGGGTGGGGGGGGCCGTAGGGGGGGCGTACGGGGGTCCTCAGGGCGAAGCCTTCCTGGACAGCGAGATGATGGAGACGGTGGACACACAGCATGGCTTTGTGCTCGTTAACTGAGCCTGGCCATGCGCCAGCAGACGGCAGAATGACAACTAACAGTGTTACCGTGGCGACAGGGTTTGTGATCCGAGAGGAGAGGAGCTGGACAGAGGGATGGACGTTTTCTGTTTGTTGTTTCTGATTGACCCACTCAAGCAGTAACGTTACTCAGTGTTGAGGCTGAGGACTGAAGTAATACTTTTGTTTCTGTTCATTTGACACCACAGTCCATCCTCCTACCTCCCTGAGACCCCTACACACTAGAACTCACACACTGTGTGTGTGTGTGCGCGTGTGTGTGTGTGCACACACTCCCCTAAAGCACATCACACGTGTACGAAAAGTCCATCACGCACTCACACACATGGCTGTGTCCACACACACCAACTTGAGGAGTGAGCTGAGGTGTGTGTGTGTGTGTGTGTGTCTGTGTGTCTGCACATACACCAGAGCGCTTGAGAATGCTTACTTACACAACCCCATGTAGAGGTGGTGCATTACTTTCAGAGTGTGTGTGTGTGTGCGTGGGTGTGTCGATATTGAAGCAATACGTATAGATCAGGCTGCAAGAAGCCATAAGATTGTCTCAAGTCAACCACTTCAGTCTAGATTAGCAAACTTCAACAGTGCCATCTCTAGAACTAGACAATTCTAGATCACTTCAATCTTGATCAGTGATCTTCGCCAGCAAGATCACTACATTATAGATCAGCGTTCTTCAGCAGCGAGATCACTTAGGTCTAGACCACTTCAGTTTAAATTAATAATCTTCACCAGCGAGATCACGTAGGTCTAGACCACTTCAGTTTAAATTAATAATCTTCACCAGCGAGATCACGTAGGTCTAGACCACTTCAGTTTAAATTAATAATCTTCACCAGCGAGATCACGTAGGTCTAGACCACTTCAGTTTAAATTAGCGAAGACCTCTGCTGTGTCAGTGACAGGAAAGATCTCTGCTGTGTCAGTGATAGTTGCTGGTGAAGATCTCTGCTGTGTCAGTGATAGTTGCTGGTGAAGATCTCTGCTGTGTCAGTGATAGTTGCTGGTGAAGATCTCTGCTGTGTCAGTGATAGTTGCTGGTGAAGATCTCTGCTGTGTCAGTGATAGTTGCTGGTGAAGATCTCTGCTGTGTCAGTGATAGTTGCTGGTGAAGATCTCTGCTGTGTCAGTGATAGTTGCTGGTGAAGATCTCTGCTGTGTCAGTGATAGTTGCTGGTGAAGATCTCTGCTGTGTCAGTGATAGTTGCTGGTGAAGATCTCTGCTGTGTCAGTGATAGTTGCTGGTGAAGATCTCTGCTGTGTCAGTGATAGTTGCTGGTGAAGATCTCTGCTGTGTCAGTGATAGTTGCTGGTGAAGATCTCTGCCGTCTGGTTGAGTTGCACTCTAGGCGCTGGGCCTGAAGGATCTGGTGCAAAGAAGCCACATCAGCACCCCCTTTTGTTACACTGGAACCCCTGACATCAACACCAACACCACCATCCAACACCACCATCACCATCCAACACCACCATCACCATCCAACACCAACACCACCATCCAACACCAACATCACCATCACCATCCAACACCACCATCACCATCCAACACCAACACCACCATCACCATCCAACACCAACACCACCATCACCATCCAACACCACCATCACCATCCAACACCACCATCACCATCCAACACCAACATCACCATCCAACACCACCATCACCATCCAACACCAACATCACCATCCAACACCAACATCACCATCCAACACTACCATCACCATCCAACACCACCATCCAACACCAACACCACCATCCAACATCAACACCACCATCCAACATCAACACCACCATCACCATCCAACACCAACATCACCATCCAACACCAACACCACCATCCAACACCAACACCACCATCCAACATCAACACCACCATCACCATCCAACACCAACACCACCATCCAACACCAACACCACCATCACCATCCAACACCACCATCCAACACTACCATCACCATCCAACACCAACATCCAACACCACCATCACCATCCAACACCAACATCACCATCCAACACCAACATCACCATCCAATACCAACATCACCATCCAACATCCAACACAACCATCACCATCCAACACCAACATCACCATCCAACACCAACACCACCATCCAACACCAACATCACCATCACCATCCAACACCACCATCACCATCCAACACCAACATCACCATCCAACACCACCATCACCATCCAACACCACCATCACCATCCAACATCACCATCCAACACTACCATCACCATCCAACACCAACATCACCATCCAACACCAACATCACCATCCAACACCAACATCACCATCCAACACCAACACCACCATCCAACACCAACATCACCATCCAACACCAACATCACCATCCAACACCAACACCACCATCCAACACCAACACCACCATCCAACACCAACACCACCATCCAACACCAACATCACCATCCAACACCAACATCACCATCCAACACCAACATCACCATCCAACACCAACACCACCATCCAACACTAACACCACCATCCACCACCACCATCACCATCCAACACTAACACTACCATCACCATCCAAATGCCCAGCCTTCATCACTACTAGTGGATGTTGTGGTGTGCAGCTGAGACTCAGCTCTTCAACACTGCCCCCACCCCTGCCCCCCAACCCTTATGCCCCTCCATAGGAAAGATGCCCACCACCCCCCACTGCCACTACCCATAATGCACCACTCAGCTTAATCAGCCTGAAACCTCCAGAAGTTTCCGCAGACGCGGCATTGCATTACAAACCAGCAGAAGACTAAGACCGAGGCTTCCCTGGCAGAGACCAGACTGTAGAACCTGTGTGTTTGTGTGTGTGTGTGTGTGCGTGTGTATCCAGTGTGTATGCGTGTCTTTCTTAGTAAGAAAATGTACTTGAGCACTTTGTTTCCCCCAGGAAGTGAAAAGGAAAGGTGTGTGGAGGTGAATGTGAGAGAGAGATGGAGCTTTGCTTTGCATCTGATGATGTTAAAGAGAAGCACCCATCCAGATGAAGACCCCCCCACACACACCCAGTTCCACCCCCACACCCCCCCACCCCCCCACCGTAACAGACTGGAGCTGGCAACCACCACCCAGAGACTTCCACCCTCATGTGGTGTTTCATTTGCTTTATTTCAAGTCAAATGATATTAGGAGTTTTAGAGATTTTTGAAAAAGGTCTGAAGATGCAAACAGTCTTCTGTTTAATGTGCTAGTGTTCTTTGTGCCTTCTCTCCTGTTCGCTTTCTTTGGAAATTAACATTTGAAGAATTTTATTTTTCAGTTTGATTCCTCTGTCATTTGTAATGTTGGAATTCCTACAGAATATGTGTGAGTTGACCCAGGTACAAAACCAAAGTCCCCTCTAAAGGCAGCCTACACAGCGCCACCATGTGGCACTCGGGCTTATTGGTTAGCTTATCGACAGTGTATTTTTTGTTGTTTTTTTGTTGTTGTTGTTTTGGTCAATCAGTATATGCCGTTGAAAAGTATTCTAGCAATATTCCTTGAATACTAGTTGTAATGAGTAAGAAAGTAGTGAATGTACCCAAGTCTCTAATCACACCCTAGCTGGCAGACCATTCAGTTTGACATCCATCTTTACACATACCTTCCCTCATGCTGACCACACATAAGCTAACTTGCTGTAGAGATTAAAATCTGAAAAGATATACTGATGAAAGATGTGTCTCTGTCTCTGTGTCTGTGTTGTGTCCTTACTGGGACATCAAAAGATTTTAGATGTGCTGGTTCTCTGGCTCCCATCTTTCCCAAACCGCTGTCTGAAAGTGTGCTACGGTCTTAATGACGTTTCTTGCCTGCGGTTCCTGAGGAGGAGAGATTAGTGCTAACCCACTTCCCATACGGCTACAAGCATGAGCTGTCAGTTTTTTCTCCATGTGCAGCAAAGGATGACCCAGTTTCAGGATCACAAGGAGCTACAGAATGTCTGTCGGCACTGATCTAACATTCACACAATCTGAGTGTCAGTACTTCTGGTGCAATTACGTGTCTGTGTCAGTACTGCAAGGGCTGGTCTAATGTTTTTGTCAGTACTACACAAGCAGTTAACTATCTGTATGATATTCAGTCAATAAAAGGCAGGTCTGTACTACACATATCTTTACACAACAGGAGCTGTTATGGTTACTGGGTCAGCACTGCCTGGTCAACTGGGCCAGTATTTCAGTGGATAACGTCTGTTGTAGATGTTACAGTGTTAGTGTTGAGATGTCAGTACTGCAGGATAAATTAGTGTTGGGGTGTCAGTTCCATAAGAGATGTTACAATGTTGGGCTGTCAGTATCATAGATGTTAGTGTTGGGGTGTCAGTACCGTAGGAGATATTATTGTTGGGGTGTCAGTACTGTATGTTGAAGCTTTGGGGGTGTCAGTACTGTATAAGCTCTTGTGTCTCAGTCAGTTGTGGAGATAAATTGACAGTGCATCCATCAGTGTTATAGGACATATTGTAATGCATTTGTCAGTACTGTAAAACCATTGTCTTTGTAGTTTAATAGCTGTTACAAATCATATATGGAGTGAGTAATGTGTTAAACTGGGCCTGTTTAACCAGCGCCCCCTACAGGATCCCTGCACAGTTCTGGTCACTGACATACTAGGCTGTAGGAGAACAGCCCTTCCCAATATGTTGTTCACTCGTGAAGAACACGGTTTAAGGCCCACACAAACACACAAAAACAATTTAAAACTCTCTCTTTAATATACAAACTCACACACATACCTACCAGCCCTGTGATGATGTAAGCTGTGTGGACATCCAAACGGTTCCCTGTCTTAGCACTGTTTCATGCCTCATGCAGTTCCCAGAATCTTTTGAGGAAATACCCTTTTTCACACATTCCCATTTTTATCATGACTTACATACCTATGCACTGACCGCTTATGAGTCTGACCCTCATACACATTTTTTAAATAGTGTCTATTTTATACTGTTTAAAAACTCAAGGGGAGGGCCACACAAACTCTAAGTGTAGTCAGTAATTCATAGAACCTAGGTTCTATAGTATCTTTGGTTTAATGTCCAAATGTGCTTCACTGTGTTTGAAAACTGGGCAGAACTGCAGAGAATTCCTAGTAGGTGATTAAATGATAAACCTGGCTTAACCCTGAGAAAGTGGCAAACATTCTAGAGTAGCTTGTTGGCTTTGTTTAATTAAGATAATGAGGACTCTTCTGCTATCAGATTTACCGTGACCTCTGGGTTAACTTACCCAGGTCTGGCACTTACCCACCTACTGGTCAAATGCTGATCTGACTGGTCAGAGAATCAACAAGAACTCACGTTATTTTGTCTCAGTCAAGAACGCATGGTGAATGTTAGAGAATGTATTACCCTACAACAGGTGCAGGATGTCAGAAACACCTGAGAGAGGTTATGTCCACTAACTGTCCATGCTATGGTTGTGGTTTATCACTTGGGGATAATAACAGCCTTCTAGAGAGACTGCTGGAACAGTGATGCGTTTGAGAGGGGGTCTAATATTGAGACGAAATAGGGGCAGAGGCAGCCCTACAACGACTAGGTAAGAGCCATGTAAATGAGCAAATATATATTAAAAAATACTCAAAAATGATTTCATGACCGCAGTTTAAGAAATTAAAAAAGTCGGATTCGATTGATGTTGGACTACTGAATTTCATGAGGCAGGTGCACCTTTTCAACCCTCTGATCCCAACAGAGGCGACTAAGGCTCTGTGTTCTCGGTGGCACTCGCGCCATCGCGCGCACCTCTGAAAATCTCCCGCAGGTGTTTCTGGTAAGTGACACATTTACCGGGTTAATTAAAGCGTGTCGGCTAATCAATTCCGGGTGCTTTGAAGTCGCTCCAGTGTCCCTCCACAAAAGCGGGGCTTTGTGCCGCCTCCAGCCGCCTAGTTACTAATCGGAAATCAGCGGTTCCTAAGGACACGGGCTAGAAAGAACAAGCCGTAGCTACTGAGCAGGGAACTGAGTTTAGCCTAAGGGGAAATACAAAACTCGCTAAACATTTCATTAGCAGTCCGAATTGCAGTGGGGAATGTAAAAGACAGTTATAATATTTTTCCCCTCAAATATACATCCCATGTCTTATCCAGCTTTTGAGCCTTTGCCCTGAAGTAGCCTAGTGCACAATAATGACGAGAGCTTAACATGTATGGCCACTACTCAACGTTTAGTTAGTGAAACGTAAAAAGACCAATAATAACTGACTGCAGAGACGCAGAGCCCCTAGCCACAGCTTTATGGCTCTGTAGTTAGACCAAGTAACCCAGATGTCCCCAAAGGATTAAGTGCTGCAGCAGAGTGGGATCAGTGTGATTCAATCCTCTGTTTGTATGAGGTCACCATTTGTAGGAAAAAGAACAAAAAAGTATAACAAAGAGTCAGCTAACATTAACCGAAAATTGGATACAACATAGACCCAGCTAACCAGCAGCTAAAATGAACTGAATGGGGCACAGGAAAATTAAACTGAAAGTTTCTGTGCCCCATTCAGATGTTAGCTGCCGGTTTACTATTCAGTCAATATTGTATCAAATTCTCTCATTCTTTTTCCAACCGACAGCATTCACTGACCTCGAACCACTGGGCTATGGATTGATTCACAACCAATTTCTCCTTAAAAGATCTTAAAGGGGAGATCCTTCAAATGCAGCACTACATGGTCACTCATAACACCAGACTGTGTGAACTGGCTACCTGGAGGAAGCTGGAAATGTACAACTCAGAGAGTTGTTCCAGCCAATCATTCTGCTTCATCCAGAGTGAAAGACCATCTCTTTAAAGGGAGGGATGTTCGAATGGTGAAATAGGATGGACAGGCTGCCAACACCTCAGGAGTCCCCACACTATGAGAACAGACAGCACTCCCAGACAGACTTAACCAATGTGTGAGGCATCAAATTCAAATCAGTCTCCCCAGACAGCGAGAGGCGCCAGCAGCCCGAGCTGATGGTCAGCTGCAGTTTTGCTCATAGGTTCTCTAGCAGTCTGCCACTGTTTCTCCATATATGATGTTTTTCTTAATATGTTGCTGTCTACATACCAGAAGGGGCATCAGAGCACAGATTGTCTTGGTGAAGTCAGTTTCAATGGGCGAAATGGGACAGGTTAAAGAACTATAGCCTTATGGGTTTCAAACAGATGGGACAGGTTAAAGAACTAGTCATAGAGGTTTCAAAGACATGGGACAGATTAAAGAACTCGTTGTAGAGGTTTCAATGAGATGGGACAGATTAAAGAACTAGTCGTAGAGGTTTCAAAAAGATGGGACAGATTAAAGAACTAGTCTTAAAGGATCCAAAGAGACGGATTGCCGTCCAGTTTTTCTGCTCTGTGGTCCAAAACTATGAAGTGTTTTGTATGGCTGCCATTTTATAGCATGTTTGGATTGGTGGATATAAACAAGCCCATTAAAGCAAATAAATAAGACTTTTCTCTTGTTCCACAGCTGTGAGGCACCATCTTAGGTGGTGCTTTCTGTGTGTCTATGCTCTGAAGCAATAGCATCAGTTGTCTTTCTGTGTGTCTACGCTCTGAAGCAATAGCATCAGTTGTCTTTCTGTGTGTCTATGCTCTGAAGCAATAGCATCAGTTGTCTTTCTGTGTGTCTATGCTCTGAAGCAATAGCATCAGTTGTCTTTCTGTGTGTCTAGTTGTCTTTCTGTGTGCTACGCCTGAAGCAATAGCATCAGTTGTCTTTCTGTTGTCTTTCTGTGTGTCTTTCTGTGTGTCACGCTCTGAAGCAATAGCATCAGTTGTCTTTCTGTGTGTCTACGCTCTGAAGCAATAGCATCAGTTGTCTTTCTGTGTGTCTATGCTCTGAAGCAATAGCATCAGTTGTCTTTCTGTGTGTCTACGCTCTGAAGCAATAGCATCAGTTGTCTTTCTGTGTGTCTACGCTCTGAAGCAATAGCATCAGTTGTCTTTCTGTGTGTCTACGCTCTGAAGCAATAGCATCAGTTGTCTTTCTGTGTGTCTACGCTCTGAAGCAATAGCATCAGTTGTCTTTCTGTGTGTCTACGCTCTGAAGCGAGGCATGGCACTGACCATCCCTGCAGTGGTGCTGGGTTGCCATGCATCATACCTTAGTTATGCTGCTATAGCCTAGTGCCACCACACAACCTTCATGTGTCATGCCGTACAACTCTCTCTCTCTCTCTTTCAGCTCTCTCTCTCTCTCTCTATATATATATATATATATATATATATATATATATTTATACACATATAGGTATGCCCAAATTACCGCTTTCTGCTTTTTGCTTTCTGATGTGTGAGCCTGGCCTAATTCACTATTTTCCTCTGTCCACAATTATCTTTGCTGAGCGTCATCCCTGCCTCATTCCAGCAGACTCCTCTCACCCTCCCCTCCTGAGTGGACTACAACCAACACTACGGGAGGCACGTCACGACCGAATCCCCAGAGGACCTTCCTGGACGCCGATGCTAGGCCCGACTCCCCTTCCTGAGGCTTTGTGATTGACCCCCCCTCACAATGGCGATGTCAAATGGACCCTTACTGTTACCCCCATGACCCATCTCATTCCTTTGAGTTTGTCACTATGCCTGGCCGCTGCTACATTGTCCAGCCATAATTCCTGATAACCACCTATAGACTGACTACCATGTAATGTAAAAGTGGGATAATACTCTATTATGAACTATTATGAACCTTAGCTAAAACCATAGGCAACTTATAGTCTGTCATGGTTACTACTGATTGTAATTTTTCTCCATGACCCCTGGCAGTTGGGTTAGCCCCTTGAGTCGTGGATCTGCCCAAGGTTTCTTCCTAGATTAACTGAACATAAGGGAGTTTTTCCTTGGCCCTGTTGCTCTTGGGTGCTCCTTCTGTGAAGCGCCACGAGACAATACTATTGTAAAAGGCGCTGTATAAAAAAAAAACGAATTGACTTGAAGCAATAGCATCAGTTGTCTTTCTGTGTCTACGCTCTGAAGCAATAGCATCAGTTGTCTTTGTGTGTCTACGCTCTGAAGCATCAGTTGCACAACAAGCTCTGAGGGATGCCTTGCTTGTGAAAAGTGAAAATTGGCGTAATCACAGCCTGACAGCAGTGAAGAAAGTGAACTCATCACCAGGGACTTGGAGCCAACGTTACCTAACAACTGTTCTGGTTTTCCCCAGGACAAACAAGATCTTTGAGGAATCTGCCATCCCAGGTGACGAGAGAGTAATGCGTTACACTGCCTAAAATTCACGTCCATCGACCCCCCCCCCCCACACACACACACACCTCATGACCCAGCACCCTAGGCAGTTGATGAGTGGACTACAGCTCCAGATGCCTGAGGTTATTTATACTCTGCGTCTCCAGCACAGCTGCCATTGTGTAATGCTGAGAGGCGAGCAGAGTGGCGGGAACATCTGAAAACAATCGAGCTCAACCCAGCGGCCCCTCAGCAGTCAGCCTGGACAGGAAACGGCCCCTGCCGATCAGTGACAGCGCGTGCACGCACACATACACACACGAAAGTCACGGTATGGAGTGTTTCCAGTGTGGCTGAAGTCAAGCAGGAAGTGTGGCACATATGCCCTCCTTATGGGACTGGCCCGACAAGCACAACACCTTCTCATCAGCGCGCGCTCGCGCACACACACACACCACACACACAAAAAACACAAACATCTTTGGTGAGTTTTTATTCAGTTTTCCAAATACAGTGTTGGCTGTGGTCTTTTATAACGGTAAAAGCAATACATTTCCCATGATGCAACACACCCCACTGTCAGAGAGAATATCTGAGGCCATAAAAGACAAGGGATTTGGGGAAAGGCACCAGAACAACTAATTGTACAATCAGGAAGTGACATCACTTTCACAATCTCTTCAACATTACTGCCTTCCCAGAATCTCTTGCATCAGGCCTTCCCTCTGAAACCAAGACCCAACTGAGACTGTCCGTGTGACTTCTTTATTCATACACATGACTTATCACACTCTAATTAAGAACACAAGACAAATACTGATCGCCTTCAATTAAAACAAAGATACAAAAGCCAAGTTCTTCCTAAAGTCATTGGCACAGACAAAGATCAAAGGAACCCGAAAAACACCAAGTGTCTGTGGGACTGATCCTGAACAGAGATGGAGGAGTAAACCCATAAGCCAGCGGACAACTCACAACACTCCAAGGAGCCTGGAGCTGGGGTCAGCAGGGGTCAGCAGGGGCAGGGCATGGAAGTGATGTCAACACACTCTCATCCAAGAGATGGTCCCCATCAGACACACCTGACTGACTGGGCAGAGCCAAAGACAGACAGACAGACAGACAGACGGGGGGGAGGGGGGGGGGGGGGTCAGGTACTTAACCCTACACACTCACATACAGGCTCTCGCAGTCTATAGTACCCCACACAGATCAGGAGGCAATAGGGGAGCTTCTCGATAGGTGCCCCTCACACACACAGTGGCCATAGCAACAGGAGAGGAGGGGGGGAATGGTAGCGATGGTCAGCATGGGGAACAGCAGAACCAGAAAAAAAGAGAGAGAGAGAGAGAGAGAGGGGTGCTCAAGAAGACCAATTAATAGACCCAGCAGGTGGATGTTGCTCCATCAGGCTTGATTATTGAGGAACGACAACAGCGCTTTAGGCCAGGGCCAACACTGCAAGAGAGAGAGAATTAGAAAGTTACACACACACACACACACACACACACAGTAATGAGTGTTGAGGAGCAGACAGGGGCTCACCACTGATGGCCTCCAGGGCAAAGTACTTGACATCCATGTCTGTGTCTGTAGCCAGCTTCTCCAGGACAGGCTTCACCTCCGACTGCAGGGAACTGTACCACACACACACACACACACACACACCAACCAGAGACATGGATCACACACACGGACATGCACACAACCACAGGTCACAGGTGTGTGTGTGTGTGGTGACTAAACACACTACCACCACTCCAGACACGAGGCAGGAGTTTAGTACTCCTTTTAAGTTAGGAATGTGTGTGTGTGTGTGTGTGTGTGTATGTATACACACGCACTTGCTTTCCAGGACGGGTCCAATCTTCTGCAGACACTTGGCCACATTGAAGCGCACGTTTGCCACCTGGTCAGTGGCCATCTTCAGCACCACAGGGAGCATGTGCTTAGTAGTGATGTCCTGCTCACACACCTCCGACAGGGCCTACAGGGGTTGGGGATGGGAGAGAGTGTGTGTGTGTGTGTGTGTGTGTGTGTGTGTGTGTGTGTGTGTGTGTGTGTGTGTGTGTGTGTGTGTGCATAGGGTGGAGAAAATTTTATCAGCAGTTGTACATGCCACAAACCACGTCCTCACACTTTAAGAGCCTCTCTAGGGACAGTGTGTGTGTGTGTGTGTGTGTGTGTGTGTGTGTGTATGTGTGTCTCCAGAGATGAGATGTGTATCATGCTTGAACAGTGAGGTCATCTCTAGAGACTGTCTCTGATTGCTGGAACCACACCAGTGGCAGCGGTGCTGTTCACACTGCACTGAACACAGAACTAAATACACACACACACAGAGTTTACACTGCACTGAACAAAGCGCTAAACACACACACACAGAGTTTACACTGCACTGGAACACTGCACAGAGAACTCAAACTAGCTCACTAGGCCGTCACTTACGCACACACACACACACACACCAAGTATTTGGTCCCCAGGAGAGCTGGAGTATGAAGTGAGTTAAAGGACTGCTGCAACAGCAGAGTCCCCATGCTACCAATACTGAAGAGTGTGTGTGTGTGTGTGTGTGTGTGTGTGTGTGTGTGTGTGTGTGTGTGTGCGCGCAAGTGTGAGTGTCTGTTTAAGGGGCCATACTGATCATGCTATGGTGGTAGATCATATGGTGCAGTTATAGTGTGTGTGTATGTGTGTGTGTGTGTGTGTGTGTGTGTGTGTGTTGCTCACATTGACACAGAAGAGCGTGGTCATGCGGTGGAGGTATAGTGTGTGTGTGTGTGTGTGTGTGTGTTGCTCACATTGACACAGAAGAGCGTGGTCATGCGGTGGAGGTATAGTGTGTGTGTGTGTGTGTGTGTGTGTGTGTGTGTGTGTGTGTGTGTGTTGCTCACATTGACACAGAAGAGCGTGGTCATGCGGTGGAGGTAGTTGGGGTCGTTGGCCATGCCCAGTACTTTGGGCACAATGGTGTTCTGCGCCCACTCAGAACCAAACTTCTCCACCAGCTTCTTCAGGTTACTAGTGGCAGCCTCACGGATAGCATACACTACAGGAGAGAGATATATATTAGACACACACACACACACACACAGATAGCATACACTACAGGAGAGAGATATATATTAGACACACACACACACACACACACACACACACACACACACACACAGATAGCATACACTACAGGAGAGAGATATATATTAGACACACACACACACACACACACAGATAGCATACACTACAGGAGAGAGATATATATATTAGACACACACACACACACAAACACACATACACACACACACACACGGATAGCATACACTGCAGGAGAGAGATATACATCACACACACACACACACACACACACACAGACATACACGGATAGCATACACTACAGGAGAGAGATATATATTACACACACACACACACACACTAATAAGTGGGATGCCTGACAGATTAAACACTAGCCCCTAGAAAGAGGTTTAGGATGATGTAATGGGCTTTTTGCCAGACATGTTTTCTGCTATGGGTTCTGCAACACACACACACACACACACACACACACACACACACACACACACACACACACACACACACACACACACACACACACACACACACACACACACACACACACACACACAGAGACCCCTATGGCTGCAGCTAAATTAAATAGATTACGATGGAGCGGAGCAAAGAGCATCCAGGGGTGTGTGTGTGTGTTAAGAGCTGCGTGTGTGTGTGTGCATGCCTCTATAGAGCATCTAGTGAGAGCTGTGTGTGTGTAGGTAGTGTCTGGTGAGAGGGGTGTGTGTGTGTGTGTTATGTAAGGAACCAGTGGTCTGGTGAGTGCAGACACATTCCAATGATGGAAGTCATCAGCTGGCCCCATTGTCCAGAGCAGGGAAGGGATGCAGGGCAGGAGAACACGAACACACACACACACACACACACACACACACACACACAGAGCAGCTTTTTGTCATTTAATCTGTGTGTGTGTGTGCGTGTGTAGCGGTAGCTTGTTTGTGCCAGAGGTCAGTGTGAGACACTCACAGCAGTGTTTAGCAGACAACACACACACACACTCGTGCACACACATGCAAAGACACATATCCATCACACACACACACCCGTGAAGAAACGTATCCATCACACACACACACACACACACACTCATGTACTAGTGCAGTCCAAACTTTCCTCCATTATTCTGTCTAAAAACATAAACTAAGTGGACCATGACTCCCCCTACAGCAGGGTTGTACCATTACAATATGGCTCTCAGTGAAACTCAAGAGTGTAATGATTTAACTATGCTGTAAGAGGAGTAAGAGTGATTTATAGCTAAACTAAAGTGTGTTCTCTGGGGTTAAAGGAGGAAGTGTGAAGTTCATTAATTCTGTATAAGGACAAACCTCCAAGGCTGTTAACCTGCTCATCACCCTGTTGTAACTGGCACTGCACGTAGGGAGCAGGCGTCTATTTAACCCACCCAAAGCCTTCAGCTCAGTCAGTTCAGTAGGTCTAATGCAATTAGCAGATGCTTTTATCCAAAGGGACTTCCAAAAGAGGATAACATTCAAGCTACAACACACTGAAAGAAACTGCATGTGTGTGTGTAGTTGAAAGTGCAATAGTGTAATAAAACTGCAGTATAAAGAAAGATTAAATATAAGAGGTTAAGCGCATTCCTGGTATTCAGAATTCAAGGCAGGAGATATTCTTGGAAGAGCTGGGTCTATAAGAGCGTCTTGAAGGTGGAGAGGGTATCTGTTGATCTGGTAACACTAGGAAGGTCATTCCACCAGCGAGGAACAACACATGAGAAGAGTCTGGATTGACCTGCGTGAGGTGTTTGCTCTACACCATGAGAAGAGTCTGGATTGACCTGCGTGAGGTGTTTGCTCTACACCATGAGAAGAGTCTGGATTGACCTGCATGAGGTGTTTGCTCTACACCATGAGAAGAGTCTGGATTGACCTGCGTGAGGTCTTTGCTCTACACCATGAGAAGAGTCTGGATTGACCTGCATGAGGGGTTGGCTCTACAACTTTCTCTCTTACCAACAAGGGTCAGCACCAGTAACAGCTGTTTCCATCATTGCTGCCAAGTTCAACCACAGCTGACTACACTTGATATAGTTACCATTCAAAAGAGCAGTGAAGCAGAACGGTAATTAAACTTGACTAAGTGGACGAGTTTGACTCGTGTTTGATCAGTAATGCACCAGTTTGACTCGTGTTTGATCAGTAATGCACCAGTTTGACTCGTGTTTGATCAGTAATGCACCAGTTTGACTCGTGTTTGATCAGTAATGCACCAGTTTGACTCGTGTTTGATCAGTAATGCACCAGTTTGACTCGTGTTTGATCAGTAATGCACCAGTTTGACTCGTGTTTGATCAGTAATGCACCAGTTTGACTCGTGTTTGATCAGTAATGCACCAGTTTGACTCGTGTTTGATCAGTAATGCACCAGTTTGACTCGTGTTTGATCAGTAATGCACCAGTTTGACTCCAGTGGAGGTGGCAGTTTTACTGACTCCCTGCTGCGCACATACACAAACACACCTTTACTCTTCTGTCAATAGCTGCTTTCTTCAGACGTATTTGTGTGTGTGTGTGTGAGATGGGCTTCAGACGTATTTGTGTGTGTGTGTGTGAGATGGGCTTCTTAGGAACTCACCGTGATCCACAAGCCAGGCCATGCACAAAGAGTTGAGCTTCTCATCAAAGAACTCCACACCCTAAAGAGAAAGAAATGACAATATAAGTCACCTGCCCCCCACACACATACCCACATACACACACACACACACACACACACACACACATTCCAAAAGCACTCACTCTCCTCCACTCATGTTAGAGGGATTCACGGAAGCTTCTCGTTAGGCCTTACCTATGGCAATGTCTGTAGCCTGGGAGAGCGAATAGACACACACACACACACACACACACCTCATCTAAAATTCTACTCTGGCCTAGCTTTGAGAGCCGCCATCTTGCCCTGCCATCCGCCCCCGAACATGATGGGAGTCACTTTACGTAATGGTGGGTCTGCGGTCCAGTGAGGAACAAAGCCCTGTCTGTGTGTGTGTGTGTGTGTGTGTGTGTGTAGGTAGGGGCAGAGTAAACACATAGACACACCCCTCACCAGGATTCCAGTGTGAGTTTTGTGGCTAGTCATTGTACCAATTCTGGGACTACTTTCCAGTAAAAATATCTTTACACAAACACACACACACACACACACACAATGCTGCCCTCCGTCATAAGGTGCACATACACCAGAAACATGCTTTGTTGGCCTTGTGACGTTCAGTCCTGACTAAACCCAAGAGCATCATCAGCTGTAGACAGCAGTGGAGAAACACATCAGGACATGATCATCATCTCCTTCAGTATCCACTGTAGATGTGTGTGTGTCTGAGTGAGTGTAGGAGTATCTGGATGCATCTGGGCGCTTGTGTGTGTGTCTGAGTGAGTGAATGTGTGCAAGTGTGTGGATGCTTATATGTGTGTGCGTGATTGAGTGTCTGGATGCATATGTGGGTGTCTGTGTCTGTGTGAGTGAGTGTAAGTGTGTGTGTGTGTGTGTGTGTGTGTGGAGGGGAGGGGGTCTCACCAGCTGTCCTGCCAGGAGGGGCATGTACTCGATGATGGCGAGGCGAACTCTCCATTTGGCGTCTTCGGCCAGCTCCACAATGGCGGGCAGCAGGGACTGGGACAGTTGGCGGATACCAATCACCTCATTCACACAGTCCAGGTTAGAGATGATGTTGAGCCGCACCTCTGGACACTGCAGTTGGGGGGGGGGGGGTTTATAGGTATATACAGCTTTACAAGTGTATATTGCATTGGATATTGTATTGTATTGGAGTTGGAGGAGTGTGATGTATGTAAGTATGAGAGAAGCAAGTTCAGTGACAGACAGACAGCAAACACACACAGAGCCACACGCACAGAGTGAAAGACAGACACATGCATGCAGAGAGAGACACACACACACGCAGACAGACACACACACACACAAGCAGAGAGACACACACACACACACACAAGCAGAGACACACACAGACAGACACACACACACACACAAGCAGAGAGAGAGACACACACACACACACACAAGCAGAGACACACACACACACACACACGCAGAGACACAAAAACATTCATGGCCTTCGAGTTGCAGCCATGACCTACTGGTTAGAGACATGCCGCCATGTTCAGGACTAAAGACAGGTCTAATCTTTCCTATGCTGAATTATGCACAGCGACAAGACTGGAGAGCAACATGACCTCTAAAGGTCAGCTGGTCATCCATCATGACGCCTTGGTTTCCTGCTACTTTGGTGAGACATGAGAAGTCAGTTATGATGGAGATTTTATGATGTGTGGTTGGACTTGCAGGGGAAACCAGCCGTTCAGTTCTTGAGAGGCTCAGCTGGAGGTGATGGCCTTTCATCCATGCAGATACATCAGAGACAATCTGACATTCCTGCTCCTCCACACATTCCTGCTCCTCCATCTCTATCCCTCTCTCTCTCTCTCTCTGTCTGTGTCTCACTCTCTCTCTCTCTGTCTGTGTCTCCCTCTCTCTCTCTCTATTCCTCTCTCTCTCTCTCTGTCTGTGTCTCCCTCTCTCTCTCCATCCCTCTCTCTCTCTCTGTCTGTGTCTCCCTCTCTCTCTATCCCTCTCTCTCTGTCTGTGTCTCCCTCTCTCTCTATCCCTCTCTGTCTGTGTCTCCCTCTCTCTCTCTCTGTCTGTGTCTCCCTCTCTCTCTCTCTATCCCTCTCTCTTTCTCTCTATCTGTGTCTCTCTCTCTCTGTCTGTGTCTCCATCTCTCTCTCTCCGTCTCTCTCTCTCTCTGTCTGTGTCTCCCCCTCTCTCTGTCTGTGTCTCCCTCTCTCTCTCTCTCTCTCTGTCTGTGTCTCCCTCTCTCTCTCTATCTGTCTGTGTCTCCCTCTCTCTCTCTATCTGTCTGTGTCTCGCTCTCTCTCTCTATCTGTCTCTCTCTCATCCATTAGGTCGTGTGGGAGGGTTGTCCAGGCAGAGTGTCCGACTCCCACAAAGCTGCTCTGTCAGCCTCCACAAAGACTGGTGATTAAAATAAAGCAGAGACAGCTCACCATTGAGCCCAGCAGACACACACACACACACACACCCCTCTGTGGGCCTCTAAAGCTGCTGCGGTGTGTGTGTGTGTGTGTGTGTGTGTGTGCATGCATGCATGAGAGGGAGTGGGGAAAAAAAAGAATCTGTAATAAGGACACAAAACAAATAAATCAGAAGGTGTGTGTGTGTGTGTGTGTGTGTGTGTGCGTGCATGAAACAAATAAATCAGAAAGTGTGTGTGTGTGTGTGTGTGTGTGTGTGTGTGTGTGTGTGTGTGTGTGTGTGTGTGTGTGTGCGTGCATGAAACAAATAAATCAGAAGGTGTGTGTGTGTGTGTGTGTGTGTGTGTGTGTGTGTGTGTGCGTGCGTGTGTGTGCGCGCGTGCATGAAACAAATAAATCAGAAGGTGATAGTATTTGGGTTGTGTGTATGAGAAACAGAGTGAATGTCTGCGGGAACCACATAGTTTTAGAGTGTATGTGTGCATGCATGTATGAGAGAACTGCAGAGAGTGACAGAGTGTGTGTGTGTGTGTCTGCTGGTCTCCAGTGAGTCCCTATGTTGCCTGCATTTCCCTTGTGAGCCATGAGAACCATCTTCCCTCCAGGAGCCACTCACACACACACACACACACACACACACACACACACACACACACACACACACACACACGCCTCTGGAGAGCACTATGAGCACTATGAGTCTGACACGTGTGTGTGTGTGTGTGTGTTCGTTCCTCACCTCGTCTTTGAGCTGGGCCAGGAACAGGGGCAGTAGGTGCTCCACGGTGTTGTCCTTCCCCAGGATGGTGGAAAGACCCATGATGACCGACGCCAGTGCTGACTTCACATGCTGGTTAGTGTCCGACACCAACTCCTACACACACACACACACACACACACAGTTGTGAAGAAGTGAAACAGGTGAAGGATGACTGAAGGAGAGGCAGTCAATCTCTCTCCATCTCACACACACACACTCATCCAGTCATGTCAAATCCACCTTAAACATCACCTCAGACACATTCTATATGTGTTCCCTCAGAATAACACCATGAAAAACCTCTGCTGGGTCTCCATATCACACACACACACACACACACACACACACACACCCCTGCTCAGTCAGTCTGGTGTGGCATCCATATCACAGGAATCACACATTATAGAGAAGGAACTCAAAAACCCCAAACTCTTACAGGGATCCCCAGGGGACACACACCAGCAATGTCTCTCTCTGTCTCTCTCTCTCTGTCTCTCTCTCTCCCTCCCTCTGTGTGTGTGTGTGTGTGTGTGATGGGTTTGTGCTTTGAGTCATCACGACCCACGCTGTTTACATGGTAAATGGGCACCTGTAAAGTGGCAGTGTTAATGACTGACTTACATAAGCAAACCCACAGGCCCAAAACAGCATTTACACACACACACACACACACACACACACACACACACACACACACACCGCCTCCAAGGCAAGCATCCGTCACACAACCTTTGACCTGGCGCTGTTCTGCAGGGAGGGGAGGGGAGATGACAGACAGACAGACACACACACACACACACACACACACACACAGTGTGTCTGGGTTGGGTGCTTATGCAAGAACTGATGCACATAATTGCTGTGCTCTTACAGTGAGAAATGTTTGCTTTTTACAGTGGCCGTGTGTGTGTGTGAGAGCTTCATGCAGTGTTGCACAGGCCAGGAACAGAGAGGCTCTAATGCATCTCTATATTTCTGCCACACACACACACACACACACACACACACACAGCCCCCCAGGAGCTCCTAAACCCTATAACACACACGTTCACACACACACACACACACACACCTTCAGCGATCTACTACCAACAGTCAAGCTAAGACTTCAACCACACTCCTTGTAAGAAAAACGATTTCCTGACTGAAGTGGCTCTGCAATGGTAGGAGGAGATCTAATTCACTACAGACAAACACACTTCAACCAGATCTAATTCACTACAGACAAACTCGCTTCAACCAGATCTAATTCACTACAGACAAACACGCTTCAACCAGATCTAATTCACTACAGACAAACTCGCTTCAACCAGATCTAATTCACTACAGACAAACACGCTCAACCAACCAGATCTAATTCACTACAGACAAACAGCTTCAACCAGATCTAATTCACTACAGACAAACACGCTTCAACCAGATCTAATTCACTACAGACAAACACGCTTCAACCAGATCTAATTCACTACAGACAAACAGATCTAATTCACTACAGACCAGATCTAATTCACTACAGACAAACTCGCTTCAACCAGATCTAATTCACTACAGACAAACACGCTTCAACCAGATCTAATTCACTACAGACAAACTCGCTTCAACCAGATCTAATTCACTACAGACAAACACGCTTCAACCAGATCTAATTCACTACAGACAAACACGCTTCAACCAGATCTAATTCACTACAGACAAACACGCTTCAACCAGATCTAATTCACTACAGACAAACACGCTTCAACCAGATCTAATTCACTACAGACAAACACACTTCAACCAGAAAGGCCTGAAGCAGTTTGACAGTCCTCATGGATATGAGTGCAGTGGACATGTAGTACATACTTCACATTGTAACTGCATGTAGTACATACTTCACATTGTAACTGTACACAAACCCACTCAAAAGCCTAACAGCTGAACAGCTGACTCAGAGTGCAATTGCAGTTCCCTGTAACGCCCCCCCCCTCTCCCCTCCCCCCCCAACACACACACACACACACACACGCATGCATGGACGTTGTACCTTTACACAGGGCAGAATGTGAGTCATGATGATGGTCTCTCTGCCATCCTCTGGCAAATTCTCACAGAACTCTGGGGACAGAAAACACAGATAAATACACATGTAGACAGACTGACAAACAGACACAGTCACAGTGTAAATAGCGTGGGTCGTGATGACTCAAAGCACAAACCCATCACACACACACACACACACAGAGGGAAGGAGGGGGAGGGGGAGAGAGAGAGAGAGAGAGAGAGAGAGAGAGACAGAGAGGACAGCATAGCAGGGCTCACCTTTGACCTTGTTGGCTGCAGCGGCACGGACTTCTGCCTCGCAATCCTTCAGAAGGTTCTGGAATGCAGGGACCAGGTCGTTCTTCGTGATCTCTGGCCCGACTGCCTTTTGCAACTGGAAGAGATGAACAAAACTGTTTAGCCTCAACTTTTACCAAGCAGTCCTAGAGCGTCTCAAGTGCTTCTGAGAGTGGGTAAAACAGACACACAGATGAAATTGACCTTTGACCCCATGAGGAGCAGATTGAAACCCTGTAGTAGACCGTGCTGTACAGTACAGGATCACTTGAAGCACTTGAAGTACATGAGACGCATGCGTGCGAACATGTTTGCTTGTGTGTGTGTGTGTGTGTGTGTGTGTGTGTGTTTGGGCTGGGTAGCAGCACATTCTACTGACCTCAGAGAACTTGTCGGCCACCATGTAGCGCACCCTCCAGGACTTGTCCTCAGCAGCCTGCCGCAGGGTTGGCATAACCAGAGACTCCAGCTCCTCCTGGGGCAGCAGCTGAGCGATACTCACACACGCCTCCACTGCCAACAGACGCACTGAGTCCTGAGGGGGGCAGAAGGGGTGACAAACAGACCTAACAGGAGAACTTTCTCTATTGGTATGTGTGTGTGTGTGTGTGTGTGTGTGTGTGTGTTAGTTTGGAGTAATTCCAACCATAGCCCTGATATGAGTTCACCAAGTGCTGTGTGCTGTCGGTAAGAAGATGCAACACAGACGAAATGGCCACAAACAGGCCGGGAGTTTTCTATTGGTGTGTGTTTGTGTGTGTGTGTGTGTGTGTGTGTGTGAATATGAAGCATCAACTAGCATCAAACCCTAAATACTCTTGAGTAAAAAGAGGCTTCAGGTGCCAAAAACATCCATCTGTTGAGGGGCTCCTGTTTCCCATCTCCAGGCAACAGCAAATCAAAAAACTGCTCCTTCAAAGGGCTTGAGAAAACCTGTAAGGCCTGAGCCCAGCAGTTAAGCCCTCTCCACTGTTTATAACGCAACACCCAACCCAATGCCAAGCAATGCAGTCTGCACTGGCATAAACGGTACACACACACACACACACACACACACACTCTCACTCTGTGACCCACAGTACATCGCTAAAGGTCAGTGTTGCTGCTTCTGCTCATGATGGATACTCTAGATAAGGCCATGTGACCCAGGCACTAGCAGGGATGGGAGGGGTGTGTGTGTGTGTGTGTGTGTGTGTGAGCTCGTCAACGCACACGTGTGTTTATCGATTCAGTGTGTACATAGTTGTGTGTGCGTACCTGCTCATCAGAGGCCAGTGCAGTGAAGAGGGAAATGATGTCGCTCTTGACGTACTCCAGCTCCAGGACTTTGGCAAACTCACCCAGTTTGGAGGCAGCAGCACGCCTCACCATAGGGGTGTCATCAGAACAAAGAGTGCGGAAGTGCCTGAGGAGGAAGAAACACACACACACACCCAACTCAGACCATAATAACTCACTCCAATGAGACCCAACTCAGACCATAATAACTCACTCCAATGAGACCCAACTCAGACCATAATAACTCACTCCAATGAGACCCAACTCAGACCATAATAACTCACTCCAATGAGACCCAACTCAGACCATAATAACTCACTTAATGAGACCCAACTCAGACCACAGAGACCCCACACAGACCACAATAACTCACTTAATGAGACCCAACTCAGACCATAATAACTCACTCCAATGAGAGACCCAACTAAGACCATAATAACTCACTCCAATGAGACCCAACTCAGACCACAGAGTGACCCCACTCAGACCATAATAACTCACTTAATGAGACCCAACTCAGACCACAGAGTGACCCCACTCAGACCATAATAACTCACTCCTATAAGAGACCCAACTCAGACCATAGAGAGACCCAACTCAGACCCTAATAAACCCTAATAACTCACTTAAGGGCCTCTAGATCCATGTTGTTCCTAAGTGATGTTTAAGTCCTTAGTCCCAATCCTATGAAGAATGGGCTTATTTTGATTAGTGAAAATGTCTGAATGATTGTTGCTAGGACACATCTGGCAATCACAGATTAACCTAGTGGCAAATTTTAGAAGCTGAACTAAATTCCTCAGTTTCTCTGCCAGAAATAAACAGCAGAGAATCTGATGCTTGTTGGTGGTCAGAGTGATTCCTGCCTTAAGGAACAAGACCTACTGGATAATAGCAAAAACTACCACTCGAGTGGATGACAATGATGACACACTACAACATGTGCAACAACATCAGCGATTCACACAGACCTACAGAAGAACAACACAAACTGACAGCCGCTCAGTGACCACTGAATTTCAGACATCACATTTATGCATTTCGCAAATGCTTTTATCCAAAGCCACTTACAGAAAGAGGATAAATATCCAAGCTACAGCACAATGAACACTAACTACGAGTGCATTTTTTGATTTTTACTGATTTTTAAATCAGTATTTTGACGTAGCCAAAGCAACACACTTCTGTTGGATCTGAAATTGTCAGGTGAGCTCAGATTTTTTAACGTGATTGAAGCCCTGTCGGCCTCCCAATGCAGTCGTTCAGACCCCTTCACATGCTCTCTCCTTATCCTCATAGGAAATGAATGACTTGTTTTGTTGTCGCCTCTACAGACTCCAGACATGCTAATGTGAAGGCAGCTTTAGTCTGATGAGGGGAAAATTGCTCTATACTGCTCTCAGTCAACAGGCTACAGGGATTGGGTCCTCACTGCCTGAGAAGGCTACAGGGATGGGGTGGTTGGGGGATGGAGGGGGGTTGTCAGGGTTACTCACTGTCGGATCTCGGCCTTGACGGTGCTAGAGACGCGCGGGTAGCAAACGCTGAAAAGTCCACAGGCGGAGGTGCGTGAGGTGAACCAATCCCCGCTGGCCAGGCGCTTAACCAGCGGCTCAAAGTGTACCTCCAGGTCCACGGGTGAGTGCTCCTGAGAGATCTTACGCAGCGACTCCACCGCCTTGTCCCGCACCACCGTCTCCTCCACTGTGGCAAGGCTCTCCAGTGGAGGCTGAGGAGGGGACAAGTGACACACACACACACACACACACACACACACACAGGTTCTCATTCAGCAATAGGCAGGCTGCAGTTTCCTGAGGCACATTGTTTAATAAACAGGTATGGCAGGAAAGATATAAGTCAAAGCCAGCAGAAACAACATGAGCAGATGATGGTATTTCATTACTCTTGCATTTCACTGTTCCTAGATGTTCCACGATAATTCTATAGAACTCATTACAATAGAGAGGGCATCAAAACATTCACTCAACCCCAAGTGTACGAGTAATAAAAACAGCAACTGTGTGTGGGTAGGGGTACAGCTGAGCATGCTCAGTGGAAGCTCTGAAAGGACAGATCATGTGTGCATGTTGTTGTGGGGCATGCAGACTATATGGGGTCTTACCAGCAGGCAGTGAACATATTCTGGACCTCCGACCAGCATAGTGAAGTTGCCCAGTTGCTCGGCCAGAGCCAGCAAGACCTCATCCTCGTCGTAGATGGTGTCTGGAACCAGCAAAACAGGAGTAGCATAAGGGCCTTTGGTGTTGCGCTAAACCATTAGCTGTGCTAATTTTGGCCAGAAGCGGTACGCCGCCTTACCAGTAAGGAAGGGAAGGAGCTCTGTGCGGGTCCTCTCCACTCCCAACGCCAAAGCGATGGTGGACAGCTTCTTGATGCTGTTCAACCGCAACTGCAAAGCAGGAGCGCTGAATGTTAATGCGGAGATCTTGACATTGACAGCACTGCGTCTGTAGCAACCTCACTGACCTAACAGTACATAATCTTCCAGTAACATCGCATTGTTTTCATGTCAACACAGCCCTTGAGGGTGGTGAGGCTTCCATGATTGTGTCCGTCTTGCTGGAGGACTCCTTCATAATTTTCCACAGAAAAATACAATAGAACCTTCTGATGTCAAAGAGGAAGGAAACAATGATTGCAAATTACCTGGTGCCACCAAGATGAGAGGTGCCCCACCTTGACGCACCCTCCTGGCAAGCCACGGCTAACGATTAGCCAACTAGCTAACGAATCTATCTGTGGACACTTGGTAACCGCGAAGAAGTTAGCTCTCGAACAGCTAATGCTAGAGGCTAACGCTCAACACCCTGATTCTGGAGTCATAAGTATACACACAGAGTACGAATAAGACAGAGTCGCATTCATTATTCGAACGATTAATAACAGCTTCCATTTTAGGTTAGGGTTCGTCAGATACGACTAGTTAGTGAACTAGCTAACACTGTTAGCCAACCAGCTAGCGTGTCGTCTCCAAATGAATGAGAAATGTATTTCATTTTACAAATCTATTAAGAACTTCCAAAATACAGCTTTAACACGTTTGCGTTACTCTCACCTGGACGTCTTCATTACGAAGCTCGTCGATTAAAACAGCTATGGGGTAAAGCGAATCGTCTCCATCGGCTCCTGCCATTTTGGACCTGTTTGTTGAATCTTCCGCCTACTGCTGACTACGGGGTTTCCACAGGAGGGCAAACTTCATGAGGGGCTCATATTTGTCCTGTTGACATGCATGTCATCGATTCAGCTGACCCGGTTTAGTGTGTTAGACCTTACAAAGAAAGTTCACGAACATTTTGAAGAATTTTGCAACTTCTGTTTTATTCACCTCCACAAATCAAATATGCCTCAAAACAGACGTTATTCCAACCCATTGGACCTATTCAGCCTCATGAAGCTTCACATTATTCTTTTATTTTTGTGGCAAGACAGTGTTTGTAGTCTATGCTCTTTCCAATAGGTGTTTTCTGGGCCATGTCCATCCCATAATTGAAGGGTATATCTAGGTCTACTAGCTTTTATCCAAAGTGATTTACAAAAAGAGGATTACAATTCAAGCTACAACAAAATTAAAGACCTTAAAAACTACTAAGAGTGCAACTTCTTAATAGTAAATTGGCAGGAGATGAAAATGCAGGAGTGTGATAAAAGTGCAGTAATGAGTGTGTGTGTGTGTGTGTGTGTGTGTGTGTGTGTGTGGGGGGGGGGGTGCATGTAAGTGTGTTCCAGGTAGTTAAGCCAAGAGGTACACTTAAGAATTTCTTGAAGGTGGAGAGGATATCCGTTGCTCTGGTAGCACTTGGAAGGTCATTCCACCAGCCTGGAACAACAGATCAGAGGTGCCTCAAGGTTCAGTGCTGGGCCCCTTTTTCTTTGCCATGTATACCACCTCATTGGGTCCAATCATCCACTCCCATGGCTTCTCATGTCACTGCTATGCAGATCACACCCAGCTCTACCTGTCCTTTCCTCCTGGTGACTCGATGGTGTCAACACAAACTTGGGACTGTCTTTCTGAAATCTCTGCATGGATGAAAGGACATCACCTCCAACTAAACCTCTCCAAAACTGAACTGCTGGTCCTCCCAGCCAAAAACCATACATCACATCAGAATCAAGATCGACTTCCTATCTGTTGCTCCCACCAGGGCGGCAACATAAGGAAGATCAGGCTGTATCTAACCCAACACACAAACCAGCTCCTGGTACAGACCCTGGTTATCTCGCCTTATCTCGCCTTGACTACTGCAATGCCCTCCTATCAGGTCTTCCAGCCTGCTGTGAGACCACTACAAATGATCCAGAATGCAGCTGCACGGCTGGTTTTTAACCAGCCAAAAAGAATGCATGTCACACCTCTGTTTATTGAACTGCACTGGCTACCCTTACCCTTAGCATTATCTAGCACGGCCAACACCTCAAGCAGGTCAATCCAGACTCTTCTCATGTGTTGTTCCACACTGGTGGAATGGCCTTCCAATTGCTACCAGATCAACAGATACCCTCTCCACCTTCAAAAAACTCTTGAGGACTCAGCTCTTCCAAGAATATCTTCTGGCATGAGTTTCTGAGTACCAGGAATGCACTTTACCTGCCTTATACTGCACTTTTATTACACTATTGCACTTTCAACTTAAAATACTACAAATGTTATGTTAGCAATATGCACTCTTTGTTAGCTTTTTTCATTGTGCTGTAGCTTGAATGTTATCCTCTTTTGTAAGTCGCTATGGGTAAAATGTAATGTAATGTATGTGTAGGTGGGTCAGAGAACCAGCTACTAATTGCTGCAACTTTGTCAGTACAAATATCGCAGAGGTGTCAGCTGTAAGGTTGGTTGTAGGAGGTGGAGGTGGTAGGTTTAATAAAGATTTGAAGGTGGAAGATGATAGTCATAAGAGAATTGGGTGTATATATATGCAGAAGTCTGTCGAGGATGTTTGAAGTTTGTCAACCATCTTGGACTGCCACTGGAGAAGAATGGGAAATCTATAAGCCTATATATCTTTACAAAAATTCAAAAATGAAATAAAAAGAGATCATTGGTACAAAGATATGTAAATTGGTCTCTGACAGGTCTCTGATAGGTGACTTCACATCTGAGCCTTAGGCTATTTGACATGCCCAGTGGCAGGCTATCTGAGTGTGTTGGACATGGTCCCGTGTGTGTGTGTATGTGAACCTAAGAGTGTGTGTCGGCCTATCCAGAGGCCGTGTGTGTGTGAACCTAAGAGTGTGTGTCGGTCTGTTCACAGGCCGTGTGTGTGTGCACCTAAGAGTGTGTGTCGGCCTATCCAGAGGCCGTCTGTGTGTGCACCTAAGAGTGTGTGTCGGCCTGTTCACAGGCCCTGTGCGTGTGCACCTAAGAGTGTGTGTCGGCCTATCCAGAGGCTGTGTGTGTGTGCACCTAAGAGTGTGTGTCAGCCCCGTTTGTGTCCATTCTCTAGGGTTTAGTGTTTTATTGCATTTCTATCAGGATCCCCACTGGCCGGCTGGCTGGGTGTGTGTGTGTGTGTGTGTGTGTGTGTACTGGCCGGCTGGCCTTCTCATGACCTCCCTCAGCGAGTGTCCAGTCCGTTCCGCCTGAGTCCAGGTGTGTTATTTCACAGGATCAAACACACACATGGCGGAACCGCTGGTCTGTCTGAGGGAGGGGAGCTGGACCTGCTTTCATCCCCAGCCAAAAGCGATGTTTTGTGGGAAGGCTGAGAGAGAACAGAGGGCCCTCCACTTAAAGAGGGGCATGCTGGAAGAGCCGGGGGCAGGGATGTGGGGCAGGTAATAAAAATCAAGTAGCCAGAGGCCTTTACCAATGACGTCAAACAGTCCTCTCTCACACCAGGGCCCTAAGAGGCACATTTGCAAACACACACTTTTCACTCACTCTTACAAACACACACCCACCTCAACTGTTCAATGTGTGTGTGTGTGTGTGTGTGTGAGCCCCAGTGAACTGATGTTTATGTATCAGCAGAGTTCTTTCATGTCCTCTACTGCAGAGATGTGTGGAGTGCAGCTGCCTGCAGGTCTCTGGGGCCCATGGCTATTGGAGACGGGGGCTTTTCAGAACAGAAACACACATAACCAATCACAGGAGAGAAGGGGGTGGGGAGGTGGGGTTCAGAACAGAAACACACATAACCAATCACAGGAGAGAAGGGGGTGGGGAGGTGGGGCTCAGAGCAGAAACACACATAACCAATCACAGGACAGAAAGAGGTGGGGGCACAATCAGCATCAGACTTTAAACCCCCAACAGAGCAATCAGTTTCACCAATAAATCTGCCTACACACCAACGGCAGAAATATCAGCCTGATAATTTACTAATCAAGTAATGGTTTGTGTGTGTTGAGGTTAGTGTTAAGGGTGTTTCATCTGTTTGGCTTGTCAGGAACTCCCTTCTCTTATTTAAGTAAAATCATATCATCTATCTATCTATCTTTCTATCTATCTATCTGTCTATCTACAGCACCCTTCACAAGTATTGGCAACTCTGGTAAAGTTGGCTAAAAACACTTGTAAGGCCTATTTTAAAAATGTTCTATTTGTAATATTTGGAAACATTGAGGGAAAAATAGAATCCGGCAGACAAGCAAATTTATTCTATTAAAGACAAATGCATTTTAAAGACCAAAAACACATGTGCCAATTATTGGCGCTCCTGCATTTCTTTCAGTTTAAAGCTCCCCTTTGGCATCAATACAAGAGTTCACCGTCTCCTTTGAAATAGAATGCCACAAAGTTGGAGAACACAGGAAATGGATTTGAGACCCTCTTCACAGAATCCTCTCTGGTGCTTGCTCCTCTATAGCTCAGCCCATTGGCCTCTTTTACTGTCCTTTTGACTACGGGGGCAAGACAAACATGGATCATTATCCAGGCAAGTTTGTAATAGTTTCAGTTTTCAGGAATGTCTTAATTTTTTCCCAATTGCTATCTATCTACACAAAACCCATTTTTCAAACTACATTTTGAAACTCTGAATCTTGTTACAAAACTGAGCAATCACTGCAAAACACTTTTAACTGTGCTCAAAACCAACTAATGGTCTCAGATCAGATCACACAGCAGGCAAAATGAAAGTCCTTCAGAGCAGTGATTAAACAGTACATCAAAAAAAAATGGTTTTGTTGAGATGTTGGGGGTGCACTCTGACTGACTGACACAACCTTCATGTGTCATGCCGTACAACTCTCTCTCTCTCTCTCTTTCAGCTCTCTCTCAAAAAAAAAAAAAAAAAAAATATATATATATATATATACACACATATAGGTATGCCCAAATTACACATTTGCTTTCTGATGTGTGAGCCTGGCCTAATTCACTATTTTCCTGTCCACAATTATCTTTGCTGAGTGTCATCCCTGCCTCATTCCGGTGGACTCCTCTCATCCTCCCCTCCTGAGTGGACTACAACCAACACTACGGGAGGCCCATGTCAGGACCAACTCCCCATCACAGAGGACCTTCCTGGACGGCCGGGCCCAACTCCCCTTCCTGAGGCTTTGTGATTGACCCCCCCTCACAATGGCGCTGTCAAATGGACCCTTACTGTTACCCCAATGACGCATTTCATTCCTTTGAGTTTGTCACTATGCCTGGCCGCTGCCTCTGGTCTGGAAACCTCTGGTTTCTGTCTGTTGTTGATATGAAATTCCAACCATTCTGTTTCAACTCTGAACTGGTTTATATATATGGTATAGCGTGTAATAGAGGCCCTGAAGTGAAGGATTATAGGACTTTACAGTACCTTTGAGGAGAACTGATCTTCAGGACAACAGATACATGTCCTACAAGTACTAGGCCGGTATAGAAGGAGATCAGATAAAAAATGGTGAACAATGACCAGCTGACTTTTGCAGATCATGTTGCCTCTGTGGCCCGGTCGTTCCATTTTTCCCTCTTCAACATAAGGAAGATCAGGCCGTACCTAACCCAACATGCAACCCAGCTCCTGGTACAGACTCTGGTTATCTCTCGTCACTACTGCAATGCCCTCCTATCAGGTCTTCCAGCCTGTAATGTGAGACAGCTACAGATGATCCAGAATGCAGCTGCACGGCTGGTTTTTAACCAGCCAAAAAGAGTGCATGTCACACCTCTGTTCACTGAACTCCACTGGCTACCCTTAGCCGCTCGCATCAAATTCAAGGCCCTAATGTTGGCCTACAGGGTGATTGATGGATCTGCTCCCATCTACCTGAATACTCTCCTGAAGCCCTATGTCACCCGCCGACCACTTCGCTCCTCTAAGGAACGTTATCTAACACGGCCAACACCTTGCGCAGGTCAATCCAGACTCTTCTCATGTTTGGTTCCACGCTGGTGGAATGACCTTCCAAGTGCTACCAGATCAACTGATACCCTCTCCACCTTCAAGAAACTCTTGAAGACCCAGCTCTTCCAAGAATACCTCCTGGCCTAAATTTTGAGAATGCACTTAACATCTTATTCTCAATTTCTCTTTTTATTACACTATTGCACTTTCTACTAGTGCAGTCTTTTGTTAGCAATATGTACTCTTTGTTAGTTTCTTTCATTGTGTTGCAGCTTGAATGTTATCCTCTTCTGTAAGTCGCTTTGGATCAAAGCGTCTGCTAAATGCATAAATGTAAATGTATCTTTCTATCTGTCAGCAGGAACACAGAGAGAGAGAGAGAGCGAGAGAAAGGAGGAAGAACTCAAGAAGAAATGGGGGGAGCACGAGGAGGCAGAAAGAGAAACACGAGCACAGAGAAAGAGAGGGACAGAGAAAAGGACAGAGAAAGAGAGGGACAATTAGCCCAGCCGCTCTGCTTGCAGTTTTGAATCTGTTTGTGCCATTACCATGGAGACGTGAGGACATTTGTTTCTAAATGAGTCCGCTATATTTATGACTGCCTTGTTTACACTTCAGGAACGGCACATGATCAGCTAATGAGTGTTTGGGGTAGGACATCGCCCCCCTCATGTTGCGCTGCTCAATTGCCTTTCAGAGCGCTGGAGTGATAGTTCAAACCAGCGGCTTCATTATGAAATCACAGACCCACTGTTTGGCCAAACATGGCTGAACAACACCAAATTGGAAGTGTTTCCAATGTTCTCGGTCTTGATGTGTTTGAGAGCGTTAAATACATGTACCGAGGAGAAAAAAGCTTTCAACAGGAACTCAGAGCTTTTTCTCAGTACAGGGAAGAACCCAGGGCACATGTCCAAAAAGGTCTTTTTATGATGAGCTCTGCAACACGCAACCCAGTTATCCAGGCCAGCCATATAGGCCTATTTAGGCCTATTTCTCCTCTCAGTTTGGCACATAGCCCCGTCAGATGTTTGACACAAAGGTATAACTGACAAAGTAACAAAGTACAAGTACTTACGTAACTTTCTCAGATATCTACTTTACTGGAGTGATTATTTTTCTGACAACACATTACATTACATTTTAACAGATATATCAGAACTTTCTACTTCTAACACTGTCAAAAACAGGCCAAACTAGGCCAGTTCCAGTATAAACAGATGAGACAGATGAGACAGTAACAGTGGGGCTTCCTTTGGATGGGCCACCAAAAAAACTTTCACTGCTTATAAAGACACAACTCAGTTTGATTCAGCATGTTTGCCAGCCCATTCTTACGACACTTATGTAGTCCCTGTTTGGAAGGCAAAATGCAGTTTTCTTCTAAATACATGTGTGAAGATGTCATTCAATGCCATTATGGGCCATTTTGTAATAATTTGTTAACAAAATCTAATCATTATTAATAATTATAAAATCTCTGAACAAACAGATTCATTTCAGGTACACGAATATGTTTTATATTATAGAACAACATCCACATTTGTGTAAAAATGTTAATTTATTCTAGATTTTAATTTGACTTGTCAGACTTGTCAACTTGTCAATTGTTGGAATTGGAATGGTTGTTCTTCAAAGATATCTGTGCAGCGTCTTGCATATAACTAGATTTCGTGGCCATCTTGGATTGATGATCAAACGCTTAATATTTGAAGTGCAAGATTATAACTACAGTTAAAGTAATGTAATAAACCTACTGCTACTTCCCATATAACATTTGGAAAAAAGAACCATGATTTACTCATCTCAAATAGAATTTATTTCCAGGGATTTATGAGTGAAAATGCAAACTGTAGATGCAACTGTGGACTTTGTGGCAAATAGTTGGATTATTATAAATTAGTAGCTAGGTTGTTAGTAGGATAGTTATGGTAGTGGCTATGATAACTAGAGTTGCTATGCTGGATGCTAGATTAGAAAAGTTGGTTGCTAGGTTTTAACCGTGGAAGTGGTTACTAGCCTGTTTCTCTGGTATTTGACATGGTTGCTATGCTATTGCTTGGCTAGCTGTTGTGGTTGCTATAGTAACTGAAGTGGTTACTATGCTGGTTGCTATGTTAACTGCTAGGTTGTCACTGTTGCTAGGTTGTTGCTAGGGTAATTATGGTGGTTGATATGTTGGTTGTAATTGTCAAATTGGCTCGTCTGGATCTGGACCCCAATTTGGTATCTAGGTTACTATATAATATCTATGCTTAAGAGAGCCAGATTGTATGCTTAAAGCCTGAGAAACGAAGCAGCAGGGCCTGATGGGGTACCAGGTCATGTCATTAGAGCATGTTCAGAGCAGTTGCCTGGTGTGTTTATGGACATATTCAACCTTCCTCTGTCCACGTGTGTTATACCAAGCAGCTTCAAGTCATCCATCATTGTTCCAGTACCAAAGAAAAGCAAAATCACCACCTTGAACGACAGGTGTCCTGTAGCACTCACTCCCATCATGAGTTAATGACTGGTGTCATGTGACACTCACTCCCATTGTGAGTAAATGTTTTGAGAGACTTGTGAGGAACATCGATTGCAACATAATTCCACCTACTCTGGACCCTCGTCAATTTGCCTATAGACAGAACAGAGCCACTGACAATGCCATCACCACCGCACTGCATTCCTTCCTGACACATCTAGAGAAGGACACTGATGTTTGTAGACTATAGACAGCCTACAGGGCGATGGTGGAGCAGGTAGTAGAGGTGCCGTTCAGCAACAGGAGGTCTGCAGGTTCAAGCCCCACTCTGGCTGACCCCATCAAAGTGTTCTTGAGCCTCAAATTGCTCCTGGTGGCAAGTTGGCACCCTGCATGGCAGCCAGTACACCAGTAGGTCTATAGGAGTAGGAGTATAAGGCCTTCAGGTGAGCTGGAGCAGACCCTGATGTGGTTTTGTAGGCAACTAAGTTTGGTATGCAAACAAAGATCCTGAAAGCCTTTTATAGAGGCACCACAGAGAGAATCCTGACCGGAAGCATCACTGCATGGTCACATCACGAAGGTCAAAAGAATCAGTCCCAGCCATGGGCCGTTTCAGCTGCTATTTGACAAGTGTTATCATAGCGTTATCATAGTCTTAAAGCTTGGACAACTCCGGAACAGTTTTTTCCACCAAGCAACAAGTCTTATGAACACTGAAATAATGACAGCCTAAGCCTGTGCCTGTCAGTCTTTTCACTTTCCATTTTTCCCTTACACTCTCACTCTCTCTCTCTCTCAACATTTAACATATTATTTATTTATTATTTATTTTTGTCTCTGAAGGTAAAAATGCAAGAAGTTTACTCTTTTACTTCTTTTTAAACTAGTATAATAAGATGTAATAAAGACTATCTTGAATCTTGAATTCAACAATTGGTCTGCTTCATGGGTCTTTTGGAAGGGACTGCCTCTGCTGTTGCCCCCACTGCGAGGCATGGCAGCCACTGACCATCCCTGCAGTGGTGCTAGGTTACCATGCATCATACCTTAGTTATGCTGCTATAGCCTAGTGCCGCCACACAACCTTCATGTGTCATGCCGTACAACTCTCTCTCTCTCTCTCTCTTTCAGCTCTCTCTCAATATATATATATACGCCCAAATTACACATTTGCTTTCTGATGTGTGAGCCTGACCTAATTCACTATTTTCCTGTCCACAATTATCTTTGCTGAGTGTCATCCCTGCCTCATTCCGGTGGACTCCTCTCACCCTCCCCTCCTGAGTGGACTACAACCAACACTATGGGAGGCCCATGTGAGGACTGACTCCCCATCACAGAGGACCTTCCTGGACGCCGATGCTGGGCCCGACTCCCCTTCCTGAGGCTTTGTGATTGACCCCCCCTCACAATGGCGCTGTCAAATGGACCCTTACTGTTACCCCAATGACCCATCTCATTCCTTTGAGTTTGTCACTATGCCTGGCCGCTGCTACATTGTCCAGCCATAATTCCTGATAACCACCTATAGACTGACTACCATGTAATGTAAAAGTGGGATAATACTCTATTATGAACTATTATGAACCTTAGCTAAAACCATAGGCAACTTATAGTCTGTCATGGTTACTACTGATTGTAATTTTTCTCCATGACCCCTGGCAGTTGGGTTAGCCCCTTGAGTTGTGGATCTGCCCAAGGTTTCTTCCTAGATTAACTGAACATAAGGGAGTTTTTCCTTGCTCTTGGGTGCTCCTTCTGTGAAGTGCCACGAGACAATACTATTGTAAAAGGCGCTGTATAAATAAAACTGAATTGAATTGAATTGAATTCTCTCACAGGATTACTGATTGTGGAAGAACAAATATTATAAAAAGAATAACACCACAGCATCTGTTGAACTACAATTGCACTGAAGATGTAGTGGGGACGGGGGTGAAAGAATTTCTCATGAAAGAAGAGAGTAGTGGGCCCTCTTTCTGTCTGTGTGTGTGTGTTCTGTAAAGCACTGATCAGTAATCAGTAGAGGCTCTGTCAAGGACTTTGTAGCTGCCTGCCACACCTGCACTCGCTGTAAGGATCCACGCCAGCGACCCCAGGGATTACTGCACCCTGCCTACCCCTGCTTGACCCTGGTCTCACCTGTCCATGAATTTTGTCAATGGGCTTCCAGTCTCTGAAGGTAACACTGTCATTTTAGTAACTGTCCCTGTCCCTGTCCCTCTGCCTGAATTACCTTCTGCTCTGGAGATTGTCTTTAGCCATGCCTTTCGAGTTTTTGGCCTCCCTCAGGACATCGTCTCTGACCGGGGTCCCCAGTTCTCCTCACGGGTGTGGCGAGCCATCTGCCAGGTCGTCGGTGCCTCAGCCAGCCTCTGGTCTGGGTTTCACCCGCAGTCTAACGGGCAGACCGAGAGGGGGAATCAGGAGATGGAAGCTGCCCTGAGGTCCCTGGATGCCGAGAACCTCTCATCATGGAGCTCCCGCTTGCCATGGGCGGAGTATGCTCACAATACCCTCTAGTCATCCTCTACGGGGCTCTCACCCTTCCAGTGCCAGCTGGGATACCAGCCACCCCCGTTTCCAGACCAGGAGTGTGAGGTTGCTGTGCCTTCAGCCTTGCACTTCATCAGGTGGTGTAAGCGGACATGGAAAAGGGTACGTCAAGCTTTACTTCGCACCGCCAAGCTTAACCA
>JAIFZK010000206.1:925000-945000 GCA_027481765.1 Tenualosa thibaudeaui | reverse complement strand
AGCGAAATATGCAGAAGTAAACTAAAAAAAGCCATGCCCTGTCTAGCTAGTTTGTTTTAGGTCACCTGTATTTTGACCTGCAAATTGTTTACAACTGTGTTGTAATGTATGTACATATGTGTACAAGAGTGTGCACGCGTGCGTGTGTAGTTGTGTGTGTGATGTGCGTGTGTGAGTGGGTGAGTGAATCTTTGTAGTCCCGCAATAGTGTATGTAGGCACTGTTACGTATCTGTCTTGTCCATACTGTGTTTTAACAGTTACGTGTATCACCAATTGTTCCCGGTGAAACGTTGTCTCGTCTCACTATGTACTGTGCATATGGCTGAAACGACAATAAAACCCTACTTGACTTGACTTGACTATTATTTCACCAGCACAAATAGTCGCGCACTGTCTGGACTAGCCTGCAAAAAACCCTCCACAGGGACAGAATCAAGACCCACATTTGGAGAACGATTCTGCATATCAAAGTCATTCAAGTGCGGCTTAATGTGTACACAGTCTTCGTGTGTGTGTAGTCTTCATGTGTGTGTGTAGTCCAGGTGTATCACTGGCAGCATCCACACCAGTGTGATGCTGGGTTGCTATGGAGAGATTCAAAGAGCCCACCTCACCCCACCACCTCCAACCCCAGCTGTTTTCTCTCTGTGTACGTGTGTGTGTGTGTGTGTGTGTGTTTGTGTTTATGCGTGACTGCCTTCTAAACAAAAAGATGTGTGTGAGTACAGACTGTCCCCTCTATGATGGGGGCCTAATGTACTGATGGCTCTGTGTGTGAGTCTGTGTGTGTGTGTGTGTGTGTGTGTGTGAATCTGTGTGTGTGTGTGTGTGTGTGTGACAGAGCGGAGAGGACAGTACAGTACATTTACCTCCACTCAGATTGGTTGTACTGAAGAGGGGGCACTTTGCTGTGTGTGTGTGTGTGTGTGTGTGTGTGTATATATGTATGTATATGTGAGTGTTGCTGTGTATGTATGTGTGTGTGTGTGTGTGTGTGTGAGTGTGTGTGTCAAGAGAGGACACTCCAGCTATATTTAATCTTATTTCAGCCAGGGCAGTTTAATCAATCGCCAGCAAGGCAGCCTGAGCATTGTGTGTGTGTGTGTGTATGTACCTCATTAACACACACACAGTTACATGATGTTCCGTTTGTCACAAGCATCCTCTGTTTACAGCTGAGGCTGAACAGGGGGAAAATCTGTCACCACAAAGAAAGACACATCACACACACACAAACGGACTCACACACACACACACACACACACACAATGTCCCCTCTACAACGCGCATGAGCAGTCAAATGGTCTGATTATGTCACAGTGTAGGGTCTTGCCTGTGTGTGTGTGTCAGGACTCAGAGGCTGACATCATCCATCTCTGTAACAGCTGGTCAAGTGCACCATGGGAGAGTTTTTACACCACAAACACTGCCTACTGTCAGGCCTGTCAAACCTTTCATCTACTCAGCAGTGTGTGTGTGTGTGTGTGTGTGTGTGTGTGTAGTCATATTCACCCAGAATGATCATCAGATTCTTTGCTGGAGCAAGCTAACATCCTTGACCTTGAAGAGAGAGAGAAGGAGAGAGAGAAAGAGAGAGAGTCCTGAACATCATGAGTATAAACGCAGAGATCAAATGTGTACAGTGTGTGAATGGACTGTAAGGAGAGTTGGTCACGGCCCAGAGAGGCTCTTTGTCAACGGATGTGTACAGTGTGAATGGACTGTAAGGAGTGTAGGTCACGGCCCAGAGAGGCTCAGTGTCCTCCACCCTCCAATGAAACCCACTGTTTTTGGGTGCTCTGGACACACTGAAAGTGAATTTGAACATCAACTTTGAAAATCTCTTTTAACCCCAAGAACAGCTGTAATAATCAGTGTCCACACACTTTGTAACCACTGGAATACACTAAAGAACCAAGCCTCTATATAGTCCATGTGTGACGGATGCCAGCTAGCCTAGGTGCACGTGTAGAATGTTATTAAACTTCCCTCCCTACGCTTCATGAGCCTCCTAGTCAGTCCACTGGACAGGGCGTTCACGTCCTGAAACTAGGTTGCTGTGGACTGGACTGGACTGGACTGGACTGGACTGTGATAACCTTGGTAACACATGCTGTGGTGTGGATGGTATCTGCAGACTAGAGGCTTTCAGAGATCATGTGATGTATGCAGTTTATCCTGTTTAAAGTATATGGACTTCATTCATTCACACATCTTAAATACAGTGGAGGAGGAGGAGTGAACACTACTCTATCACACACACACACACAGTATAGGAGTGAGTGAACACTACTCTCTCACACACACACACACACAGTATAGGAGTGAGTGAACACTACTCTCTCTCACACACACACACACACAGAGAGGAGTGCGCTTAAACTCACTACTGCATAGAACAACACTGCCACCACATGGACACTGTCCCAAATGACATTATTTAAGGTTGGGAGGATCTCTGGACTGGCCTGGCTGCTTTTTTTCCATCCCTTTGGTCTAACTCAGGAGCAGAATGAAACTCTAAAGCTCTAATCCTGAAGTCTTTTTACCAGTCCTGTGCTTTGTGTGTGTGTGACACTTCAGCACAGCTTTCTGCAGTACACTGAACACAGAAACTTCTCTTCTTGAGCCTGCTAATACTACGGCTTGTGTCAGATTCAGGCTGCAGGCCACTGGGTAGTGGAGCGACCCCTAGAGAAAAGGTAAGAAAGCACACAGACACAACACTTCCCAATATTTCAAAAATAACTGCAAAAATATGCTGTGATTTATTGTACTTTGATCTCCTGGCTGGTATGCTGATGACTGTATCTCAAGAGAGGGGCAACACCATGCCCCAGTCTGACTGGAGGCTTCTTCCCAAGGTTCCATGCTAGTCCTCACTGCTCTGAACCACTGAGGTAGATTCCTTTGGGTCTTTCCAGAATGTTCATGATTTATCAAAAGCACAAAATGAACTTATAAAAAATAACAATAAAAAACATCTTTGTTCAGGTCCATGTGTGGCAGTACAAATGAGAGAGGGATAAAAGAGAGAGAATGAATGAATGAATGAGTGAGTGAGTGTGTGTGTGTCCCTGAGAATGAAACCAGCCTTCAGACATATCTGTCATCAGGTCATCAGGTATTCCACACCATGCATTACAATATGCCTCTGGTGTGTGTGTGTGTGTGTGTGTGTGTGTGTGTGTGTGTGTGTGTGTGTGTGTGTGTGTGTGTGAAAGAGACAGATTCAGTCGTCTGAGCTGTCGTCTGATTTGTCCTCGTCTGCAGTCTTCCAGTTCTTTCTCTTTTTTCTGGGTTGCTCTTGTTCAGGGTTGGAGTGGTGTTTGTGTTTGTGCCTCTTCCTCCAACTGCCACTATGCTTATTCCTCTCTCCCTCCCTCTCTCTGTCCTCTGAGCAGGTCTCCTCTCTTCTCCTTTGCTTATTCCTCTCTCCCTCCCTCTCTCTGTCCTCTGAGCAGGTCTCCTCTCTTCTCCTTTGCTTATTCCTCTCTCCCTCCCTCTCTCTGTCCTCTGAGCAGGTCTCCTCTCTTCTCCTATGCTTATTCCTCTCTCCCTCCCTCTCTCTGTCCTCTGAGCAGGTCTCCTCTCTTCTCCTTTGCTTATTCCTCTCTCCCTCCCTCTCTCTGTCCTCTGAGCAGGTCTCCTCTCTTCTCCTTTGCTTATTCCTCTCTCCCTCCCTCTCTCTGTCCTCTGAGCAGGTCTCCTCTCTTCTCCTTTGCTTATTCCTCTCTCCCTCCCTCTCTCTGTCCTCTGAGCAGGTCTCCTCTCTTCTCCTTCGCTCCGAATTTTTCTGCCGCACTTTCTTCACTTCTTCCCTCCTTTTCTTTGGAGTCGTCTCACCACTGGAATCATCTGAATCAGACTCGGAGTTGGATTCGTCCGCTTTGTGTTTCTTCTTCCTCTTCTCCTTCCTCCTCCTCTTCCTCTTGGAGGACTTCCTGGAGTGCCTCCTGTGCTCCGCCTCACGGCTGCTCTTACACTTCTTCTTCCTCCTCTGGTGCTGCACGCTCTCGCCCCCGCTGCTCTCACTCCCGCTGCAAAACACGGAACAGGGAACCGGAGAACAGCAGAGCAGGAGAAAGAAGGAGAAGAGGAAGGAAAGACAGAGAGAGACAAATGGATGAGTCCAGAGATATCAAGCATGCATGCACGGGCACACACACACACACACACACACACACACACACACACACACACACACAGTCCCCACTCTAGCCAACTGTGGTTTCAGCAGTACTGTCCAGTCCACTTAGCATGCTTTGGAGTGACCCTCTTGTCCTCACACACCAGTGATGTGCCGACTGATCCAAACTGACTGGTCCAAGGTCACCTGCGGTCACCAGCGGTTTCGAGTCATACAAAAATGAATTTAATGATATTTGGGTTAGGTTCGGTCGAGCCGGTTAAAATAATTACTGCTCTTTTAATATGAATATTTCAACCCAAATAGTTACTGCCTAAAAAATGCAAAAGGCTCCCATATATGCTTAAATACATTATTGGTTGAATGTCTGGCATGAAGATGCAGCCCTATAATGTTACACACATGATGGATGGCATTAGAGATGGAGATGGTCAGGGAAAAGCTGAAAACGGGGGAACTGGGGAGGGAAGAGAAAAAAAAAGTTTGGGAAACTGGATTTTATGGAATAATAACCTAAATGAAGATGATGAGTTTTGTTTTATGTGGTCTACTTGCTGTGATACAGTTTACAAGTATGACAACCGGCAGAAGAACACGGATCCCCACAGAATGTGATCCCAGTAACCCCAGTAATCCCAACAGGCCAACGTGCAGCGAGACTTTCAGGCCACCTGTAGTCCACGTTAAATGGCAGCATCACATGGCAGTACTTTGTGTTTGCTGTTAACAGAACATCATAAGGCAACGGCCAATCAGGAGCTTTTTTACTTAGTGTTCCGTTTTTGAAGGTAAAAAAGTGTGACTCATGTGACACCCCACACACACACACACAGGTTGACTACACAAGTGTTCGGCACACACACACAGGTTCACACTACGCTAGTGTTCGGCCCACCTGTGTCACTGGAGCTACTCTGGGTAGAGCTCCTTGAAACACACACACACACACACACACACACACACACACACACACACACACAGGTTGACTACACTAGTGTTTGACCCACCTGTGTGATTGAAACTCCTCGGGGTAAAGCTCCTTGAAGCCACTGTGGCCCCATCTGGGTGGACACAAACACTCAGTTTACAACATGACGGTAATGCAGACAGTTTGCTTACGTTTCCAACCACAAGTTTCAGTTACACTGCATGACTGTACAAACATATCAGGAGAGTGAAATAGTCAGACATCAGTGGTCTGTCTCTAAATCCCTTTTTTCAGGAGGCTTAGAACCAGAAGAAGTCTTAGAAGTTAGCGACAAGGTAATGTTACTTACAGACAAATTAGCTGTTTACTCAATGCCAATACAGCAGATTATCAGCGTTGTTTGTCTCTAACTCTGCTATTAATCACTAAACAGTGTTTGTCTCTAACTCTGCTATTAATCACTAAACAGTGTTTGTCTCTAACTCTGCTATTAATCACTAAACAGTGTTTGTCTCTAACTCTGCTATTAATCACTAAACAGTGTTTGTCTCTAACTCTGCTATTAATCACTAAACAGTGTTTGTCTCTAACTCTGCTATTAATCACTAAACAGTGTTTGTCTCTAACTCTGCTATTAAACACTTTAGCCCTGCTATTAACACTAAACTGAATACTTCCAACTGACACTAACAAGCACACACGCATGCACGCACACACGCACACACACGCGCACGCACGCACGCGCACACACACACACACACACACACCTGTCTGGATCGTTTGCTTCAAACTCATAGAGCTTGCGTGTCCAGTAACGTGCCTCTCTCTCGTCACGGTCAGAGAGTCGTGTTCCCCTCTCACTCCTCTCAGACAGACGTTCTCTGGCGTGCGATGGCGGTGACTCATCATAGCGATCACAGTGCATGTAGCCCCTATAACACACAACACACAACAGCTCACTTGCAATCAGTGTGTGTGACCATGTGTGTGACCTCACATATCAACAGCGCACTGGTGCTCATAGTGTGTGTCTCTACTAAAACACACATGGAGGCGCGCAAGAGAATATGCTTTGAAGGCCATTGAAAATAAACTTTATTGCAATAGGGTCACACCAATATCAGTCCTGATATAGAAAGAAAATGTTGCTGATCCATGGGCCAATCCGTTTCCCACACTTAATGCTCAGCTGGCTTGCAAAGACATGGTATAGCATGTCAGTCAGGTGCAGATGTGAGGTGTGAACACACAGACTTTCTGTAGCTATCATAAATGCCATTAATAAAATGATCATAAAGTTAAGATCATTTACTGTATGATTTAATGAAAAACCTGCAAATATTTAGCCTGAATGGTTCCTGTTAGCAAACTTAAATCATGTTAAGAGTCCTTGTCAGTAAAGTAGCACCCTAAGGTTACGCACCAAATGATAACACATATTGCATATTCAAAGACACATCTCTCCTCTAATCCAATTAAGATTCTGCTTAAGTTGTTTATGAATATTTACTTAAACTGATGTAATAGAAACCATAATCAACATCTGCAGCAGCCTACTGATTTCCACCAGCAGCTTGCATACAAACAAAGTTTGTTTCACCAAAGTCCTGTAGCATTAGTTTCATGCTGAGAAATTTAAAGTGACAGATGCCTAATTAGACCTAGGCCCACAAATATCAAATACAAAGTAATGGCACACTGGCACACATTTATTTATTTTTAAATTCTAAATAACCATTTATTATATTTATGTCTATGTTATTTTCTTCTGCTTTGCCCAGTTGGGAGAGAAGGGAAATAAAAGCTGAGGATGAAGCCCATCTCCTAATTCAATGGGGATATCAGACTGGTATTGGGTAATTCAATGGGGATATCAGACTGGTATTGGGTAATTCAATGGGGATATCAGACTGGTATTGGGTAATTCAATGAGGATATCAGACTGGTATTGGGTATTGACCAATATGCAAAACCCATGTATCTGAACTAAAAAGGTTGGATCAGTGCATCCTTAACAATAACAGAATCGCTAATAGGCTCAAGATTTAGGCCACTTTCAATTTCATGTGTAAGACTTGTTAAGTAAGTTCTTAATAAATATTGAATCTGTTCGGCCCTCAACTTTTTTTTTATTTCAGCCCACTGTGTATGAGTTTGACACCCCTGAGTTAGGGCATCGTACTAGCTACCCCACGGTCACAGGTGGGAGCCCCTAACCAGTTGGCCACGGCAGCCAACCTGAGGTGAGCCTAAGGTGTGTCTCACCTGGATGCGGAGGCTGGTTTGTGGCCCGAGGTGTCCGTCTGTAGCACTTGCTTCTCCAGGCCTCTCAGCTTCCACATGTCCGATTCCTCCTGCAACTGTGGGGGAGGACAAGTGACACACAGGGGCATTCAAACACAAACACAAACACAAACAAACACACACATTCCAGTAATAGCACTGCAGATCAACGTTTCATCAGTGTGCAAACCTTATTGTGTATGTCTGTGTGGCGGATGACATTTCTGAGGAGCTTTTTACCAAGGGACACCCCCGACATGATGGCACCTAGGGTAAAGACATGGGATTCACGCACTTGCATAGCACAGACATTTATCATTCAAACTGTGTACTAGTTTAATATCAACACGACATCAGTTTCAAGAGCAGGTGTCAGAGACTAGCCCACTACCGTGATCGCCTTTAACGTTAATGTTACCCGTGTTCCCCTGCACAGGCTACCACAGCAAACACAAAATGCACAAAGTTGTGCAATGTTGTGTTTTATTATTATTATGATCTGTCGTCTCTTTGAACAAAATAACATATAAACACATACACTTCGTGGCTATGTGGCTTCTTTACTGACATGCTAATAATGTCAACACTGTTACAGCACATTTCGTATGGAGGGTTTATATGTATTGCTAGTTAACTAGATAGCAATATTCAAAAGTATTCTGTATATGCTATGCTGTGCTATGCTACTGTATTCTATAAAAATGTTATGGTATTATTTGGAGCGTTAACGTTAGTGGATGCCCTGGTGTTTGCAGGCGAGCTAGCTACCGACTGTATTGTAGTTCGCCTGAAGCCAAGTGACCAGATATCTCAGCAACATACCGTAGAGATCAAGTGAAAAAACATCGCTAGCAATACTTACGCTGAAACTTCACATAAACAGTAAAACGAGATCATACATGAGTTGAAGCAAAAGCTAGTTGATGAACCATATACTTTTGGATGAGCCTTCTTTAAATCCAACCACTTCCGCTTACCTCTGATACAGCGGAAACGCGTGGTACGTTTGGGCACGTAAGGCGTCTGCGCACAATGCGTTTCCTCTCTTCTGACTGATCCCACCGCGGACAAGATGAAAGTGGAACTTTGCAGTTTCAGTGGTCACAAAATATATCCTGGTCATGGTCGTCGGTACGCCAGGATTGACGGAAAGGTCTTTCAGTTCCTGAATGCCAAGTGCGAATCAGCTTTCCTCGCCAAGAGGAACCCCAGGCAGATAAACTGGACCGTTTTGTACAGGCGGAAGCACAAGAAGGGCCAGTCCGACGATGTGGCGAAGAAGCGCACGCGTCGGGCGGTAAAGTTTCAGAGAGCTATTACTGGCGCTTCATTGGCAGAGATCCTGGCAAAGAGGAATCAGAAGCCGGAGGTTCGCAAGGCGCAAAGAGAGCAGGCGGTCAGGGCTGCCAAGGAGGCGAAGAAGGCTAAGCAGGCAACGAAGAAGCCGTCCACTGCATCAGGTGCTAAGGCTCCGGCAAAGGCAGCACCCAAACAGAAGATTGCCAAGCCTATGAAAGTCAATGCACCTCGTGTTGGAGGAAAGCGCTAAGGAGTTGATTTTTTTCCTCAGAAAATGCTGAAAGTAAAAGATACATAGGAAGACATCACTGATCGGCATTTTCACAGACTGTCGTGTGCTAGTTCATTGCCAGGGGTCTGAACTGTTGAGAACCTTGTTGGCTGTATATTTATAAACCAAGAGTTATTTGTGTAGAATAAAGGTCTCAGATGAAAAGTTTGTAACCACAGCAGTAGTCATTAAACCAGACATCCTCAAAACTTGATTTATTTGACTTTATTCACGAACCATCAATAAATGTCAAGCAAAGCAGCTACATAACAGTGGACAGTCAGACATGCAGACATGGTGGGTTTAGGCTGGATAGCCATACAACAGGAGACCACAGGTAAAAAAAAAAAACACCTTATGCATATGAATACATCCCTCTACTGTCATGTCCTGCATGTTCTCTCTCTCATGAGATCACAACAGTGTGACAAATCCTCCATGGTGGTTTCTGAGGCACTTCCACATACTTTAAATCACAGAAGATGATGCCCTGTCACATAGATGTCAAGTGGCAGTGGCCGTCCTTAAGATTCTGCACATTCACCCACCCACCCTCAGGGAAACCGTTTCCTTCCTGCCTGTTGTGAACTGTAGTGTTTAATCCCAGGGTCATCACTGCAGGTGCCGCCTGAGCCTACAGTAGTACTGAGCACATGGTCTGGTTAGCTCTCAGCCACTCTCAGCCCCAACAGTTGGCACTGTATGGCAGAAGCCTAAAACAACTAGATAGAGATGAGATGCTTAGAGATGTGACTGATTACTGAAAGGCTTTAAGGTTAAGGCATGACTATAGGCTGTAAACACAAAGCAACTTGTCGATTTGAGTGAAGGGGTTTGGAATAGTCTTCTACTTCTGTGCTGGGGCCTTCTCCTCACAGGTGATGGGGATGCTCCGTTCTGGAATGTCCATCAGATTCCGAGGGGCGGAGATGGTTAGAACTCCATCAGAGGAGAGAGAGGAGGTGAACGCACCGGTGTCTACACCTACTGGGAGTTTGTACTTCCGGAAGAATTCTCTGGACACATAGCCATGTTCATCCTACGGACAGAAATAATCATTATTACCAGTACTCCCACAGGCTTCCAGACACACTCAGGCACTCCAGTTCTACCACTCAAACAACTTTCGCACTGAACATGCAATCTGGTTGGGGGGTCTGATTTAGAGGAGAAACAATGAAGATTTATAAAAATATAGGTTACAAGTTTTCATTTTCATTGGCCCGAGGGAGAGAGTAGAAAATACCCCATAGAGAGGAAGGCCATTAGAGCAAGGTGAAGGAGGAGAAGACAGCGAGAGATCAACCAGAGAGAACACATGACAAACAGTGTGTGTGTGTGTGTGTGTGTGTGCTAGAGATGGTGTGTGTAGGCTACCTCAGACCCCGCGTGCGTACCTGCCGTTCCCCATGCTTGCCGTGCACCTCCACGTGCTCATCGTTCACCCTCACCGTCAGCTCCTCTGGGGCGAAGTGCTTCACGTCCAGGTGGATCACGAAGCGATCTTTATCTGTACGCATCTGTGTGTGTGTGTGTGTGTGTGTGGAAGCAACAAGTCAGTGTAGAGTAGACAACATCCCCACACCTCAGCCACACACCTTGACACACACCTTGACAAACACAGGCTGGGCATTATTTCCAAACACCCACTAGCCCTAGAGTTTTAAGTACTAATTTAAGAACTTGGTGAAAGTTGTCAGAGTAGATTGAGAGGTTCACATGAATTATCAATTTAACATGTCATCTGTTTTCAAATCCAAAAAGTAATGAAGTTAGTTAGTTGTGAAGTTATAAAGAAAAGTTGTAAAGTTGTAAAGCGTAAAAGTTAATTTAGTAAAGTTTAGTACTGAAAATGACGTGAGTAAATCTACTGCATGACTCTGCATGAGTTCCAGTATTTGCAGCGAGGGCACCAGCACCGTGCCAGTGTCCAGCCTGCTGAGGATGTGGGCAGTGCCCACTACCAGTGCCCACCATCAGTGCCCACTACCAATGCCCACTACCAGTGCCAACCATCAGTGCCCACTACCAATGCCCACTACCATTGCCCGCTACCAGTGCCCGCTACCAGAGCCCACTACCAGTGCCGATCATCAGCATGTGTGCCCACCTCAGAGAAGCCACCGTCCATCCAGCCGCGCATGTAGGAGGGCCGGTTGTAGAACATGGAGAACAGTGGGGAGAAGAGGTCTCCGTCTGGGATGTGCTCCCCGAAAAACTGCTCATAGATCCGGCTGGGGAAGTAGCCTGGAAAGTAAGGCCGTCTGAACCAGGGGTACTGGATGCTCACGTCCATGCCGATAGTGGTGTGGTGTGGTCCGGTGCTGTGCTGTGTTTGGAGAGGTGCGGGCGGTTCTGGTGTGGAGAGAGGCTGTGTGGTCCACTGCTCTCCACACTCTCATTTATCCTCCTACAGGCTGCCCACGGCCCCGTCTCACCCTCCCCAACCCCATTGGTCCATCTCCAATGATGATGTCAAGTGTTTGGTCTCTTCCTGCCCTGCCCTGTCCAGCTGTGGGGCATCCAAAGGGCTATCCCCCCCCCCACCCATCGCACCCCTGGATTCCGGCTTGGGATTTGAATTGTGCTGATGCCCCCCTGTTCAATGTGCTGGAAACATTCTTGTCTCTCTGGAAGCGCTGGGGGAAGTGTGCCCTCTAAGTTGGCCCGCTCCCACGCCACAATGCCATGCCAAGGGATTCTCAAACTGGCTGGGCTTTATCGGATGTGATCCTCTCCCCGCTGGAGGGTCATCGGTGGAACTTAAACCAAAAGATGGCACGGCTGCCAGAAACGGGTGGGCTTGACTGTGATTGGTCAAGCACAGTCAGCAGGGCTGTTATCAGCAGAGCTATCTGCCCTGACTGTAAGCTGCTGGAACTGCTCTCTGTGATGAGAGCAGTGCTCCAATCCCCCCAAATCTCTGCAGCACTAGTCTCTGATTATATCTCTGAAGTGTGAGTGTGTGTTTGTGTGTGTGTGTGTACATCTGTGTGTTTTGGAGGAGTTGGTAGTTAGCAATATGCTAAAGTGGCACATCCTGTATCAATATGCACTTGAGTTTTTTTTTTTTTTTTTTGGAGAAATACCCAAGAGAGCGCAAGTCCTCCACTTTCAATATTAGGAATTCAGGTAACCATGGGAACAATAATCTAGCTGGAGCGCTGGGAGAATAGGTGGAGTCTGTCTGGAATGTGTTTTATGCAAGAGTATCCATAGCCTGCCTGGGGGCGTACAGCAGCCATCTGCAGCAGAGTCCCGTCTCCAAAGGGCCATTCATTTCACTGCTGGATTGCGTGCGTGTGTGTGTGTGTTTGCGTGTGTGTGTGTGTTTGCGTGTGTGTGTGTGTGTTTGTGAGTGTGTGTTTGTGTGTGTATGTGTGTGTGTGTGTGTGTTTGTGTGTGTATGTGTGTGTGTGTGTGTGTGTGTGTGTGTGTGTGTGTTTGTGTGTGTATGTGTGTGTGTGTGTGTGTGTGTGTGTGTGTGTGTGTTTGTGTGTGTGTGTGTGTGTGTGTTTGTGTGTGTGTGTGTGTGTGGTTTTGTTGTTATTGAGGTTCACATATCTATGTGTTGTGGAGATGGTTGTGCTGTTATTGAGGGTCAAACAGATTTGTATCTCACACTACACTCATAGTTGTGTCTCAGCTATCTTGCATTCCAGAGGAACAGTAGACATCTGCGTACTGCGTTTAGGCAACAGCAGACTGTGTCCTGTGTTTAGTGCGGTATGTGTTTATGCTGTGCTGTGCTGTGCTGTGCATGTGTGTGTGTGTGTGTGTGTGTGTGTGTGTGTCCTGCGTTTAGTGAGGTATGTGGTATGCAGGGGTCAGGGGAGAATCAGCTCCAGTTGTCTGCACAAGCATGAAGGTCTTGTGTCTCTCTTCACTGGGGAAAAGGCAGGACCGGATGGGGCATACAGGCTCATTTTCCCTCCTTCAATCCCATTAGCCTTGCCTGGGGATGTGCAGGTCTGTGTCTTTGTCCAAGACACCGAGCCTCTATTCACAAGGAGTGTATGGAATAATCCTATTTGCCTTGTTTGAATGAGCAAGCACAGCACTGCCTGGCTGACTGGGTCGGCCACTGCAAACACTCACACTGAAAGCCACCCCTCCACCACAAAAACACACACGTCCTGCCAACCCCACCCCCACCCAGCCCAGAGGAAGGGGAGTCCTGTGCTGGGGAAGGGGAAGGGGAGGGGAGGGGGAGGTGGCGTGGGACCAAACACACGGCCAAGCGTGTCTCAGAGAGAAGACAAGGAAGAGAGAGAGAGAAGCAAAGGAGGGAGGCAAGCTAAAGATTCTGTGCAATAGTCTTCAATAGTCTGAGTGATCAGGAGAGCCTCTTGCTGAATGAGAGAATTACACAACAGACTGTGAGAGAGTGGCAGAGGGAGAGAAAGAGGGAGGGAGGGAGAGAAGGAGGGAGGGAGGGAGAGAGAGAGAGAGGGATCGGGCTAGACGCAGCAGGCTGAGGACAGATGCCTTGGAAACAGCAGACGGACAAAAGCTGGACTCCTTTCTTCAGCGCACCAAGCCGTGTGTGTTTCCCTGGGCAAGGAGCCGCTCCCAGCTGAGACACACACACACACACACACACACACATAGGCGTGTGGGTGTCTGGTGTGGAGGGTGTGTTTTTCAGCACTGGAGCTCTGAGGACCGTGGAGGGGAGTCACCATATCAGAGGAGCCGCCGAAGGAGGCGCAGCCTGAGGAAACTCTCTGCCTCTCCACCTCCCTCCCTCTCTGCCTCTCCACCTCCCTCCCTCTCTCTCTCTTTCTCTTTCTCTCTCTCTCTCTCTGCTTCTCCACCCCCCCCCCTCTCTCTCTCTGCTTCTCTACCTCCCTCTCTCTCTCTCTCGCTTTCTCTCCGTCGCGACCAGTACACTGCTACGTGGACAGATCCTCATCTTATTTTTTTCCTCTCCTCCGCTCGACTGGGCTGCGATGCTCCCCCCCTGCTGACGGCCGAGGGAGGGGGGCACGTGGAGGGGGTGCGTGGGTCTCCGGCGGTGATGCTCCTGAGCCTGAACCACAACAAACCCCCAGGCAGGGCGGGCAGGGCAGGACGGGGCTGGACCACAGAGGCATGGACAGCTAGCAGGCAGCACAGCAGTCATGGGAGCCAAACAAATGAAATGGTACGAATGGGACTCACCACTGCCTTCATTCCTCTTCTAGCCTTTAGCATCCTCCAATCAGCCTCTCCATGTGTGTCATTTCTGCCAACATCATAGCATGTCATCATTACCGTATCATAACACCTCTCTTTCTCTCTCTCGCTGCTACTTTCTGCTTATTTCTTCACTCTCCCTTCTTCCCATCCATTCTGTAATCACAGTGGAGCGTTGGGAATGAATTCCCCTGATTCCCCCTGATTTGTGTTCTGGTGCTTTGGAATTATAATCTCAATCTTTCAAGTGTCTCCATGTGGAACAAATGTGCTTCTAGACCCCCACTTCAAGCCTCAGGTTCGGCCTGATCTCTCTTTCTTTCTCACTCATTCTATCATTCATTTTCTTTCCCCCTCTTCTCATCTCATCTCTCTCTCTTTCTTTCTCTGCATGTTTTTGAGCGTTAGGCTCTAGGCTGCACCGTGTGCTACAGTGTGTGTGTGTGTGTGTGTGTGTGTATGTCTGCATGCTCCTGCCAATAGGGCATCGCCTGGCAACCAGTGGCCATTGTTTCCTCTGGCAGACTCTAGTCCTAAACATGGCCATGCATGATCATGTTCATACACAATGTGTTCTCTCTCCTCATGCCGATATTTCAAACAGATATTTTTAATCAACTGAAATTGTATGACAATGAATCTTTTGTTTACAAATGACCGTACAGTAAGTGCCAGTAACCAGCTGAATGGCATTGATGGGGCATTTGAACGTCCATGGGATGTTCATGGGATGTTCTTATCTGTGTGCCTCTTTGCTGTTCTCTGTGGTAACTAGGCCACTGGGAGCTACTGGTCCTTGGACATCTTTCAGAACAGGGATTTTGTGTTGAACTGCAAAGCTTGCAGGACACACACTTTGATCATTCTCCTCTGCGCAGCTGAATATCTCTAGATGTGAGTGTGTATGTGTGTGTGTGTGTGTGCCAGAGCCTCCGTGAGGATGGAGCTCCTTACCCCTGCCTGAGTCTGAGTCTGAGTCTGAGTCTGAATCTGGCCCTAAGCAGCACAATGTATTTGGAGCACATCCACACTCTGGCCACAGGCCCTTTCTGTCTGCTCTAGAAGTGAAGAGATTGTTCAGGTCCCAGGCTACAGTGATCTAAGCAATTTATGGGTCATGTGTGGAGTTACCAGATAGTCCTATTAGGATATTGAGGTAAACTCCTTTATCTGGTAAACTAGTAAACTCTTTTATCCGGTAAACTGGTAAACTCCTTTATCTAGTAAACTGGTAAACTCTTTTATCTGGTAAACTGGTAAACTCCTTTATCCGGTAAACTGGTAAACTCTTTTATCTGGTAAACTGGTAAACTCCTTTATCTGGTAAACTGGTAAACTCTTTTATCTGGTAAACTGGTAAACTCCTTTATCTGGTAAACTGGTAAACTCTTTTATCTGGTAAACTGGTAAACTGGTAAACTCTTTTATCTGGTAAACTGGTAAACTCTTTTATCCGGTAAACTGGTAAACTCCTTTATCTGGTAAACTGGTAAACTCCTTTATCTGGTAAACTGGTAAACTCTTTTATCCGGTAAACTGGTAAACTCCTTTATCTGGTAAACTGGTAAACTCTTTTATCTGGTAAACTGGTAAACTCTTTTATCCGGTAAACTGGTAAACTCCTTTATCTGGTAAACTGGTAAACTCTTTTATCTGGTAAACTGGTAAACTCTTTTATCCGGTAAACTGGTAAACTCCTTTATCTGGTAAACTGGTAAACTCTTTTATCCGGTAAACTGGTAAACTCCTTTATCTGGTAAACTGGTAAACTCTTTTATCCGGTAAACTGGTAAACTCTTTTATCCGGTAAACTGGTAAACTCTTTTATCTGGTAAACTGGTAAACTCTTTTATCTGGTAAACTGGTAAACTCTTTTATTGCACATGTGGAGCTCAGAACCAAACCTGGGTGAGACCTACTGTCATTCTGTGACATCACTGTTGCCCCTTTTTGACCATAGTAGCCTGGGTTCTGAGGGTCAGTGTGTGTGTGTGTGTGTGTGTGTGTATATGTGTGTGTGTGAGGGAGAGAGAGGATAATGGCATCTCTTATCAATCAGCTTACTTCACTTCACACACAGCTGCCCTTGTGTTTAGAATAGTGTCTCTGTCTGTCTCTGGCTCCAAGCGGGATTCTGAACGTTTTTGTGTGAAATGACCCTAAATCAGCCTAAATGACCCCAAACTTGTGGCACACACACTCATGTCTCACACACACACCCATGTGTCCTGATGACACACACACACACACACACACACACACACACACACACACACACACACACATGTCCTGATGACTAGATTTGATATCTCTGGCATGGCAGCATGTGACTTGAGTGGCAGAGGAAGAGCTGGTTGGCCCACATTCTGTGTGTTCCCACACACTGTCTGATCACCAGAGAGGAATGCAGGTAGATCAGCCTCAGATGGCCTTTAGAGGAGTGGCACCATCCTGGCACTGCCACCTAATGCCCAGTGGCTCAGGTTCTGCAGTGCTGCTGTTTGCCTACATTTCCCAGAGTTCTCGCTGAGGCTGAGTGACACCCTGATGATCTCATCCTCTCCTCCCCCCCACAGATTTCACTCAGTCCTGCTCCTGTCTCCTGTCTCCTGCTGTCTCCTGTCTCTGTACTCCTGTCCCTGTGCTTGTCTCCTGTCTCCTGCTGTCTCCTGTCTTCTGTCTCTGTGCTCCTAGATTTGATCCTGTCTCCTCCTTTCTCCTATCTCCACTATGTACAGTCTAGTCTTGTCTACTTCTCTGTGTGTGTGCACGCTTGTGTGTGTCTAGTGTGTCTAGTCTTGTCTGCTTCTCTGTGTGTGTGTGTGTGTGTGCACGCTTGTGTGTGTCTAGTGTGTCTAGTCTTGTCTACTTCTCTGTGTGTGTGTGTGTGCACGCTTGTGTGTGTCTAGTGTGTCTAGTCTTGTCTACTTCTCTGTGTGTGTGTGCACGCTTGTGTGTGTCTAGTGTGTCTAGTCTTGTCTGCTTCTCTCTATGTGTGTGTGTGTGTGTGTGTGCACGCTTGTGTGTGTCTAGTGTGTCTAGTCTTGTCTACTTCTCTGTGTGTGTGTGTGTGCACGCTTGTGTGTGTCTAGTGTGTCTAGTCTTGTCTGCTTCTCTGTGTGTGTGTGTGTGCACGCTTGTGTGTGTCTAGTCTTGTCTGCTTCTCTGTGTGTGTGTGTGTGTGTGCACGCTTGTGTGTGTCTAGTCTTGTCTGCTTCTCTCTGTGTGTGTGTGTGTGTGTGCACGCTTGTGTGTGTCTAGTCTTGTCTGCTTCTCTTCCCTCTGTCCTGCATGTAGACACAATAATGTGGCCTGTTATTGTTGTAGTAACTAGTAGCAGTTCAAGTGTTGGGATCAGACTGAGTGCATAAACATAGAACATGTCCCCTCTCACACTCATCTCACACTGATCTCTTAAGACTCCCCTCCAAACATGTCCCCTCTCACACTCATCTCTTAAGACTCCCCTCCAAACATGTCCCCTCTCACACTCATCTCTTAAGACTCCCCTCCAAACATGTCCCCTCTCACACTCATCTCTTAAGACTCCCCTCCAAACATGTCCCCTCTCACACTCATCTCTTAAGACTCCCCTCCAAACATGTCCCCTCTCACACTCACCTCTTAAGACTCCCCTCCAAACATTCCTGTACTGATCTGAGTCACTCATTCATCTTTTCCTGTCTAGTCGCCTCCTGTCATGTTAAACTGTCCTGTACAGACTTCCCCACGTCCCCTCACTAGCTGCTGATCAGTACTGATAGTCAGTCTCAACTGATCAATAGTGGAGCTCACAGAGGTAGTCTAGCCTTGGCAGATGAATCGTTATGCAACACAAGTTGCATTGGAGTGTGTCTGACCGCAAGAGGCAAGTCTGAGACGCTGTGCTCAAAGTTGTGTAAAGGTGTGTGACGTGGTGTATGAATGTTCACACAAATGGCAAGGTTGATCATTTTGATTGATTGCTCGAGACCTCCCTCGTGTTGTGTCCTGAGAGTCAAATTGGAGGTTCCGTTGTGGGTTACTCTGCCAAGTGCAGTCCAGAGCCGAGGTTCCGTTGTGGGTTACTCTGCCATGTGCAGTCCAGAGCGGAGGTTCCGTTGTGGGTTACTCTGAGCGGAGAGCGGAGGTTCCATTGTGGGTTACTCTGCCATGTGCAGTCCAGAGCGGAGGTTCCGTTGTGGGTTACTCTGCCATGTGCAGGCCAGAGCGGAGGTTCCATTGTGGGTTACTCTGCCAGGTGCAGTCCAGAGCGGAGGTTCCGTTGTGGGTTACTCTGAGCGGAGAGCGGAGGTTCCGTTGTGGGTTACTCTGCCATGTGCAGGCCAGAGCGGAGGTTCCGTTGTGGGTTACTCTGCCAGGTGCAGGCCAGAGCGGAGGTTCCGTTGTGGGTTACTCTGCCAAGTGCAGTCCAGAGCGGAGGTTCCGTTGTGGGTTACTCTGCCAAGTGCAGTCCAGAGCGGAGGTTCCGTTGTGGTTTACTCTGCATGTGCAGTCCAGAGCGGAGGTTCCGTTGTGGGTTACTCTGCCATGTGCAGTCCAGAGCGGAGGTTCCGTTGTGGGTTACTCTGCCATGTGCAGTCCAGAGCGGAGGTTCCGTTGTGGGTTACTCTGGCAAGTGCAGGCCAGAGCAGAGGTTCCGTTGTGGGTTACTCTGCCATGTGCAGTCCAGAGCGGGGTTCCGTTGTGGGTTACTCTGCATGTGCAGGCCAGAGCGGAGGTTCCGTTGTGGGTTACTCTGCCATGTGCAGTCCAGAGCGGAGGTTCCATTGTGGGTTACTCTGCCATGTGCAGTCCAGAGCGGAGGTTCCGTTGTGGGTTACTCTGCCAGGTGCAGGCCAGAGCGGAGGTTCCGTTGTGGGTTACTCTGCCATGTGGAGTCCAGAGCGGGGTTCCGTTGTGGGTTACTCTGCATGTGCAGGCCAGAGCGGAGGTTCCGTTGTGGGTTACTCTGCCATGTGCAGTCCAGAGCGGAGGTTCCGTTGTGGGTTACTCTGCCATGTGCAGTCCAGAGCGGAGGTTCCGTTGTGGGTTACTCTGCCATGTGCAGTCCAGAGCGGAGGTTCCATTGTGGGTTACTCTGCCATGTGCAGTCCAGAGCGGACTCTGGAGGCTGGAAATGTGGCTGTGGGTGTGGCCCCAGAGAGATGGCCTTCAGAGTCCTTGACAACAACACGCTGTGGATCACTCCAGGCTAGCCAGAGACACAGAGAGACGCAGAGCTAAGGGGTTAATAAGGCTGCCTCTAACACTCCTCTCCTCTGCTATACAGATGTGTGTGTTTCCCAGATGGACATGAGGCCATGGACCAGATTTGGTTTAATTTGCTCTCTATAGCTTCTTTAAGGCCATAAATATGTTTAGGTTACCAGATGCTGTGTGAGTCTTATGCTCACCCTCCCTTTCCCCTGTGCTGTGGCCATTGGCTGACAGGCATGTCAGTCACTCTGGGCATTTCCTGATTGGTTGAAAAAGCTGAACCATATAGTGATTGTCCCAAAGCTATTTAGTGTTTGTGTATCATCATCCACTATCCTGAGCACTAGCATAGCTCACTACCATAGATGATGCCCTGTTCTGTTAGCACAGCTTCATGCCATAGTGTTAATCCTCAGCTAGCCCAGTCCCATGTGATTAGCTATCACCATGACAACCTGCTTGATATGGCCCTGTGGCATAGTAACCTGTGTGTCCATAGTAACCTGCCCCTGACTGTTAATCACTGTGGTAACATGCTCTCTGTGTTGCCCCTATGTTTGTGCTATAGTTTAAGCGCGCCCAGTCCAACACATGCTCCCAAGGAGGAGTACATCATGGCCAACTCTGAGGAGCAGGAGACCGCCACAGAGCAGCCGTCTGCAGACTCACACAGCAAAAAAGGTTTGTGTA
>JAIFZK010000206.1:877500-917500 GCA_027481765.1 Tenualosa thibaudeaui | reverse complement strand
TGATGAGTAGTATGTGTGTGTATGTGTATGTGTGCTTGTGTGTGTGTGTGTGTCATGTATGCTGTTTGTGTGTGTGCAGATCTGTGTGATGAGTAGTATGTGTGTGTATGTGTATGTGTGCTTGTGTGTGTGTGTGTGTCATGTGTGCCGTGTGTGTGTGTGCAGATCTGTGTGATGAGTAGTATGTGTGTGTATGTGTATGTGTGCTTGTGTGTGTGTGTGTGTCATGTATGCTGTTTGTGTGTGTGCAGATCTGTGTGATGAGTAGTATGTGTGTGTATGTGTATGTGTGCTTGTGTGTGTGTGTGTGTCATGTATGCTGTTTGTGTGTGTGCAGATCTGTGTGATGAGTAGTATGTGTGTGTATGTGTATGTGTGCTTGTGTGTGTGTGTGTGTCATGTGTGCCGTGTGTGTGTGTGCACATCTGTGTGATGAGTAGTATGTGTGTGTATGTGTATGTGTGCTTGTGTGTGTGTGTGTCATGTGTGCCGTGTGTGTGTGTGCACATCTGTGTGATGAGTAGTATGTGTGTGTATGTGTATGTGTGCTTGTGTGTGTGTGTGTCATGTGTGCCGTGTGTGTGTGTGTGCACATACGTGTGATGAGTAGTATGTGTGTGTATGTGTATGTGTGCTTGTGTGTGTGTGTGTGTCATGTGTGCCGTGTGTGTGTGTGTGCACATACGTGTGATGAGTAGTATGTGTGTGTATGTGATTGTGTGCGTGCATGTGCTGCGGATGTGTGTGTGTGTGTGTTCTTATGTGTGTGTGTGTGTGTGTTCTTATGTGTGTGTGTCGTGTGTGTGATGAGTAGTTGCAGCTGTGAGTTCTCTCTAACCCCTGATCCCTCTCGTGTCAGGTTGGGGGAGGTGACCCTGCGGGACTTCAAGGTAGCTGTGGATCGTCATGGTAACTTCAGGTACCACTTCAAAGCTCTAGACCCGGAGTTTGGCACCGTCAAGGAGGAGGTAGGCACTTAAGTATACACACACACACACACACACACACACACACTCTCTCTCTCTCTCTCTAATGCGTACATGTACCTGTGCACAGGTGTTCCAAGATGATGGCATCATCCCGGGCTGGGAGGGGAAGATTGTGGCCTGGATTGAGGAGGACCACAGTGATACCAGAATGAACTAAAACAAGAACCAGAACCAAGAGCATGTGTGTGTGTGTGTGTGTGTGTGTGTGAGTGTACACACATGTGCACCATTCCCCTCTGCATGAGAGGACACACAGGCTCGCGGGACCAGAGGACTCTGGGACTACAGACTGTAGTGGTGGATGTGGATGGTCATGGAGGAGAAACTGTGATGTGTTGAAATGTCCAGTGCTGATGTGTAAATATCTCTTTATGAAAACACTCCCTCACACACACACTGTGCACCTACCCGAACACCTCAACATGGGATTCATTGACCAGTGTGTGTATGTGTGTATGTGTGAGAGAGAGAGAAATGGAGAAAAAAAGAATACTCTATTTTTACGGGTTCTTAAAGAACACGTTTTTTACACCTAAAGCCTTGTGTTCTGATTGTTTAGGATGTAATACAATAGTTAAGATTCTAAGTTTGACAAATGCCTCTGTTCTGTTCCGAGAAGTTTTTGTTGTTGCTATAGCACCCCCCACCTTCTCATTGATATGCTGACACAAAAATAATCACAAAGTGTGAAGTCCATCCGCTTGTATTGCTTCAAACTCTTGGGTGAAAGTTTACATACGGGTGTGATGGGTTTAAAAAAATAGGTCCCCAAGTCCCCAACCTGCTGGACACTTTGCAGCCATTTTTGTGTCAGTGTGAACAGCGTGAACAATGAATTGTTTCACAAAGTGGTAGCGGGTGGTGGTAGCGTACTGGTTAAGGGCTGCAAAAGTTGTGGGTTCAAATCCCAGCTGCCACTGCTATGCCCTTGAGCAAGGCACTTAACCCTAAGTTGCTCTAGGGGAGACTGGCCCTGAACAATTGATAGTTGACTAATTGTAAGTCACTTTGGATAAAAGCGTCTGGTAAAAGTACAGAAAAAGTTTAATGCATTTTAAGCAAAAACTGCTGCAGGGCACCTATGCAGCCATTCTGTAGGTGGGGTGGGGGGGTGCTATAGCAACAACTGAAAATTCTTGGAACAGAGGCGTTCGTCAGAATTTGAATATTAACCATTGTATTTCATCATAAATTATCACAAAACAAGACTTGCGGTGTAAAAGACCAAACCTACCTTTTAAGATGTCATCCAGTGTGTGTATACATGATTATGTGTGTCTGAGAGAGAGAGACAGGGAAAAAGAGAAAGTTAGTGGGAGATAAAGAAAGGTGTGTGTTTGTGAGAGAGAGAGCTGGTTGGAGAAGAATGTTTTTTGGTTGATTGTTGTTTATGCCAAACTGTAAATACTCAAACTTTTTGCTTTTTTTGACATAATACATGTCGACTACAACATTGTGAATGTCACCGTTTGATAAATGATTGTTACCCTGGCAACCACTTAGCACCTCATTCATTCCCATGCAACCCCTCACGTCGTGTGTCTGAAAACAGGAAGTGGCCCCGTCAGTCCAGACTCAGCCAAACTGCCCTCTGTGTGTGTGTGTGTGTGTGTGTGTGTGTGTGTGTGTGTGTGCGTGGAGATGGCCACTCTTAGAAGAGTTGTAGACTCAGGAGGGTAAATACAGACAGGCCCCCATGGCAGGTGGGGTTTGTTGCTGCCAAAACATGGACCAAGAGGGTGTGGTGCTCCACTATTTCTAGGATCTCAGAAATGTCTGGTTTGTAATAGGGCAAGATGGGACCAATGTTTCTAACGTGTTACTGTCTGAGAATTAAACAAACAAACAAACAAACAACTGTAGAAATACAAGGAGGAGAGTATTTAGGTTTTGTGTAACTTAACAATAAATATTCTCATCTGTGATGTTTATTTCTGGGCTGACTGTGGGGTTTTGTGTAACTTCACAATAAATATTCTCATCTGTGATGTTTATTTCTTGGCTGACTGTGGGGTTTCTGATACTTTATCTTACTGACAGGTTGTTAAATTAATGAAAAAGAGCAATCTCAACAGTAGAACAAGGAGTCTACAGTTATGGACAGAGGGAACCATGGCAACTGTCAAACAGAACTAGGGAAGCTAGGACCCAGGGACATTCCTATTTCTGCAGTTAATATCATTTAAATAAGTAATGTTTTAGCTTCAGGGACAAAGTGGGTTTTCTTGAATTTTATCGGGGACAGACCACCAAATCAGGGACTGTCCCTGAAAATCAGCATGCGTGTTTTGGCTTAAATTTATGAAGTTACAGAGAAAGAGATAGTGTCCATCAGCCACATTCTTGCAGCCAGCAGAATCTGTTTGATATGATTTGTCTCTCAGCCAAACACGAGTGAAAGACTACATAGTCAGAATCTGCTTGATATGATTTGTCTCTCAGCCAAACACCAGTGAAAGACTACATAGTCAGATTTTGTGACTAAGCTCCCACAGTGTAGATGGCTTCTATGCCATCTCAGCACTGAGTCTCCAACTCAATGTCCTCCTTGAGTTATTACTGTAACTCTGACTTGTAGTAGCTGCGAGGAATAAATCTAAAATATTCTATGGAATTTGATACGGCCTGTGACGAGGAGACTCAAAAGAACAACAACAACATCACGACAGTCTCGGTTGAGAAACTTCACGACAGTGGGCGGGGTTCGCGGCTTCAGCGAATTGTCGTAAAGTGTGTCAGTGTGGGACGGGGAGGTCATTGGAAAGTAAAGTGAAGAGGGTCTGGGTAGGCTTTGGGGCGGAATCAACGATTAACACACAAATTGGCCTCTTTAAAAGTTGACAGTAATTACTTGCTTGCTTACATCGCCTCCAAAGCTTGTAGGGGTTGTTTGAGAGGAATTAAAGGACGTTTAGAGCAAGGGTATTAGCTTTCTAGCTAGCCAAATTAGCTAAAATGCTTCGCTTAGTTGTACGTATGAGACAGTCCACTGTCGGTCTCAGCCGGTGCAGTAAATCTCTGGGAATACGATCGGAACCGGGCCCATGCCACCTGAAGAGGTACCACCACAACAGAATGCCATGTCGCGCTCGGCCACTCAATCGGGCTGCTGGGCTTCAGGTCCAGTTCAGCAGAGGTCGCGTCTTGCATGGAAACCAGATTGTTAGCAGCTATCATCAGAGTCAACGCTTCTACAGTCTCCCTCCACACCAGAAGGCAAGGACTCTCCGCATACATTGATGTTTACATTGTTTATTTTATGTGAATGAAAGGAACTTGATCAAGCCTGTCATCTCCGAACAGTTTCCCCGTTAGACCGGTTGTACCGAGTATACCACTGTTGCTTGTATTCACATAGGAGCGGTATATGCAATAATATGTTGAGCTTGATTTGGTTTCTCACTTACTAATTGTTCAATAGGTTTGAGCCAATTACTCGACTACATGATTACATTTCTCTCTTGTAATATTTGCATTACACCGTTGTCGGTAATGCCACTGTATGCAATCCTGGCTCAAGGACACCTGTTTGTGTGTGTGTGGGAGAGAGTGTGTGTGTTTGAGTTGAGATTTCTCTCATGATCAGTGTGATCATCCGTCACCTTTGTCCACGATGGCGCTCATCTTTCGTCCAATGGCATTGGCCAGAGCTGTTGGCTTTCAAACACCTGATGGCTCACCTGTAGCTGCGCGCCAGTCTGAATGCCGCAGTGATGCAATGTGCCTCGGCGCATCGCTGCGGCCTCGCGTGTGCTGTAGGTCAATCAAATATTAGCCTGTGATGTGATCACCGGATGAGCCCATTTCTACAGTCTATTATGAGGGTGAACTGTGGGATTCTCACCGCTAGCTTTAATGACGGCTGATTGGTGTTTGTCATTTTGTCTCTGGTGCTCAAGACAAATAGCAGACCTGGATATTGGCCAGGAAAGAAACCAAAAATCTGCCCCCTCACTGTTTCTTTAGAGTTCCCTCGTTAAAGTTTCCCTCTCGTGTATCTGTATGCAAACTTTCTTTTCGTGTGATTTTCTTTAGGTGCAGTTGCCTGCCCTGTCTCCCACAATGCAACTGGGCACAATTGCACGATGGGAAAAAAAAGAGGGAGATAAAATCAATGAAGGAGACCTGATTGCTGAGGTATGGTGACACGTGTGTGTGTGTGTGTGTGTGTGTGTGTGTGTGTGCACGCGTTAATGCTGTCTCTATCCTGGCTATCCCCAGGTGGAGACTGACAAGGCCACAGTGGGCTTTGAGATGCTGGAGGAGTGTTACCTGGCCAAGATCCTCGTCCCTGAGGGGACCAGGGATGTGCCCATAGGATCTGTCATCTGCATCACAGTGGACAGGTACGCTCACCTGTACTGCACCAGTATCCCACCTTTATGCTTGAGCAGTCAGCAATGTGTCAGTGATAAAGCAGGACAGATAGTCACCAGCGCTGCAAGGTGTGTGTCACTAGGGACAGTGGTAGACACTGCCTGTGTGTGTGTGTGTGTGTGTGTGTGTCACTAGGGACAGTGTCTACTGCCTGTGTGTGTGTGTGTCTAGGGACAGTGTCTACTGCCTGTGTGTGTGTGTGTGTGTCACTAGGGACAGTGTCTACTGCCTGTGTGTGTGTGTGTGTCACTAGGGACAGTGTCTACTGCCTGTGTGTGTGTGTGTGTGTGTCACTAGGGACAGTGTCTACTGCCTGTGTGTGTGTGTCACTAGGGATAGTGTCTACTGCCTGTGTGTGTGTGTGTGTGTCACTAGGGACAGTGTCTACTGCCTGTGTGTGTGTGTGTCTAGGGACAGTGTCTACTGCCTGTGTGTGTGTGTGTGTGTGTCACTAGGGATAGTGTCTACTGCCTGTGTGTGTGTGTGTGTCACTAGGGACAGTGTCTACTGCCTGTGTGTGTGTGTGTCTAGGGACAGTGTCTACTGCCTGTGTGTGTGTGTGTGTGTGTGTCACTAGGGACAGTGTCTACTGCCTGTGTGTGTGTGTGTGTTACTAGGGACAGTGTCTACTGCCTGTGTGTGTGTGTCACTTGGGACAGTGTCTACTGCCTGTGTGTGTGTGTGTAAGTGTGTCACTTGGGACAGTGTGTGTGTGATGCAGAAGTATCCTAATGGGCAGGTGAGTATTCACCTGTAACACCTAAGAGTTGATTGGCTGACACAGCAGGCTGGTATGTGGTGATGGAGAGGTGGCCACAGTAGTTTTAGTATTAGTTGCCATAGCTGGAGCAGTGTACCCCACAAGGCCTAAGGTTGCACTGATTGTCTAAGAGCTAAGGGGCATTGCTAGGCAGGATGTGTAGAGGAGGTGTTTGTGTGAGGTGTGTGTGTGTGTGTGTGTGTGTGTGTGTGCACTCGGGTGTGCAGTGGGTATGACACGGGATTGTGATCCAATCTGATTCTGCCAATCATGATCAAGGGCTGGAAATACTGGTGTGAGCAGTAGCTATGGACTTTTACAGGCCAATAAAGCCTGGGTGCATCCATTAACTCTGCTTTACTGCATGGAACAGCTTGGAGAACTGACAGCAGGTCAGCTGACGTGTGTATGTCACCTGAGTGCTCTGATTGGCTAAGGATGACAGATGCTTTTCATGATGTACAGACTAGAGTACATGAGTGCAGATTGGTCTTTGTGCCAGAAAGGGTCTCCTTAGTGTCTGTTCTAGAGCTGTGCTGTGCTTTGTGTGTGTGTGTGTGTGTGTGTGTGTGTGTGTGTGTGTAGGCTGGTCTGCTTTATATGGTGCAGTCTGTGTTGCGTAGAGAGCCTGGTCATAAGGGCTGTGTTGAAATAACCTCTGGTGTGGGAGAGTCTTTGGGAGGGTTAGGATCTAGTGATCTTGGATCACTGGTTCCTGTCCAGCTGGCACTGATTCCAGGAGGTTCTCCCAGCATGCAGTAGAGTGGATCTGAATAAGCAGAGTGCTTGAGTGAGCAGAGTCAGGAACAGAGCATCAGAGACCAGAGAGTCCAACACGAGGAGCTCTGACCTCTGACCTCTGAAACACAGTTTCTATCACAGAAAACACACACATGCACTCCCATCGCGGAAGACACACACATACACTCCCATAACGGAACACACAAGCATACACTCCCATCATGCAGTGCGTTTGAAATGACACCTCTGGGACTGGCTTACCTGATTGGCTGGTGTTTCAGAAGGGATGCACTAACAGTTGCAGAACCAGGATCAGTTTCTATAGCTTAGAGTTGCGGCTCAAGGCTGGGGCGCTGGCTGGCTGCTAAGCTGGTGGCTCAGGTGGTAGAGGTGCTGTTTGGCAACCAGAGGGTTGTAGGTTCGAGCCCCAAGTGACCCCAAGAAACAGAGCCCCAAACTGCTCCCTGTAAGTCCAGATTGGCATCTTGCTTGGCAGTGGCCTGTGGTGAATAATAGGTGAATGGGCATACACACATACACACATTCATTCATTGGGGTCCCAGACTCCCAGCTCATAGGTTAAACAGCCACCTAGATAAAGCACAGCACTTATGCAATAGCAATATGCACTCTTTCTTAGTTTTTTTATTGTGTTGTGCTTGAATGTTCTCCTCTTTTGTAAGTCGCTTTGGATACAAGCATCTGCTAAATCCACAAATGTAATATAAATGTGACTCTGATGTCATAGTCATCCAGGTAGGACCTCAACATAATGTTAATGCAGATATTGATCATGCTATTGGTGGTTGTGATATAGACGACCTGTGTACTAACTGTGTAAGTATTTTATAGGTGTCATAAATGCTCCTTTAGTGCTGACCTGATGCATGTGTTTAAAGACTAGACCTAAACTCTTGTGTGTGTGTGTGTGTGTGTGTCTCCAGTGCGGACCAGATTGCTGCGTTTAAAGACTACACTCTGGAAATGGCCAACGTTGCCTCCCCCCCCCCTGCTGCTGCTGCCCCCGCACCTCCTGCCCCCCCAGCAGCCCCTGGAAGCTCATACCCCTCACACATGAAGGTGTGTATCCCATACTGTGTGTGTGTGTGTGTGTGTAGCCTAGTATTAATTTGGTTTTGTGTGTGTGTGACTTAGACTTAACTTTCCAGTCCAAACTAGAGAATGTTCCTCTGTCTCCTAGCAGCAGAGACATGGGACACACACACACACACACACACACACACATATACATATATATACACACACACACACTTTGAGCCTCCTGTGGAAATGATTTCTTTTTGTTACCTTTCTAAAGCCTCTTGAGTCATGATGATACACACACACACACACACACACACACACACGCAGTCATGATGATGCTCTCATCTCCTCCTCACTGAGACTGGAAGAAGGGTTCCTACTGCTCCTGGGATTTCTGGAATATCATGGAATATGAATACATCTGGAAAGTCAGGGAATTTGATCATATTTGCAGTTTTTGATCCGTTGTTGTCCATGACTCCCTCTTGGCTGGTGTTCGTGGTTCAGTGTTTTCAAAGCCTGGTGTCTCTGATGTCTCCTGCCTACCCATTATACTGCTGGAAACTGAAAGTGCCTGTGAACCCAGAAATGGAGCTTCCAGATTGATTCCAGCTTTATTTCTTTCACTTAGTATCCAGGCGTTGTAAAGACAGCTGAACAGTTTATGCATTAGGTCATGTAAATTTTTGGATTTTTTTTTAATCTGGAAAAGACTTTTAAGTTTGACTTGGAGTGGGACCCCTCAGTAAAGCAGATGTGTTTGGGTCATGACCTCTACGACCTTTGACCCATGTGACTTGTTTGTATGTAGATCCTGCTGCCGGCTCTGTCCCCCACCATGACCATGGGCACAGTGCAGCGCTGGGAGAAGAAGGTGGGAGAGAAACTCAGCGAGGGAGACCTGCTCGCCGAGATCGAGACCGACAAGGCCACCATCGGTACAACACACACACACACACACACACACACACACACAGACTGAACAACAAATCAAGATACAGTTGCATCATGTACACAAAATGCAGTTGCTCAACACACACAGCTCTGCTGGGCATAGAGAGCACAGAGACCTGATTCACTGTGTGTGTGTGTGTTTGTGTTATTGTTGTCTGTTTGTGTGTGTGTGTGTGTGTGTGTGTGTGTGTGTGGTTGTGTGTGTAGGTTTTGAGGTTCAGGAGGAGGGTTACCTGGCCAAGGTGCTGATCGATGAGGGCACTCGAGATGTTCCGTTGGGCACGCCTCTCTGCATCATCGTGGAGAACGAGGCCGACATCAAAGCCTTCGCCAACTATGTGGAGACTGGCACTGTCCCGCCCCCTCTGGCTCCCGCACCAACTGGGGTAAACACATAGCACACACACACACACACACACAAATACACACACACACACACACACAGCATCTCACACACACACACACACACACACACACACACACACACACACACACACATACACACTCAACATCTCACAAACACACACACACACACACACACACAGTGTCATAGAGTTGTTTTCTGTGTGCTGTAGGCGGCCACTCCACCCACCCCCACCCCTACCCCCACCCCCACTCCCACCCCCGCTGCTCCAGTGAAGAAGGGGAGCAGAGTCTTCGCCAGCCCCCTCGCCAAGAGACTGGCTGCAGAGAAGGGCATCGACCTAACACAGGTGGCAGGTGAGTTAAGACATAGTCACTCACACACACACACACACACACACACACACACACACACACAGGCACATGCTTGCTCATGTGTACATACACGTACAAATACACAGAGACACCCAGCTCACAGACACACACACACACACACACACACACACACACATAACACCTCTGGCTTTCAGTTCAGTGGTTGATGCTAACACTCCATCTCAAGCACAATACACACACACACACACACACACACACAGAGGAACCTACACACACCTCCCAGGCATTCCCCAGCTGCATGTCAAAGTTGCATCTGAGCTCCAAACCTGGGAGACGGAGGTTTGACACGTTGGGGCATTTTGACTAAACACAAATTACTTCATAATATAACACTTGAGTTTTGGTTTTGTTTCTGGACAATAAAAGCGTGTGTGTGTGTGTGTGTCATTCTGCAGCCTAAATGTGTGCTCTGCTCATCTTTGTTAGCTGTTGCCATGACGAAACCAAACTAGCCAACTAGCATTACACAGCTAATGAGGTTTTTCTGCTCTTTGACTGAAGGGACTGGGCTGGACTGTTTATGCACATAAGTGACTGAGTTTGCAAGGCTGTGACACCACCTGTGTGTGTGAGAGAGTGTGTGTGTGTTTCTGATGACTTTGCTGTGTGTGTGCAGGCTCAGGTCCTGATGGAAGAGTCACCAAGAAGGACATTGAGAGTTTTGTGCCACCCAAGGCTGCCCCTGTGAGTACTTATGCTATTGCACACACACACACACACACACACACACATACATACAGTATGGGATACACACTATGTGTGACAACTTGATTGTTTTTGTGAAACTTGTTTCTGACCATTTGTGTACATGTGGTTTTTTTTGTATGCGTGGGTATGCATGTGTGTGTGCGTGTGTTTGTGTGTGTTTGTGTGCGCATGTGTGGGTGCGTGTGTGTGTGCGGGGGTGTGTGCATGGGTGTGTGTGTGTGTGTGTGTGTGTGTGTGTGTGTGTGTGTGTGTGTGTGTGTGTGTGTGTGTGTAGGTTGTGACTCCTGCTGCTCCTGCTGCTCCAACTCCAGTAGCTGCTGCCGCCCCCACTGGAACTTACACAGACATCCCTATCAGCAACATCCGCAAGGTAACACACACACACACACACACACACACACACACACACACACACACACACACACACACACACAGACACTGGAACTTACACAGACATCCCTATCAGCAACATCCGCAAGGTAACACACACACACACACACACACACACACACACAGACACTGGAACTTACACAGACATCCCTATCAGCAACATCCGCAAGGTAACACACACACACACACACAGACACTGGAACTTACACAGACATCCCTATCAGCAACATCCGCAAGGTAACACACACACACACACACACACACACACACACACAGACACTGGAACTTACACAGACATCCCTATCAGCAACATCCGCAAGGTAACACACACACACACACACACACACACACACACACACAGACACTGGAACTTACACAGACATCCCTATCAGCAACATCCGCAAGGTAACACACAGACACACACACACACAAACACAGACAATCCCTACCAGCAACATCTGTAAGGTAACACACACATAGAGCTCTCCTCTAAATAGCCATAGTCATACACATGCACTGTATGTCCTCTGTCCTGTGTGTCCCTGTGGCCTTGCCGTAAAGCCCTCTCTGTCCTGTGTGTCCCTGTGGGCTTGCCATAAAGCCCTCTCTGTCCTGTGTGTCCCTGTGGGCTTGCCGTAAAGCCCTCTCTGTCCTGTGTGTCCCTGTGGGCTTGCCGTAAAGGCCTCTCTGTCCTGTGTGTCCCTGTGGGTTTGTCGTAAAGCCCTCTCTGTCCTGTGTGTCCCTGTGGGCTTGCCGTAAAGGCCTCTCTGTCCTGTGGTCTCCTAGGTGATTGCCGTAAAGCCCTCTCTGTCCTGTGGTCTCCTAGATGATTGCCGTAAAGCCCTCTCTGTCCTGTGGTCTCCTAGGTGATTGCCGTAAAGCCCTCTCTGTCCTGTGGTCTCCTAGGTGATTGCCGTAAAGCCCTCTCTGTCCTGTGGTCTCCTAGGTGATTGCCGTAAAGCCCTCTCTGTCCTGTGGTCTCCTAGGTGATTGCCGTAAAGCCCTCTCTGTCCTGTGGTCTCCTAGGTGATTGCCGTAAAGCCCTCTCTGTCCTGTGGTCTCCTAGGTGATTGCCGTAAAGCCCTCTCTGTCCTGTGGTCTCCTAGGTGATTGCCGTAAAGCCCTCTCTGTCCTGTGGTCTCCTAGGTGATTGCCGTAAAGCCCTCTCTGTCCTGTGGTCTCCTAGGTGATTGCCCAGCGGCTGCTGCAGTCCAAGCAGACCATCCCTCACTATTACCTCTCTGTGGACGTCAACATGGACCAGGTGCTGCAGCTCCGCAAGGAACTCAATGAGGTGGGGAAACACACACACACACACAATTAACAGATACACAGGTACACAACACACACACACACACACACAATTAACAGATACACAGGTACACAACACACACACAGACACACACACACAGAGACACACACACACACACGCACACAATTAACAGATACACAGGTACACAACACACACACAGACACACACACACAGACACACACACACACAACTAACAGATACACAGGTACACAACACACTCACACACACACCTAACAGATAAGAATAAGTATTGTTTGTACAAACTAAGTAAACAACACACACTCACACACACACCTAACAGATAAGAATAAGTATTGTTTGTACAAACTAAGTAAACAACACACACTCACACGCACAATCAACAGATACATATCACAACACAAGTGGTTTGTGTTTGAGGCATTTTATCTGAACTGGTGTGTGTGTGTGTGTGTGTGTGTGTGTGTGCGTGCGCGTGCACAGGAGGTGAAGGCTGAGAGCATCAAGCTGTCTGTGAATGATTTCATCATCAAAGCGTCTGCTCTGGCTTGTCTGAAGGTGCCCGAGGCCAACTCCTCCTGGATGGACACCATCATCCGACAGTATGCTACACTAGCAGTCTTTCCACCTGTGCCTTTAGTCTGCACCTAGCTGTGTTTTAAAGGGGAGGACCTGTGCCTTTAGTCTGCACCTAGCTGTGTTTTAAAGGGGAGGACCTGTGCCTTTAGTCTGCACCTAGCTGTGTTTTAAAGGGGAGGACCTGTGCCTTTAGTCTGCACCTAGCTGTGTTTTAAAGGGGAGGACCTGTGCCTTTAGTCTGCACCTAGCTGTGTTTTAAAGGGGAGGACCTGTGCCTTTAGTCTGCACCTAGCTGTGTTTTAAAGGGGAGGACCTGTGCCTTTAGTCTGCACCTAGCTGTGTTTTAAAGGGGAGGACCTGTGCCTTTAGTCTGCACCTAGCTGTGTTTTAAAGGGGAGGACCTGTGCCTTTAGTCTGCACCTAGCTGTGGCCTAGGTGGGGCTCTGGAGGCTTTTTAAGTACTTTGGCATGATTAAGGCATGCTGAATGAAACCAGTCCTGTAACTATTAAGCCTGCTCACTGGCCCAAGAACAGCCCAGGCCTCCATATAGGGACTATATATACTACTGGTGCAGGGTAGGAAATGTAAGTGAAAGATATCTCCATGAAACTTCTCTGGTTGAGAAGGTTGTTTTTATAATAGATGTTTTCTGAAATGGTCTGTTGTAAATTAAGCAGGATTTAATTAAGAAATGCATCTGTTCAATCTGCCCTTAATGTGCCGTGTGAAATGGGCAGGAAGCCCAGTTGAGTCTGAGTGATGTGACAGATGATGAACAGGTCAAAGGTCACTGAGTGAGGCTTTGATATGGAGTGTGTTTATTTGTTTACTTTTTGCTCCAGGAACCACGTGGTTGATGTTAGCGTAGCGGTTAGCACCCCAAGCGGCCTTATCACCCCCATTGTGTTCAACGCACACATCAAAGGACTGGCCAGCATCAGCAAAGATGTCAGCTCTCTGGCCGCCAAAGCTCGAGAGGGCAAACTCCAGCCTCACGAGTTTCAGGTGTGACATAGAGATGTGGATGATGGACACACACACACACACACACACACATACACGGTTCATGAATGATAAGTCAACGCCAAATACAGTCCAGAGGCTGTTGTTTTACTCTGATGCCCTAAAAACACATACGTGTGTGTTAATGTGGAAGACGGTGTGTTTGTGGAAGGTAAGGTGTGTGTTAATCTGGGTTGTGTTGTTTCAGGGTGGCACGTTCACCATCTCTAATCTGGGCATGTTTGGCGTGAAGAACTTTTCTGCCATCATCAACCCTCCTCAGGCCTGCATCCTGGCAGTGGGCGGGTCCGAGAAGAGACTGCTGCCCGCTGACAATGAGAAGGGGTGGGTCATCACACACAAACACACACACCTCACAGCAGACAGACACACACACACATCTCACAGCAGACACAGCAGTGCCTGTGTGTGTGTGTGTGTGTGTGTGTGTGTGTGTGTGTGACGGGTGGTAGCAGTACAGAGGTAAAAGAGTGGTTCCTGAGGTTAAGGCAGTGTTGAGCCCATAACCTCGTCAAGGACACTGAAGTTGTGTTTCCATTCAGTCTTCAGTTCATATCAGGGAAAGTGCATCAGTTGCCTGGTTTTGTCTTTATAGTGGTCAATGAGAACAAGTTTAGCTGTGTGTAACCTGTGTGTGTGTGTGTGTGTGTGTGTGTGTGTGTGTGTGTGTGTGTGTATACACTCCAGGTTTGACGTAGCCAGCATGATGTCCGTCACGCTCAGCTGTGACCACCGCGTCGTTGACGGAGCCGTTGGTGCCCAGTGGCTCGCCGAGTTCCGCAAGTTCCTGGAGCGGCCGGTCACCATGCTGCTGTGACCTCTCCCTCCTGACCCCCCTGTGACCCTTGACCCCTCTCATAGACTCTATCCCTTTCTCGCGGCAGAGATGTTCAAGCCGCATTATGGACAACCACTCAGTACCCAACATGCCACATCAGTGTTGTCCACACACACACACACACACACACATCGGACACACACCCTTTCTCTCTGTCAACAACAAACACACACTCTCAACAGACACAGGTGGGAGGGGGGCGTGGCAGCAGTAGTGGGTCTGCTGTACATAAAGGTCAAGGTCAAGTCGAACTAGTCGACACACACAGCTCCTCCAGCCCCGCCCAAAACTGTAGCATCTCAGTTCTGTCGCTCACCTACTGATTCTCTTTAGCTGGTATGGTCTGTGTGTGTGTGTGTGTGTGTAAGTGAGCTGTGAGACAGAAGGCAAGGAAGGAAAAGAATGTAATGTGTATCTGGACGGGCTTCTCATTATTCTCATTCTCTGTAGGTTTTTTTCTTTCTTTCAAAATTCTCACGCTTTTGCTGCCAGGTGGGTTAGGGACACTGGGCCTGAAGCTGGTGGTGGTGGGGGGGGTTCCAGACTCGGCTAAACACTCTCTCTGTTTAGACCAGCTGCCCCAGTGCATCTGCCCGCGGCTAACGACTCTCTCTGTTTAGACCAGCTGCCCCAGTGCATCTGCCCGCGGCTAAACACTCTCTCTGTTTAGACCAGCTGCCCCAGTGCATCTGCCCGCGGCTAAACACTCTCTCTGTTTAGACCAGCTGCCCCAGTGCATCTGCCCGTGGCTAAACACTCTCTCTGTTTAGACCAGCTGCCCGCGGTCGGAACCGCACTTGCCTGGAACACTCCATCTCACTCTTCAGAATGTAAACGGCTGACACACTCGTACTGTAGGGGGCGCCAACACACACACACACGCTCACTGCAGCAGCGCAGCACTTTCTAAGCTACTCTCTTATTTATTTTGTCTAACGGGGATGTGGACTTTGAGACACCATTCTGTTGTGTTTTGAACAATCAATGGGACATGCCTTTAATTAGTGTTCTTAATTGTACAGATATGAACTTAACCCTGCCCCAAGAATAATTCCACTGCAAGGGAACTGGGAGGACATCTGTATGAAATAATAAATTCTCTGTGACTTCAGGAACTGTTTTGTTGTTTTCCAAACGGTTTCATCTCTCCAGCTCCAGCTTGGTCTTGAAGTGTAGGACTCTAACATTATGGGGTGGTATAGTACTCAGTGGCTGAATCCAAATCACCCCTAAACCCTTTAAGACTTGAAGGAAAGTCAATCAATTTATATCTGTGCTGTTTGAGATGGCTGAGTGCTGTTGGTTGGTACAAGAATGAAACATCTGGTACAAAACTGACTGAATGTATGAACTGGCAGCTAATGCCAACGAAACAGGAAAACGAAACTGAAAAAGTTGGTCGTTAGTTAGTGTTGTCTCGTTAGTTAGTGTTGGCTCGTTAGTTAGTGTTGGCTGTTTTTGCAATTCCGTTTTACTTTGTACCAAATTTTCTCACATTTGTTTCTACCGTTCCTTCCTACTAGTGCTGTATAATTAGGTAACTCTAACACTGGGGAACGCAAACCTGGGTTTAGCTTCGAGAAAGACCAGAAAGACATGAGTCAATTCTGCTGTGTGTGTTTGGAGTCACTCACACAAGACACACACACACACACGCACAGATGGTGCTCACATCAAGCGTCATGTAAACAGTACTGTTTACATTGAACCTGTGTGTGTGTGTGTGTGTGTGTCTGTCTGTCTGTCTGTCACAGCAAAGACACTGATTATTTATGTCTCTTTGTTCACTCTTTGTGTGTGTGTGTGTGAGTGTGTGTGTGTGTGTGTGTCATAGCATGGACACTGTGAGCGTTAGTGTGTGTGTCCGCTTGTAGAGGGTGGCTGTAGCAGTCTCTTTGTTCACTCTTTGTGTGTGTGTGTGTGTGTGTCACAGCATGGACACTGTGAGCGTTAGTGTGTGTGTCCGCTTGTTGAAAGTGGCTGTAGCAGTATCCTCATTCACTGTGTGTGGGAAGTTAACATGGAGGTAGAACAGGTCCTCCACCTCAAGGAGAACATCACCCTAAAAACACAGAAGGAGGAGCTCTAGTTACTAGTGACGGTACACTACAGTAGGCAAGTCAAGTCATTTCAACCATATATACACTATATACAGTGAGACGAAACAATGTTTCACCATGGAGTCAAGTGGTGCCACGTTTAAGATATATAAAAATACATTTGAGACAGGCTACGTTTAGTGCACTTAGGCTACATTTAGTGCACACACATTATAAATATACATAAATTGTGACGGACAACAAGACAAGTAGACAAGTAGCCTTGTAACAGCACTGACTGTTGTTAACAGTGGGGTGGAGGTAGAATATATAACATTTAGCAGCATTGAAAAAGTGCAGGAGTGCAGTTCAGTTCAGTGTGAATCAAACATGTCATGTTCTGTTGTTCAACAGTCTGACTGCTTGAGGGGAGAAGTCCCCATTCTGAAGGGATGGACAGAATGTTGGGCCTCCAGACCCTGACTCAGGATGGGGTGCTGAGAAATGCCCCCTTGACCACTTGCCCTGGCTCCCCCTTGACACAGCACTGATGAGGGGGTTGTGTGTAGTGGATTATGGGCACCAGATGAGCTACCCAGTAATGTTATATAGACGGGTTGCGTGACCCAGGAGACGGTGAAAGCGGATGAAGAGGAGAGCAGAGTTGGACACCATTAACTTTTCTCTCCATCCTTGAATACGGTTCAAAATCTTTAATGTGTCTAAAATGTTTAAGTGACAAGTCATAGTCCACACTTGTTCAGACACTAATTCCACACACTAATTCAGAACTGCACTAAAAGCTACCTAAACAAGTCACTAATCACATTCAAGTGGAGTTGCAGTGTGTGTGTGTGTGCGTGGGGTGGGGGGGGCACAGTGCAGATGTAGACTGTGAGAAGGAGGATGATGATGAAGGGGGGTACCTGTGAGATGCTGAGCTGGCACTGGGTCACGGAGCGAACCTCTGGGAGTTCCACACTGAGCTCCAGGCTGCCAGGGGTACCACCTGTGCCTGCATGCTGAGTGAGGTGGTGGGCTGGGCACCGTGGGAGGGGTTGGGGGCTCTCTGAGCTGGAGATCACCTGGATGAGCCCTGGCCTTGCCCGCTGCTCGTCACCACTCAGGTCAAGGGTCACCGCAGGGGGTTCGTCTGCATCCTCACCACCCCCACGCAGGGATGAGATCTGCTGCAGAAGGGAGGGGACTGGGGAAATGGAGGGGGGGGGGGGACGGGACCGAGAGAGGAAAAGGAGTCAGGCTAACTACAGAATGGGACACCACAACTGTATCTGCTTGTGCTGAATACATTTCCACACCTTCCTCTAATTAGGCTAGGCAGGTTTGCCCATGGACACACACACACACACACACACACTCCTATTGTTGCTGACTCTAGTGTACTCCAGTCTTCCCTCAGGGTATTTGTCTACCTGCGCTGTCCTGTGTTGGTGGCGGGGCTGGTTGTTGTGGTTGCCGTGGTGATGCCAGGCGGTCTGTTATGCCCTGGGCACTGCCCTTGCAGATGGTGCTGAGAGTCGTGAAGCTCTGAGCCAGACTCAGGCTGTGCTGCTGCTGGGCGAAGTTCATGGCCAGCAGGTGGAGCTGTTCCCTCTCCTGTGGGTCCTGCCTCGCTCGCTCCAGCACCTCAGGGTTGAACGCCACATCCAGCACACAATACCGCTCTATGGGAGCCCAACAAGGACACACAGAGGTGAACACATGAAAACTGGGAAACTTGAGGCCAGTGTTCCCAAAACTCTGACTGATTTGTACAAAGGGGGCGGTGGTAGTGTAGCGGTGGTAGCATGCAAGTAGGCTGAAAAGTTGTGGGTTCGAATCCCAGCTGCCACCGCTGTGCCCTTGAGAATGGCACTTAACCCTAAGTTGTGCCATTGAGAAAGGCACTTAACCCTAAGTTGCTCTAAAGGAGACTGGCCCCTGAACAATTTATAGTTGACAAAAAGTCGCTCTGGATAAAAGCATTTGCTAAATGCATAAATGTAAATGAAATACGGTGTGAATCAAGTGTTTCTGTGCCCCATTCGGTTAGTGTTAGCTGCCAATTTACTATTTGGTCAATGTTCTTGTTCTTTTTCCTACCAACAGCACTTGGTGACCTTAAACAACAGGCTATGGGTTTCTCCTGTACTGGTGTACTAGCGCCAGAGAGATGGTTGTTATTATACCTTTGGCCTCTGTCTGGGTCTCCAGCCTGCCGCCGCACACCGGCACAGGATGCTGAGGAGAGCTGGGGGCGGGAACTCTCTTCCAGCCGCACACGTTAATGTACAGGATCCCCTGCTTTGGTCCCTGAGGCACACACATCACATGGGCGTCTAGGTCTACGCTATGCATGCAACTACTACAGCAAAATCAATCCAATGCAGATGGTGGGTGTTGTTGTTAGTCATCCTCCACGTCACATTGTTATTTTAAACAGCTAGAACAACATTTAAAACAGAATCCCACTTACTAGTATCGCGACTCGGATGGAGGAGTCAGGTTGAGGAGGCGAACAGAAATCTTTGCTTTCCCGCAGCTGTTTCTCAATAAACGCCCGATAACTTTCAGGACTGCTCAGAGACATGTCGTCCAACATGGACCACAACTGGTTCACCTGCTGCAGAACCGGGTTTGGGGTTCCTAGGACCTCCATGATCTCAAACCAGTTCTAAAGATCCTCAAGAAACAATGTATGCCAACGGTACTGTGGAAGGTCAGTAAACGAGCGTAAACCGCATTAATTATTCGCAGGCCATCTCAGCTAACAACTGCTTTTCCGATAACCAGTTATTGGTAACCAGGGCTGTAGTGGGCGTTGGACTCGGGGTACGAAGTCCCACCATTTCTTGGAACAGATGTATTTATGTAGGATATTTTCTCACATTAGACATTAAGCATTCATTTATAACTATTGCCACTACAACTGTTGGTAAGCTATTTAGTATTACACGTCTTCAGACAATCTACACGTCTCCTGAGGAGCATACAAATCAACTTAGGAGGCAATCGCCGACTTCCCCTAAAACCCACAAAATTTTTATAAGATTAAAGAAAAAAAGCATCATGCGTTAACTGAATTTGTATACAGACAACGTACCGTCACTCACAAGGGGGCTCCTTCCAGTTTGTTACCTTGTTGCTATAGTAACAGCTTCTACCTCCCACATGGAGAAGCTTCAGACGGCAGAGGGCGCTCTTTGCTGTGCTCTCCACCCACAACCCTACGGCTCTGCTCTCCAGCTTTCGCCTCTCTATAGCGCCGCCTGCTGCATGGCCAGATAGCACTTTAATCAAAGTCCACAATGAACACGAAACATTTGAACTGTTTTCCAGTCTTTGTTTTCTGGCCTGGGTGAGTTGTAAATTTAAAAAACAAATAAAAATGAAATTGTAAATTTTAGCCGAGTACTTTTCATCCTTAGTCCAGCATTTTTGTATTAACATTGCAACAAATAAACATAAACATACATTCACACACTTTCTTTCTCTTACACACTCCACAAACACACACAGTTTATATCCCATCATAAGTTTATTTGATTGACAATAAATGATTTGCATACACATGGTTTTTTAAACACAGTAAAGTACAGAACAGTAACATCTATAATCATGATAAATTGGGATCAGTTTGGCTGAATTGTTTATAAAAACGGTCTACAAAATATTGAGTCAGTGACTAACTTTACAATGGCAGAGGTAGAGGTGAGGAGGGTCCGGTAGGGCTCGGGAGAGGGGTCCAGCTGGAGTTTGACCTTTGACCTTGATGTCAGGTCAGCGGTTTTCCTGAAGAGTGTACCCTCCTCCTCCCCTGCGCTGCAGGCTCTTCTAGTTGTCCTCTGAGTGGGACACAAGGAACACACAACCTCTCCACTCAGCACTCTTTGTCCTTGTGTGTGTGTGTGTGTGTGTGTGTGCCTCTCCTCATCCTTCAGTAACTCTGTTCAACACAAACACACAATCAAACACACAATCACTTCTCTTCCTTCAGCAACTCTGTTCAACACAAACACACAATCAACAGCCAAACTCCACAGAGTCAGAGAGTTAGATCACTAGAATGTTTTACCCCACCCACAAATAAATATATATACAAACAAAATAACAAATAACAGCATGTTTCACACATGTCTGAATATTAAATTGAGCACAATGTATTTTGTAATGTGTTTTTGTTTACATTTACTATGGATTGATTATGTAACTGTCAAACTGTGGGACATATTCCAGCTCAGGCCAGATGTGTTCATGAGAGCAGTGATCCTGAGAGGGCCTGTGTGGAATGGATCTTTCCTACAGGGCCATTTTTAGTTAAACTAGAAAATGTGGTAAACCTGTTAGTTCTCTTAACCTCTTAGTTAAGAGACTGAGGACTCCAGGCACTTCTCTTATCAGATTTACCACATCCTCTGGCTTAACTTACCCAGGCTTACCACCTAACCACCTGCTTGGAGTCCTGAGAGCAGCTCTTTGGGATGGATGGATGTGTCCTGTGGGGTTGATGGGTAATGGATGTGTCCTGTGGGGTTGGTGATGGGTGGTGGATGTGTCCTGTGGGGTTGGTGATGGGTGGTGGATGTGTCCTGTGGGGTTGGTGATGGGTGGTGGATGTGTCCTGTGGGGTTGGTGATGGGTGGTGGATGTGTCCTGTGGGGTTGGTGGGTGAAGCAGTGGTCTCTCACCTCCATCATATCGTAGATCCAGCCCAGGAACTGGGCCACTTTGGTGTAGACGCCTGGATGGTTGGGCTCAGCACAGCCTGCCCCCCAGCTCACCACCCCGACCAGACGCCACACACCCTCTTCCTGACACACCAGAGGGCCACCACTGTCCCCCTGTAGTCAACACACACACAGGCTCACATATGATACACACACACACACACACACACACACAGTCTCTCTGCAGCAGCAACACACATAGGCACACATTTAGTACACAGGACAGACACAGGACTCACACACAACTGTCTATACAGCGGCGACACACACACACACACAAACAAACACATAAACACACACACAGCTTCATGTCATCCCAAACAACTCCCCTTAGCAGGTCTATAATGACTGTGTGGTAACTGCTGTTCTACAGTGGTGACTAAACCCAAAAGATGGCAAATGTAATAGTGATTTCCTCATAGATATTTCTCCGCCAAACAAATGTATTTCTTCTAGCTGATTGGTTGCCAAGAAACACAGAGATGCTGAAACTGTAATGTTTGCATGACGCAGTCCACTAATACAGAACCAAACAGTCCACAGCTGCATGATTTTACAGTGGCTGCTAATATGATTCAGCCAATCACAATCAAGGATGGCAAATATAGGTTTCAGAAATAGCCAGATGTAACACATTTCAAAATAAGTACATGTTTACCAAAATCTTCTTAGCCATTTACTTTTAAATTCAGATCAATCATTCCAGACCTGTTGGATTTCTTGATTTAGCAGCAAGGTTTTAGGGCAACACTCAAATGTGTGTGGACCCTAAGAGGAAGTGAGTATGTTTGTGTGTGTGTGTGTGTGTGCGTGTGCGTATGTGTGTCATTGCGTGAGTGTATGTGTGTGTGTGCGTATGTGTCCGTCATTGCATCAGTGTGTGTGTGTGTGTGTGTGTGTGTGTGTGTGTGCATGTGTGTCTGTGCATGTGCATGTGCCTATCTGTATGTGTGTGTCACTGCGTGAGTGTGTGTCTGTGCGTGTGCATATTTGTGTGTCATTGCGTGAGTGCGTGTGCGTGTCATTGAGTGTGTATGTTTGGGTGTGTGTGTGTGTGTGTGTGTGTATGTATGTCCAGGAGGATCCCTGAGTGTGTGTGAGAGAAGGCGTTTGTGAAGTCCCTGAGCTCCAGTGACTAATTAAGGTAATTGATTGGCTTGATTAAAGGCTTAATTGCTGGTGGCATTATCAGAGGGCCAGGGTGTGTGTGTGTGTGTGTGTATGTGCGTGTATGTGTGTGTACCTCTCTGGACTCCTGTCTCACTCCTAAATGCCTCATAATGGACGCCGCTATCACCTCATGTTCCAGGATTACTCACTGCAACCCCAGGACTGGCCACTCACTAGAGCCCCACTGCAACACTGGGACTGGCCACTCATTAGAGCCCCACTGCAACACCAGGACTGGCCACTCACTAGAGCCCCACTGTAACACTGGGACTGGCCACTCACTAGAGCCCCACTGTAACACTGGGACTGGCCACTCATTAGAGCCCCACTGCAACACCAGGACTGGCCACTCATTAGAGCCCCACTGTAACACTGGGACTGGCCACTCATTAGAGCCCCACTGTAACACTGGGACTGGCCACTCATTAGAGCCCCACTGCAACCCCAGGACTGGCCACTCATTAGAGCCCCACTGCAACACCAGGACTGGCCACTCACTAGAGCCCCACTGAAACACTGGGGACTGGGCCACTCACGAGAGCCCCACTGTAACACTGGGACTGGCCACTCATTAGAGCCCCACTGCAACACCAGGACTGGCCACTCATTAGAGCCCCACTGTAACACTGGGACTGGCCACTCACTAGAGCCCCACTGTAACACTGGGACTGGCCACTCATTAGAGCCCCACTGTAACACTGGGACTGGCCACTCACTAGAGCCCCACTGTAACACTGGGACTGGCCACTCACTAGAGCCCCACTGTAACACTGGGACTGGCCACTCACTAGAGCCCCACTGTAACACTGGGACTGGCCACTCACTAGAGCCCCACTGCAACCCCAGGACTGGCCACTCATTAGAGCCCCACTGCAACACCAGGACTGGCCACTCACTAGAGCCCCACTGTAACACTGGGACTGGCCACTCACTAGAGCCCCACTGTAACACTGGGACTGGCCACTCACTAGAGCCCCACTGTAACACTGGGACTGGCCACTCACTAGAGCCCCACTGCAACACCAGGACTGGCCACTCATTAGAGCCCCACTGTAACACTGGGACTGGCCACTCACTAGAGCCCCACTGTAACACTGGGACTGGCCACTCACTAGAGCCCCACTGCAACCCCAGGACTGGCCACTCATTAGAGCCCCACTGCAACACCAGGACTGGCCACTCACTAGAGCCCCACTGTAACACTGGGACTGGCCACTCACTAGAGCCCCACTGTAACACTGGGACTGGCCACTCATTAGAGCCCCACTGTAACACTGGGACTGGCCACTCACTAGAGCCCCACTGTAACACTGGGACTGGCCACTCATTAGAGCCCCACTGCAACACCAGGACTGGCCACTCACTAGAGCCCCACTGTAACACTGGGACTGGCCACTCACTAGAGCCCCACTGTAACACTGGGACTGGCCACTCACTAGAGCCCCACTGTAACACTGGGACTGGCCACTCACTAGAGCCCCACTGTAACACTGGGACTGGCCACTCATTAGAGCCCCACTGTAACACTGGGACTGGCCACTCATTAGAGCCCCACTGCAACACCAGGACTGGCCACTCATTAGAGCCCCACTGTAACACTGGGACTGGCCACTCATTAGAGCCCCACTGTAACACTGGGACTGGCCACTCATTAGAGCCCCACTGTAACACTGGGACTGGCCACTCACTAGAGCCCCACTGTAACACTGGGACTGGCCACTCATTAGAGCCCCACTGTAACACTGGGACTGGCCACTCATTAGAGCCCCACTGTAACACTGGGACTGGCCACTCACTAGAGCCCCACTGTAACTGGGACTGGCCACTCATTAGCCCCACTAACACCAGGACGCTAGAGCCCCACTGCCACTGGCCATAGCAGCACTGGGCCAAAGAGCCCTCCTAAACTGAGCCCCACTGACGTAACACCCGAGAGGCCACTGTGGGCCAAACCCTTACTGATGACGTGATGTTTACTCTCCCAAACAAATTCCTGAATGCCAGGAAAGAACTCACTAGAGCCCCACTGCTGTAGTAGAGGCCACTATTATCACATTAGACTCTCCCAAACAAATTCCTGATAGGAAAGAACATAGTGTGTTATTATCACATTAGAGATACATAGTGTGTGTGTGTGTGTGTGTGTGTGTGTGACTCCATGTGGGGAAGGGTTACACCAGAGATGACAGGAGGTCATTGTTGAAAGTACACAGAGAGAAACTGAGACAGAAACAAAGTGTGTGTGTGTGTGTGTGTGTGAAATAGAGAGAAACAATGTGTGCCTGTGTTTACAAAGTGTTGTGTCTCACCCACATCTGTTATGTCTCCTCAGCAGCAGCACTGGGCAAAGTGACCTGACCTGCTCTGGAGAGAGTGTGTGTGTGCACGCATGCATGTGTGTGTGTGCGTGTGTGTGTGTGTCTGACCTGGCAGGCGTCCACTTTGCCCTCTGTATATCCGGCACAGAGCATTCTGGGAGTGATTTCTCCGTTGTACATACAGGAGCTGTTACACTTCTTAGTGCTGATGAGCGGCACTGAGGCCTCCTTCAGAGTCTCTGGAATGTGAACTACAGCAAAGCATGGTGTTAAAGGTGTGTGTGTGTGTGTGTATGATTAAGACTCCACTTTGGGCACTCTGTGGAATATAAAGGGAAGCAAAACACAGCATTACCACACACACAGAGCATTGATGTAATTTCAAAACAGCCAAAAGTTAGTTCCATGGGAATTTCAGGAAAAAGCCACATAGCACAATTACATTTACATTGGATTTAGCAGACCCTTTTATCTAAAGAGACTTACAAAAAGAGGATTAACATTCAAGCTACATCACAATTAAAAACCTCGTTAACTACTAAGAGAGCCACTTGCTATCAGGAAAATGTCAAAAGATGAAAGTGCAGGAGTGTGATGAAAGTGTGGTAGAGAGAGAGTGGGGTTGCATTGTGCATTTGAGATACTCCTGGAAGAACTGGGTCTAAGAATTTCTTGAAGGTGGAGAGGATATCCATTGCTCTGGTAGCACTTGTAAGGTTATTCCATCAGCATAGAACAGCAGAAGAGAATAGTCTGGATTGACCTATGCGAGGTGTACTAGATGACGTTTCTTGGAGGAAGGTAGATGGGAGCAGATCCATCAGACACCCTGTAGGCCAACATCAGTGCATTGAATTTGATGCGAGCAGCTAAGGGTAGCCAGTGGAGTTCAATGAACAGAGGTGTGACATGCGCTCTTTTTGGCTGGTTGAAAACCAGACATGCAGCTGCATTCTGGATCATCTGTAGCTGTCTGACAGCACAGATATGATAGGGGGTTGATCGTATCAAATGCTGCTGATAGGTCAAGCAGAATGAGTACTGAGGACTGACCTGCTGCAGAGAGAGAAATTCTGTGAAGATGGTTTGTTCAATAGTTTTAAGAAAGGAAGAAGAGAGACAGGTGGGTTTAGTAAAGATTTGAAGGTGGAAAATAGTTTCTGGGTGTATCGTGCATGGGAAGCATTGTGAATCTCGTCATGATAAAGACCTTTTGACACTGGATGAGTAGGATGGTAGCAGTGGCTAGAACTGTAATCGATTGGATGGATCATTAGTTTTGTACCATTTGCTCCCAGCAGCTCTGAGGTTGGTGCACGTTGAGTGAAGGGAGTCATTCAGCCACCCATGAGACTGAGTGAATTAAGCAGGTCTGGTAGACAGAGGGCACAAGTGAGACTGAGTGAATTAAGCAGGTCTGGTAGACAGAGGACACAAGTGATCCAAACAGGAGCTCAGTGTAGAGCAGAGTGACTCTGTGGCATCATCAACCTCAAGAGAAGAGAAAGTTCTGGAAGAAGAAAGAGCAGATGCCACAATAGAGGAGAAGTGAATGGGAGATTCCAGAGATGGTGATGGAAGGAGACAGGAGGAGCAGGTGCACAGGGTTGCTGAGGAGCACACACTTTGAGCTGAATAAACACACACTTTGAGCTGAAAACAGTGGAGAGAGATTTAGAGGCCCTTGTATGATAAAAATCCATAATTTTATGTGTGTGTGTGTGTGTGTGTGTGGCTGGAGTCAAACACGATCATGATGACATGATGCTGTATATATTATTATTGACAGATTGTGTGTGTGTGTCTGTGTGTGTGTTTGTGTGTAATTCTTCTCAACAGCAGTTTTGCACATAGTAATGTGCTTGTAGGCCTGCAGGGGGCAGCAGAGAGCTCTGCATGGACATTAGGCCTGACTGACTGCAGTTGCCTACGACCAGGACCAGAAGCAGAAGTAGGAGGAAGGTTCTGACCAGAGAGGGCTTCAGATGGCTCTTATCTCAGAGGGGTGATTGCTCAGATTTGCACTAAGATTAGCTTCAAGGTTAGCAGACTAATAGAAGCCAAAATTAAATGTTAGGCCAAAGCAGATAACCTGATTTAATGATTGACATTGAGACAGAGGGCTAGTGGACTGTTTAACCTACACCAAATCCAAGCCAAGACTCTTAAATCTGGCAGTTAAGGGGGGTTTGAATGCCATAAAAGGTTCCAAGGTCCCCATTTTCAGAGAGTTGACCCTGAACACTGTGTGTGTGTGTGTGTGTGTGTGTGTGTGTGTGTGCGCGCTTGTTCTTACCATCGTCAGGTTGAGTGTATCCCCAACCTGATATCCAGCACTGTGTTCCTCCTGGCAGGTCATAGTCATACTTCGGAAGACACACTGGTCTGATGGTGTCTGCCACACACACACACACACACACACACACATTGTTACTGCAACACACCTGCCTAGTAGATTACAATCAACTCAAACTCACCCATCACCATATCCATGTCCAAGTTCTCCAAAGATATGGGAGTGTGTCTTCATTATGGGAGTGTGTCTTCATTATGGGAGTGTGTCTTCATTATGGGAGTGTGTCTTCATTATGGGTGTGTGTCTTCATTATGGGTGTGTGTCTTCATTATGGGTGTGTGTCTTCATTATGGGTGTGTGTTTGCATGATGGGAGTGTGTTTGCATGATGTTTAATGGATGTTAGTAAGAACATTCTGACATCAACAATGGTTCTATAGCTAGGTAGAGTGATTTAAAACTACTGGTAAAGAGGTTTGTTATCTGATTAAACTATCTGATTATGCCATCCTTCTACACTCTAAGAGTTTAACATTGACACACCTGTGGCGGACACTGACACACCGCAGTGGCTGCCTCACCTGAAACACCTGAGACCTCCTCAGTGGTTGCCTCACCTGAGACACCTAAAGCCCTCTCAGTGTCCATCTCACCTGGGACACCTGAGACCTCCTCAGTGTCCATCTCACCCGAGGCCTCCTCAGTGCCCATCTCACCTGAGACACCTAAAAGCCCCCCAGTGTCCATCTCATCTGAGACACCTAAAGGCCCCTCAGTGTCCATCTCATCTGAGACACCTAAAGGCCCCTCAGTGTCCATCTCATCTGAGACACCTAAAGGCCCCTCAGTGTCCATCTCACCTGAGACACCTAAAGGCCCCTCAGTGTCCATCTCACCTGAGACACCTAAAGGCCCCTCAGTGTCCATCTCATCTGAGACACCTAAAGGCCCCTCAGTGTCCATCTCACCTGACACACCTAAAGGCCCCTCAGTGTCCATCTCACCTGAGACACCTAAAGGCACCTCAGTGTCCATCTCATCTGAGACACCTAAAGGCCCCTCAGTGTCCATCTCATCTGAGACACCTAAAGGCCCCTCAGTGTCCATCTCATCTGAGACACCTAAAGGCCCCTCAGTGTCCATCTCACCTGAGACACCTAAAGGCCCCTCAGTGTCCATCTCACCTGACACACCTAAAGGCCCCTCAGTGTCCATCTCACCTGACACACCTAAAGGCCCCTCAGTGTCCATCTCACCTGAGACACCCAAGAGCTCCTCAATGTCCATCTCACCTGAGAAGTTGAGCGGCGTCTTTAGCTTCATGAGTGCAATGTCGTTGTCGTGTGTTCTGTGGTTGTAGTTCTTATTGTAGATGATCTTCTCCACAGCGTGGCCCACGTACTCCCCCATCTTCACTGAGTTTCGGGTCACGACCCCAGCATAGACCACCCAGCTGGCCACCTGAGGTAGTCTGTAGCTGGAGCGAGAACAACATCAGGTTGAAACAATGTGCAAACAGCTGGGTATTAGTTTGTCTATCCTCCATCTATCTGTCTGTGCACCAGGCAATCATACAAGCAATACAGGGTTGAAGAAGGGGGGGGGGTACTTTTCCACATGTTGGTTTCTTATGTGTAAGTAAAGGCTGTTCCTATGCTCACGCATAAATAAACAGCTTGACTGGACAGACCTCACACACACACACACACACACAAACACAGGTGTGCTGCTGACATAAGAACCCATCTTCAGGGCTTCAGAGTGGAGTCAGCATAACTGACAGGCAGTGGTGAGCTGGTGTGAAGAGGTGTGTGAGTATGTGGTTTCATATTGTGTGTGTGTTTGGTTTCAGCATGTGTGTGTGAAGAGGTGACAGTCGTACTTGTGCACACAGTGTGCAGCGGTGACGATCCACTGGCTGGTGACGATGGATCCTCCACAGGTGTGCCGCTGTCTGTAATAGAGGCTCACCTGCCATGGCCACCGGCCCAGCGATGCCTCCACACCTCCGATGATGCGGGGCAGCTTGGCTCGTGTGCCACACTCTGGCGCGCGCACACACACACACACGCGCAAACACACAGAAAGTAAATGGACTTATGGACCTACATCCTAAAATGCCTTGCTTTGTCCAAATGCCATGGATATTAGTTTACTGTGACAGGAGATCACAAAAGAGCCAGAAGCAAGAGAGATTTTTAAGATATTCCTCTTAAAATGACAAACTGATTTGCTGATTACCAAAATAGCTGTTGATTAATTTACTAATCCATGGCTAATCGATAATTTATTGCACCCTTAAAACAGGAACACATCAGTGGAGCTGACTTGGACATGTAGAAGAGTAGAGTAATTGTTTTTGACTTACCAAAACACTTCAAAGCTATAACTTTCCCTGTGCTGCAGCTTCCTCTGTGTCAAGGACACCAAAAATACACATAAAATACAGGATTCCACTTTTGCATTAGTGTTCAAACATTGCTTTAATGCGGTGTGTCTGATCTCCAAGACTCAGTGAGGTACCTGAACTGCCACAAGCTCTCTAGACTGGCCTGCTGCTTGGAGGTGATCTGCACGAAACCGTCTGTGTAGTTTGGTCCGATGTCTGTTAAATTCACTCCTTTGTGTTTGGTCAGCCTGGAAAAAGGAACAATTGTAGCCTACAAGCTCCGAGGTAAGGAAACATTAGGTTGGGAAATAAACTTGAAATGGAAACGTGGTATTAATATAACATGTAAAATACAGCTGACAGAGCTGACACATCATGCTAACCACAGATGACATTACAGTCTGAGCTGATGCATCATGCTAACCATAGCTGATACATAATGCTAACCACAGATATGTACAATGATGTGGCAACAGCTTTCTGATGTACTATTGCTGATGTAACCAAGGTAACCCTTTGCAGTCTAGCCTGGGGCTTGAACCAACAACCTCACAAGAACAGCAACCCCGGATCAGGAGGTGAACATTCTAGCAGTCGACTAAAAAAGCCCAAGCTCCTTATCACCTGACTAGGAGGCTCCTAAGCGATAGCTGGTATCCGTTACACAAACTCCAAGCAACCATTTCACCTTTAGGCAAACCATTTAACCTGCAAGTTCCTTAAACTGAGGGTGGATATGATCAACATTAGCCTGACATGCTAAACTTAAATGAAAATTTAAGGCATTTCCCTGAACATTCCTACAGTCAATATAATTCAAACATGAAATGTTTTAGCTTCAGAAATCAGGCATTTGTTTTTTTACCACGGACAGACCACCACAATTGGGGACTACTCCCGGAATTCAGGGACGTCTGGTCACCCTAACCTAAAGGCTATCTTCAGCTAATCAAGCTGAACTTTTCCACTGGAATATGATGGATGCTAATAGCCTGATGATGACCCCCCCCCCATTCTAACCTGATCTGAGGTGTACTGTGGAAAATGTACCTGCACCTGTAGAAAAATAGATTAGCCTTTCTTGACTTTAGCTGAATAGCCTTACCTGACCTTAGCTGAAGTACCCGACCGGATGATAACTGTCCCACCCCGCTCATCTGAAGTAGCCAACTGCGCTTAGCTATCCTAACCTGCTCACCTAAGCTAGCCCAGCTATCCTCAACTACCTCAACCTGCTAACTTAAGATAGCCCAGCTGCCCTTAGCAATGCCTCCCTGCTCACCTGAGGTAGCCCAGCTGATTTTGCAAACCCACCCTGCTCACCTGAGGTAGCCCAGCTGTCGGCACACCAGGGTGCCCAGAGAGGAGTTCCAGCGCTCGTAGCAGACGGGCAGCCATGCGGGCAGTCTCTCCAGCTGGATCTCCAGCAGTGAGTTCTCTGGGCTGATCCTGTAAAACACTGAGCCCGATTCATTGGAAATCCCCTCAGACTGAACACGTCCAATCACACACAGGTAGAAAAACACACACGTAGTTAAGGGTCTCTAAATGGTTCAGATAACTGGGAGAGGGGGATCAATAATGCCATTGATTTGTACATAGATTTTCTTGAACCCAAATGGCAGTGTAAGCTTAAATCAAAACACACTGCCACAGGATGCACGCATAAAATGTTCCAAACGTTGTGCAGCACACTGTATGTGTGTCCGAGGCAGCAGGCCAGCTATCTGCTCTTGGCAACGTCCTGTGAAGCCTCTTGAGTCCTCAAAGAACTGCTAAGCTACTGTGGCTTTCTTTGAGCTCGTTTGACTGAAGGGCTCGGTGTGCGTCTCCTTTTTCCCCTCTCCTTCCTATCGGGTGGGGGGTTCAGCAAACCTGCCGCCCGCTCACCTTTTCGAGGGTCTGTCACGGAAATGTCATCCGTCACATTACAGAAGGACGTCTCTTTGGTGTCTCCTAACCCAACCGGGTTCTGAGGGGAGGTAGGCTTCAAAAGCAGTTTCACTGAAACACACACATACACACACACTCAGTCATATACACACTCACAGAGTCATATACCCCCCCCCCACACACACACACATATTGGCTGTTGACACACACACATATTGATGCGTCCCGGCCTTAATCAGGGCAGCCACAGTAAGTCTCCACAGTGGTGCCCATGGGGGAGTCCCACTGATTTAGCCAAAGGGCAGGAGATGAGGCAGCGTTGGCGGTGGCAGGGTGACTTACCGATGTGCCACACACCCACGGCCACACCACCCAGCACCCCAAGGACACACAGCGCCACCAGGATACGGCCCAACCTCTGGGTCAACACACTCCCCGATGGCCGATGGAACACTGGGGCAGAGGAATGAAGGCTGGTGAGAACACACACACACACTCTCGGGCACTACAGTCACAGGGTTTTTAATGACCGACAGAGAATCAGCGCCCACACTCTGTAACACACACATCATGAGGTATGTCTAGTGTGCTGTGTGTGCGTGTGTGTGTGTTTGTGTGTGTCTGTGTACTGTGCTTGTGTGTGTAGTGTGTGAGTGTAGCATGTGTGTTGTGTGTGTGTGTCTGTGTATTGCGCTTATGTGTGTAGCGTTTGTGTGTGTGTGAGTGTAGCATGCACGTGTGTGTTGTCCAGTGTACTCTTGCCTTGGTGAGGTGGTCCTGTGCCACTGACCCAGGCGGGGGGACCCTGTGCTGCACCGACCTCCACGGGCACCTCCTGCTTCCCTGGGCAAACAGCAGGCACTACAGCCACAGGGTTCTCAATGACCGACAGAGAATCAGCGCTCACACTCTGTAACACACACACAGGACAACAGCCTCCTAATCCCACCAAACACACACACACACACACACACTCTCACAGGCATGGGTCATTTCAGGAGTCATAATCTCAAACAAATCCTCTTTCTGTCTGTCTGTGTTGAAAAAAGAGTATCCATTCTGGACTGTGAGAGAGAGTCTTTCAATAAAGCACAGTGGCTTTGGGAGCCAGCTGTACTCTAGGCACTGTACACACCCGGCCCACGCCTGAGCTGTCTACCTGAGCTGTTTACCTGAGCTGTCTACCTGAGCTGATTACCTGAGCTGTCTACCTGAGCTGTTTACCTGGGCTGTCTACCTGAGCTGTCTACCTGAGCTGTTTAACTGAGCTGTCGACCTGAGCTGATTACCTGAGCTGTTTACCTGAGTTGTTTACCTGAGCTGATTACCTGCTTGCACCCTTCCTCCCAAGGTCCCAACTCCACCTCTCCCATCCCGTGACGGTAGAAGAGGAGAGAACAGGAGAGGAGGCAAGAGAAGAAGAATGAGGAGAGGAGAGAAGAGGAGAGGAGAGGAGAGAGGGAAGGAGAGGAGAGGAGAGGAGAGGAGAGGAGAGAGGGAAGGAGAGGAGAGGAGAGGAGAGGAGAGAGGGAAGGAGAGGAGAGGAGAGGAGAGGAGAGAGGGAAGGAGAGGAGAGGAGAGAGGGAGGGAGAAGTTCTTACCATGGTTGTTGTGAGCGCTAGGGAGGAGACTGTGGCTGTGAACCCTGTCAGTTTTCAGGCGTTTGAGTCTCCATCTGCTCCCCTTCCAGGTGTTCTGCCGCGCTCCTGTGTTCCGCCCTGTTCAGGTGTTCCACCGCGCTCCTGTGTTCCGCCCTGTTCAGGTGTTCTGCTGCGCTCCTGTGTTCCACCCTGTTCAGGTGTTTTACCGCGCTCCTGTGTTCCGCCCTGTTCAGGTGTTCTGCTGCGCTCCTGTGTTCCACCCTGTTCAGGTGTTTTACCGCGCTCCTGTGTTCCGCCCTGTTCAGGTGTTCCACCGCGCTCCTGTGTTCCGCCCTGTTTAGGTGTTCCACCGCGCTCCTGTGTTCCGCCCTGTTCAGGTGTTCCACCGCGCTCCTGTGTGTTCCGCTCTGCTCAGCTGAGCTCCCCGCTCTCCTCTCTGCTATGCTCCTCTCCCCACTGTCTACCTCACTCACTGCCATTTAGTCAGAATGCAACTCGGGATTTTTGCTTCACAAAGAGACAATGAGGTCAGCACTGGCCAGAGAGAATGAGGCCGTTGTTTGTGGCGCGGGTGGGAGGGGTGTAGGGGGGCCTCGTCCAGCCGGCTCAGCCAGCTCTTTGTGGGGGCCTGTCCATCTCCAGAGATACCCCCCCATCAGTCGCTGATTGTGTGCAGGTTGCTTAGCAACAGCCTTACCTGTGCCAGCGTCGTGTGTCCTCGCTCTGCAGCGTCTGACGTGTGAACACCCAGCAGCCAAAGGTCATAATTAGGAATTGTTGAAAAGTACTGCATCATGTTAGGCAGGGTCAGTTCCAATGAAAAGGACTCTGAGGGATGGGGAACAGAGTGAGCTTTGTGCTGAACAGGTGCTACCCAGGGGCCCGGAGCTTCCCAAACATTTGGCTTTTATTCACCTTACATTTATCTGACAGACAGGGAGAACCAAACCTTTTGCCCTCCTCACACTGGTCTCATGTGGGGCAGAATTATTTCATTTAATTTAGTTAGTTTTAATACATGTTAATGTATAGCTGCCATTCATAATTAAGTTTCAACTTCTATGACTAAGTGCACTTAACCCTCGCTTGGCATGGCAGAAAGGCAACTTTATGATGGTGATGATTATTATTTGTGTTTATGCAAACAAATTGTTCAGTTGATTGTGCTCCATTACAACAACTTTACAGTGTTGAGCTATACTATACTACATTACACTACACTACACTACACTACACTACACTACACTATACTATAATACACCAGACAATTAAAGGTTTTTTTTTTGCATGTAAATTCTTAACTTGATGTAGTTTGGCCATTTAAAAGAAAAGGCCCACAAGCCATACAGTTGCTTTCAGTGTATGGGGCTCTAGTCTTTTGGAAGTGTTGAATGGCACTGAAGCTTGTATATTGCAACCAAGCATTTATGACAGATTCAAAGTGAATGTTTAAGTCTGTATTGATGCAAATAAGAGTAACGGCATGGGTAATGGAAGTCGGGTTTCTCTGAGTCCCGAGCACAATAGAATGCACCATAACCAGCGTTCTTGTTCTCTGCTATAGAATCCATCACTAGTAAATATAGGAAGAAAATCCAGCATCTACTTTTCTCCCCTACTTGTTGTGAGTCTACGTGTGGCCTCTAGTGAGACTCCTAATGAGCACAGACAATCGTATATATATATATATATATATATACTATCAAGTCTTTTAATTCCTGCTAAATATTTGATGTGTGTGTGTTTGGAAGGCCTACTTGTGTGTGTGTGTGTGTGTGTGTGTGTGTGTGGGCAGGCTTGGCAAAGGCACCTGATAGGGGATTAGTAAACAAGAGGAGCAGGTGAGAGAACAAGACAGAAGTGTGTGTGTGTGTGTGTGTGTGTGTGTGTGTGTGTGTGTGTGTGTGTGCACATGCACATTCCTGCATCACACAGCTCAGACGAGCCAAGGAGGTTTCCCATGATAGTCCATGTGGAGCAGCTAGCAACTGCAACACCTTCCTCAAGTCCAGTTTAAAAGGTGGTGATGTGCTGGGCTGTATTACCACACCTTGTCACTAGGGGGAGCAGGTGAGCTGGAGATAACTGTGCCAGAGTGCGTTCCCTCAGAGTGCACAGGGACTCCACACGCATACAGAGTAAGAGCCGACTGCTGATGAAAGACTACGATGAAAATGAAATCAGCGAGGAAAGAAATCCATTCAACAGACATAAAGTGTACAGATTCATTTATTTGATTTCTAACTGCAGGCTTGACATGGACAACAGAACAGTCATCTTCTAAAGGACTTTTGAACCAAAATACAAAACAAAACCAAATCACTACAAAACAATCTACCGTTAGCAGGGTGTAAAAATACTCTGTTCAACATTGAAGGCACGAACTTCACTTACAGACAAAACCATGGCAAAGGAAACCTGCAGCATCAAGTTGCTTTTATACCTTTTGATTCTTTTTTCCACATTCCAGAGAACACTGAAGGTCACACAGATGTGTCTGAGCCCACGGAAAAACAAAACAAACAAACAAAACAAACAAAAGGATGGTGGATATTAACAGGTCCATCAGCAGCAGCACAAGTATCACTGCACACACACACACACGCACGCACGCACACACACACACACACACACATACAGGACTCGTACTTGAGCCAGCCAGCAAGCGCTTCTCAAAGAGCAGAGCCTGTGGTGGCTCCTAATGGTGGAGCTCCAGAAAGGAAAGCCAAACTGATATGTGCACAGGAGAAGAAAAGAGCAGGACATAGAAACTAATCTTAAATGGGCACCTTAACGTTTACACTACTGACAGGTGCTGAGGTAGACATCTTCATAAAATCAATCAGAATAAAAAAAGGGAAAACAAAAATCAAAGCAAAACAAAAGTTAATTCAGTTTAAACACAGGGCAAAGACTAAATACACAAGTCAAAAGTTTTAGGAGAACGTTTCATTTCGTTTCTCTTGGTCCAATAGAGTTCCTCAGGAGTCAGAGCCTCTCTGTGCCAGTGACACCTAGCACTCGGCAGGAGGAACAAAGAGACCGGCCCAACATGGAACAAAGGCTTTGACTGCTCCAGACCGGCCAACATCACACACCAGGGAAGCCAGGACTTTTTTCAACCCCCCCCCCCCCCCAAAAAAAAAAAAAAACTACAAAATTATTGCTGATGACATCTGCTGTGTAACTCTAAGTGAAGGATTCACTCACACACACAGCCACACATACACGTGTAGTTCTAACGGCAGTGTCTGCTCTAAACACCACGATACACACACACACACGGACACCACACAACACCAGCCTGGTTTATAGGGTCCTTAAACAGATGCGTATCAAAGAAAATTAACACTCACCCGCTAGTTTTGAGCTTTAGAAGAGAAGAAGAAAAAAAATATTCATGAAAAAAAATCTTGACTTCCCCAGTAAGAAGAAAAATATTTTGTCAATTGAGAGGCAATTGACAAGAGAGGCAAGGCAGAGAGACTTGAATATTTTTACTTGTTTTTTTTTTTGTTCTTCTCATTATTAATTTATTTCTTCGGACTGAAGCCTGAAGGATGGCCAATAAGAAATCACCACAATCTGACAGCCGCAAACGTGGCCGTGTTGATGATTCATTGAGGCCAATTAAGCCACAGGCTCCACTTCTGGTGGTGCCCATGGCCGTGTTGATGATTCATTGAGGCCAGGATTGGATCTGCCAACTCTGCTCATAATGTCAACTAAAGAGTCTAAGTTTCCACGGTGGGAACAGGCGTGTGAATGACGGGGCTTTCTACAATGCCTTCAAAGACTACGCTCTTCTGGATCAGTATAGTGCATTTCCCACAATTAAGGATGAACACACACCATAAAGAGCCTGGTTCACATTACACACGCACACACACACACACAAAAATGTATAAAACACCGCACCAGCTACTGATGCTTGAATTACTGTGAAAAAAATCTCTGTGCATGTAATCATCAAAGTCACAGTGTTAACAAAAATAGACAAAGACGCAAGCCACTCCTTTCCCGCTTTGGATCCCTCTGTCCCCAAAGGTTCTCAGACACAAAAAGCATTAGAAGGTTTTACACAACAGCAAAGAGTTATTGGCGAGAGTGCAGTCGGATTTCCTTGTGTTGCTATGCATGTTTGGATCAACGACAATAATCTAGTACCTTCACCAACAAAGAAACGACACCCAGGAGTTTTACATCACAGACATCAGCAAAGGAGGCACAGAAAATACAGTTTCACTCGACAAGCACAATGGAGAGGATTCTGTAAAACATCTCTTCAAATCTCGAAAGACTACAAGGTATCACACCTTAATGTAATACAAAAATACTTTTTTCAATGTCAAAGTGCCACTTTTGGCTCTTGGGAGGACTGGAGAATGTCAACGCCACTCGTCCCTGTGGGTGGGTAGCTTCTCCCCTACTGATTTTTTTCTTTTTCTCAAAAAAAAAATAAACAAAGACTTTCAAGCACACGACAACCGTATGATACACTCCCCATCACTGCAGGATCCTGCGTGATTCTACTTTACAAAAACCTTTTTGATTTTTTTTTTCACATAAAAAACAGCAATTCATTGAACATGATCTTCAAGTGTATCCCTTTCAATCTCTTACGCCATAATCCCAAGCCTCGGACATCGCTCAGCGAGAACAACGAAATAAAAACAGAACAAAACACAACACATCATCTCACTCTGAAGGCTAACGCATTCTCTTCCGTTTGACTCCGAGTGGGAGTGTATGTTGATGGGGTGGGAGGAGAGATTTCATGATTTTGTGACTCGCACTAATCATTCTTGCAAAATAACACTCGCAAAAAAACGGAGACGTCTTAGACCAAGCATGAGATGGAGCAAAAATTGGATTAAAATGCAAATTAAAGACACAACAAATGTTTGTGCAAACAGAGAAGGATGAGGAGGTAGCGTCTGAGGATGGCAGAACAGACAAATAAAACAACAGCTTTGACAGATGTACAGTAGGATTCAAAAACAAAGACCTATTTTGGTAAGAAATGCACAACACAAATATAAAAACAAAACAAAACAAAACAGAACAACCTGCCATCTTAACGACTGCAGACACGCGCTACATCTAGCAGTCGGTAACGTTATCCCCGAGTCGAGTTGGCCACCCTCTTTTTGTTGCTAACTCAGTAGAACATCAGAAACACAAAAAAATCACAGCAAGCACATGAGGTCACAGAAATGAGGTATTTCAAGTAAAAATTTGATTTAAAAATCAAAGACAAAACCAACAAAACAAACCCAAAGAAAAGTGATCACGATACCAAAGCGCACTCTGACTCTATCACGCCCACTTTGTTCCCTGTTCGGACGCACAGTGAAATGACAACATTGTCAAACTCTTCTTCTTCACAATCACATTTGATTCTTTTGTTTCATATTGAGTGGACACACATGATGTTAACATCACCAAAACTCCATTAACATCCGAGAAGCCACTGTTCAAGCATTTTCAAGCATCACCTACTGATGCTCACTAAAGAAACACACACACATGTACACACACACACACACACACACTTAAAGACAACTGCAGATAACTATTGTAGGAGCGGAGCTCGACCAGACCCAGAAGCAGAATATGGAAGCATGAGAGCAGGAGACAGAAGAGAAGCTGAAGCTCTTAGCAGACTGATCATGAGAGCATCGTCTTTGTCCATGTGATTACAAGATACTGATACTGGGGTATGTGTATGTGAGTGACTGAGTGACTGAGTGAGTGAGTGAGTGAGTGTGTGTGTGAATGTGAGCGTGTAGTGTGTGTGTGTGTGTGTGTGTGTGTGTGAATGTGAGCGTGTGGTGTGTGTGTGTGTGTGTGTGAATGTGAGCGTGTGGTGTGTGTGTGTGTGTGTCTGTGAATGTGAGTGTGTGTGTGTGAGAGAATGTGAGTGTGTGTGAGATCCATCCATATACAGAGATATATTTTTCTACAGTCAACACAAAGTGCTGCTAAGGTGTGAATATGTCCATTTCTGTCACAATTAATTCATTTCCCTGAACAATCTCTACCATTTCATCTTGTTCGCAACGTGATTTGGTGATACTGGTGACACTGGTGAAGAGTTCTGTTCACCAGTAAGTGCCAAACCCCACCACTGCCCCACTGGCCAGTGTCCAGGCAAGCGGTCAGAGAAGAACGGCCACTGACTGTAACCTACTTGGCAACTATTTTCACAGGACCTCCATAGTAGGCCCCGCCCACCGCCCCGCCCACCCAGCACAACTTGCTGTGGATGGTCAACTCCAGCCCTCTGCCACTTGGTACACATGCACAGACACCTGACACTGAGCATGAATGGAAGAACAAGAGAAGTACTGTATACACACACACACACACACACACACACACTCACTCACAGCACAGAACACACAAAACCAGACAGGAGAACAAAAACACTTCAGTAACTCTCTAGCACTCTTCAGACGACCTTAAACCCTGTAGCTGGACTGAATTAGACTATGAGTTACACACACACACACACACACACAGGCATCCTCCCCCCCACGTGCGGGCGGGTGTGTGCTGAGCCGGCCGGCCCTCACACGTAGCACAGGTACAGGTAGGTCTTCTCTATGCGCCAGTCGGCGGGCACGTCCTCGGGCTTGTGGTTCTTCATGTGCTTCTGCATGGAGGAGAGGCTGGGGCAGTACTCCTGGCAGATGGTGCACTGGTAGGGAGACGCGCCGTTGTGGGTGCGCAGGTGCTTGATCATGGCCGAGTAGTCACGCGAGCGCTGGTGGCACAGTTTACACTCAAACGGCTTCTCTCCTGCATGGACACACACGCACACACACACACACAACTGCCATGTGAGTATCAAATAAAACGTAACTTAAGACACATGCATATGTATGCAACACACACACACACACACACACACAAGGGAATAGTTTACAGTAGTCGCAGGGTTGTAGCTGTTAATGACACACACACACACACACACACACACACACACACACACACAAGGGAATAGTTTACAGTAGTCGCAGACACACACACACACACACACACACACACACACAAGGGAATAGTTTACAGTAGTCGCAGACACACACACACACACACACACACACACAC